>OX377621.1:95664330-96085025 GCA_947397865.1 Polietes domitor | reverse complement strand
TATTATATTTCACCAATAAACAGACATGGTGAAAGCGGGTCACATCGTTCCAGGTTTCAATATACCCCCATACAAATGTCCTTTCCGATTTAACATTTTTTGTCAAACACATACATTTACAGGATGCAAAAATCCTTCCCGATTTCAATTTTTTACCGAATTGAATTGCAATGAGAATTGTTTGGGTGATGCCCATATGTCCATACTTTGGTATGACTTTGGTATACTACTGTATAATTTGTATTTGTCTGTCGGACAATTGGATCAATTACCATATTATTTACCATATTCGTTAAATTTGACTAAAGATGAATTTATAGCATATAAATTATATTCATATAATTTATATAAATTGTATGAACTACATAAAATTGCTCCCATGAAATACCTGGGTTTAGTAATCAAAACGGGGTACATACGCAGGGAGTGGTGTAGGGTATTATATAGTCGGCCCCGCCCGACTTTAGCCTTTCCTTACTTGTTTTAATGTTAAATTAGTCATAAAATTTTCTAATTTTTTTTCCAAAAATACGTGAGAAACATTTTTATGAGAAGAATACTTTCAAAGGAATCGCAGCTATTGAGGTAAGAAATTGTACCGCTTGACTGCTAGAATGATTCATACACGGACGAATAAGAAACTTTGGTCAAGCTAAATTGGGAGTGGATCTAGATAATTCTCGTTTGGAGATTGTCTCAACGAAATAAAGGGTTGTTTAAATTTTAAGGGCAGATGTTGATTTTGAATATAACACAAATTATGTAGGATATTATTGTAATTTCTTATTATTATGATAGTATTGGTATGGTTCAATGTATGTATGGAACAAAATATCGGCCAAATGGCCGTCGCGACTTCGGAGGCACACCTCCGCCGTCCGATGGTCCAAATGTCCGATGACGCTGAGGCATAATTGCTCTTGAATTGTTGCTGGCTTATCGACGTACACCTTTTCTTTCAAATAACCCCAAGGAAAGAAGTCCAACGGTGTCAAATCACATAATTGGCGGCCAATTGACATCGCAACCACGTGAGATAGCACGCGCAAAAGAGTCATTGTTTCGTTAGCTGTGTGGCAAGTGGCAACGTCCTCTTCAAACCACATATCGTTCACATCCATATCTCCCAATTCGGGCCACAAAAAGTTCTTTGTGATCTCACGATAGCGACGACCATTCACAGTAACTGCCTGACCGGCCTCATTTTGGATGCCGCCAGCCCATAAACCGCATACAAACAATCACTCTTTGTGGGTGCATTGATTTTTCGACAATCACTCTTGGATTAGCATTCGCCCAAATGCGGCAATTCTGCTTATCGACGAATCCACCGAGGTGAAAATGTGAAATTTTGAGTTAGTCTGAAATTGAGAAATGTCAAATGAAATACAGAAAAAAACTTGACGTTTAGGTGCGGTTCACCTTCAACATCCGACCTTATAATTTAACCACCATTTATATCAGCTGCAACAATCAAAATTATCTTTAATGTTAATTGGCTTAAATAAAATTCAGTTGCTGGTACTAAATTAATTTTGCAGTCACAACTGAAATTCGGTTGCAGCAACTGAACTGTTTTCTTTGTGTACTAGGTGTACAAGAAAAATAGTACCACTTCCCAGGCGCTGTCCACATCATTCTGCTTCTTTTGTAGTACTGTGTAATCGCAAGAGTGTTGGCCGATACTAACTTCATGTTCGATGTTCGCACAATTCTTCACGGTCCTCATTCACTTTGCCACGTTTGACGAGAAGTGACGCATGCAAACATGAGCAGGCGCCTGTCGGAACGATTCCGGGCCATAGTTCGGGTGAATCGCATCACTGCTGATATTTGTGGCGTCGATATATTCGATCTGGATTTTCGCACAAATCCCAGGACTGTGTTTGTGGCGGCGATGATCAATGTGTCCTATATATTCTTAACCTATACCGCCTATGACGGTTTTATGTCGGATGGCGATTGGACAGTTATCCTCCAGGTGTTGTGTGTGGGCGGTGGTACTCTCACGCAAGTATGTTGTTGTGTAGTGTCTATGGCCAGCAATGTATCCATTCCATTCCATCCTCAGGGCTACTGCAAGTATCTGACCTATCTGTGGCAAAAGCAGAATATGCGCTCTCTGATCAGTGAATTGTTTTCGATCTACGAGGAATTCGAACTGAAAGATTCCGACTATCGTCTCTATTTGCGCAGGAGCATTAAGCTGTTGACAGATGTAACGAAATTGACCGCGTTCATTGCTGCTCTGATGGTGGGCGGTATGACAACGGTGGCTGTCATCGTCTCGGTCATATTCAACAGGCACGAATTGGTGATGGCTGGTGAAATGCCAGGGGTAGATGTCGCCACCAGGACAGGCTACATTATAACGATTTCCATCCAGGTGGTCTTTTTCACTATTGGCGGATTTGGCTGTTTCACCGGTGACATGTCCTTCTTTACGTTTACAACGCAAGTGCCATTGCTAAAGAATATATTGAAGTGCAAATTTCACGATTTAAACGGGATTTTGAGGGATGAGCTCGAATACGCCGCCAAGAGGCGCAAATCATTGGAATCAATGAAGGATATACTGCGATGGCATCAACGCTACATTAAGTAAGTATGTATGTATCTATGTATATGGTACAATTAGGGTTTGGGGTCCGGGAATTCCCGAATCATTTTTCCCGGGAATTCCCGGAAAAATTTGGACGGGAATTCCCGGGAAAAAATTTTCAATTTCCCGGGAATACGGGAAATATTAAAAAAATTATTAATTTATTATGTTGATCAATAATTTAATGTTACTATTTCAAATACATATATGTATTTACATTACTGACAATAATAAGTATTTGTTTATATTATATTACTACTCCCCAGCTAGGGGAGTAAAAACTTTTTGTGAGGCTATTTGTAGGATCTTTATTGTGAAATAAAAATATCATGCCGACAATACTATGGCTTACATAATGTTAATTTTCTTGTTTTCCTAGAAGAATCGAGGTGAATATCTTCTTCAAGAAAAATTTACTTTGCATATGTAGCCAGAAAGAAATGGTCTAAAAATAAGAATAAAAGAAAAATTGTTCGCCTGGAAACTTTCAAGAGAAATCTAATAGGATGTATTTAAATGGCCCTATGTGTCATAACATTCTCCGTCATATGAGTTATTTGTTTCCTTAATCGTTTTCAATTTTGAATCTAGTGTAGGTGTCAGTCACGATATAAATGTCCAATTCTGACGATTAGTCTACAACTTTTCAAGTTTATAATGAGAAAACGTAATTTATAATCGGAATATGTAAGTTCACGATGAGATGTAAATTCATAACAGGAAATGTAAATTCGTAATAGGAGCATGATAATTCATAATCAGCACTGTAAATTCGTAATGTGAAATGTAAATTCATATTGAGAAATATAAATTCATAATAAGAACATACAAATTGATAATGAGATATATAAATATAATTGAATATAAATAAATTCTGAGATATATAAATAAATTCTTATTCAGGAATATATATTCATAAAATATAAATTCATAATCAGGAACTCTAAAATTTATAATCGAAGCTATGTATGTACGTTTTTCTATGGATATTTTCGTAGAAACGCATATTTTATCAATGTTCTCATTATATATATACATTTTCTCAATATGATTTTATATTTTTTCATTATGAATTCATATTTTCTGAATATGAAAACGTATTTTCTGATTATGAACTTGGATTTTCTGATTGCAAACTTGTATATTTCATTATGAATTGGTATGTCCCTATTATGAATTAATTGTTCTCAATGAATTATGATTTATATATCTCATTATGAATTAACATGTTCCTATTATAAATTTGCATTACCCATCATGAATTTATATGTCCCTAATATGAACTTACATTTCTCAATATAAATTTGTAGGTTCCGAATATAATCTTGAAAAGGTGCAGAGTAAAATATTTGTAAAATGAAAAATAATTTGTAAAATATTTTGACAATAACATTCGTTTTTAATTTGTAATATGACAGTATTGAAAAAAAACACACCAGCTATTAAATGTTGATATTTTAAACCATATTGAACATACCTATAAATAAATTACTTTTTCCCGGGAATTCCCGGCATTCCCGGGAATGAAATTTTTCATTCCCGTTTTCCCGGGAAATGAAAAAAGACCGGGAAACCCCAAACCCTAGGTACAATTGACTTATTAGAACTCTAGAAATCACATATTGTCTGACATAATCGTGTTACATTTGTCATCATGTATGTCTGTTCATTTGTCGGTTGTGCTGAAGACTTCAGCACAACCTTTGGTCTTAAACCAAAATAAATGACAACACAATCCGAACATAACTTCATGATTTAACCAATTTTTGCCGTAAAAGAAAAAGTACAAATTTGGAAAAAAAATTATTTTGCGTGTCTATGCAGTCAGAGGAATGTATACACCGAATTCCATGATTCCAGCTGCGCCCATTTGTTTGGTACCATTTTTACCCCCTTGACGTTTCTACGCAATTAGAATTTCATCATTCTAGCTGTAGTCGTTTAGTTGGTACTATGTTTATCCCTCTGTACCATTGTATCCCTTGAAAAGTCCGTTTATTTTCCGTGTCTCAATAGTCAGAGGAATGTATACTCCAAATTTCATGACTCTAGCTGCGGTCATTTGATTGGTACTATTTTTATCCCCTTTTTTCATTTTAACCCCAAAAAGTACGAATTTCGAAAAATCCGTCTATTTTACTTATCTATGCAATCAGAGGAATGTATACACCGAATTTCATTATTCTAGGTACATCCATTTGGTTGGTACCATTTTTATCCCTCTATTCCTATTGTACCCCTTAAAAGTACGAATTTGAAAAAAATACTTTTATATTATGTATCTACTCAATTAAAGGAATGTACACACCGAATTTCGTGTTTCTAGCTGTTGTCGTTTAATATGTACCATTTTTATCCCTTATTTGTCCCATTTAACCCCCTACAAATAAGAATAGCTTTATGGTGGACGTTTTTGCTATAAGTGGAATGCGCATACCACATATCAAGCAAATATAAACAGACATATTCAAAAAACATGCCTAAATGCGCTAAAATATTAGGGATTATTATGGGTATTTTTAGTCCTTGTTGTTTAGTCCTAACGTTCTAGCTCCTTTCTTTTGGATGCTAGCGTGCTTTCAACAGACGGACGGACATGGCTAGATCGTCTTAGAATTTTATAACGATCAAGAATATATATACCTTATAGGGTCACAGGTGATATTTCAAGGTGTTACAAACGGAATGACAAAATTAGTATACCCCATCCTGGAGGTGGAGGGTATAAAAAGAGTTGCGTGATTGAGTGACTGACTGATCACTCCCCAGACCAAACGGCTAGAGCTAGAATCATGAAATTTGGTGTGTACATTTCTCTGACAGTGTAGAGGTGTGATAAGACGGTGTTTTTCGAAATTCATACTTTTAAGGGGTAAAAAGGGATAAAAATGGTACCACCGCAATGACCAAACGGCTGGGCCTAGAATCTTGAAATTTGGTATGGGCATTCCTCTTGCGACATGAAGCCATCCCAAAATCCCATCCCATTTTGAAAAATTCGTACTTTTGGGGGGTTAAATGGGACAAAAAGGAACAAAAATGGTACAAACAACACGACTGAAGCTAGAATCATGAAATTTGGTATGTACACTTCTATTACAACGTAGAGTTTCGAAAAACTCACTTCATATCTGTTCTATGAAGTGAGTTTTTCGAAATTCGTAAAATGGGGTAAAAAGGGATAAAAATGGTACCACCGCAAGGACCAAACGGCAGGACCTAGAATCTTGAAATTTGGTATGGGTATTCCTCTTATAGCTTCAACGCGCCCATGAAAATATTTTTCCAAATTCGTACTATTTGGGGGTGAAATTGGGTAAAAAGGAATAAAACAAGTAAGGAAAGGCTAAAGTCGGGCGGGGCCGACTATATAATACCCTACACCACTCCCTGCGTATGTACCCCGTTTTGATTACTAAACCCAGGTATTTCATGGGAGCAATTTTATGTAGTTCATACAATTTATATAAATTATATGAATATAATTTATATGCTATAAATTCATCTTTAGTCAAATTTAACGAATATGGTAAATAATATGGTAATTGATCCAATTGTCCGACAGACAAATACAAATTATACAGTAGTATACCAAAGTCATACCAAAGTATGGACATATGGGCATCACCCAAACAATTCTCATTGCAATTCAATTCGGTAAAAAATTGAAATCGGGAAGGATTTTTGCATCCTGTAAATGTATGTGTTTGACAAAAAATGTTAAATCGGAAAGGACATTTGTATGGGGGTATATTGAAACCTGGAACGATGTGACCCGCTTTCACCATGTCTGTTTATTGGTGAAATATAATATGTAAACTTTGGCCAAAATCGGTTAAACATTCGGGAGCAACATTTCTTTTGGGGCTCTATCTAAATCTGAACCGATCTTACCCACTTTCACCATAGGTGTTTCTAGTTCGATTATAAAATGTTGTGCCAATTTTAAAGGAAATCGGGTACGATATGTGGATTTTAGAGCGGAAAATGTCAAATCGGGAGCGACATTTGTATGGGGGCTATATCTAAATCTGGACCGATCTTACCCAATTTTTGCATACGTGTTTCTAGTTCGATTATAAGATGTTCTGCAAAATTTAAAGAAAATCGGGTACAAAATGTCGTCTCTAGAGCGGAAAATGTCAAATCGGGAGCGACATTTGTATGGGGGCTATATCTAAATCTGAACCGATCTTACCCAATTTTTGCATACGTGTTTCTAGTTCGATTATAAGATGTTCTGCAAAATTTAAAGAAAATCGGGTACAAAATGTCGTCTCTAGAGCGGAAAATGTCAAATCGGGAGCGACATTTGTATGGGGGCTATATCTAAATCTGAACCGATCTTACCCAATTTTTGCATACGTGTTTCTAGTTCGATTATAAGATCTTCTGCAAAATTTAAAGAAAATCGGGTACAATATGTCGTTTTTAGAGCAGAAAATGTCAAATCGGGAGCGATATTTGTATGGGGGCTATATCTAAATCTGAACCGATCTTACCCAATTTTTGCATAGGTGTTTCTAGTTGGATTATAAGATGTTCTGCAAAATTTAAAGAAAATCGGGTACAATATGTCGTTTCTAGAGCAGAAAATGTCAAATCGGGAGCGACAGTTGTATGGGGGCTATATCTAAATCTGAACCGATCTTATCCAATTTTTGCATACGTGTTTCTAGTTGGATTATAAGGTGTTTTGCCAAATTTAAAGAAAATCGGGTACAATATGTCGTTTCTAGAGCAGAAAATTTCAAATCGGGAGCGACATTTGTATGGGGGCTATATCTAAATCTGAACCGATCTTACCCAATTTTTGCATACGTGTTTCTAGTTGCATTATAAGATGTTCTGCAAATTTTAAAGAAAATCGGGTACAATATGTGGTTTCTAAAGCGGAAAATGTCAAATCGGGAGCGACATTTGTATGGGGGCTATATCTAAATCTGAACCGATTTCCTCCAAATTCAATACCGATGGTCCTTGGCCAGAAAAAATAACTTCTGCCAAATTTCATGACAATCGGACAACAATTGCGACCTGTAGAGTGCGAACAAGCTTAGATGGACAGCAGACGGACGGACGGACAGACAGACATCGTTAAATCGACTCAGCTGGCGATTCTAAGCCGATCCGTATACTTAAAGGTGGGTCTAGCTCAATTATTTCTTGGTGTTACAAACATTTGGCGGAAAACTAACTTATAATACCCTAGACCACGAAGTGGTGTAGGGTATAAATAGTACCACCGCAATGACCAAACGGCTGGGCCCAGAATCTCGAAATCTGCAGCATGAAGACATCCCAAAAAATGTAATTTGCAAAATTTGTACCTTTGGGGGTTCAAATGGGACAAAAGGGGCAAAATTGTACCAACACCAACAACTGAAGCTAGAATCATGAAATTTGGTATGTCCGGCGAAGAGATTAGATTTGATTTTTAGTAATTCTTACTATTAAGGGGTAAAATGGGTTAAAGAGGGATAAAAATGGTACCACCGCAATGACCAAACGGCTGGGACTAGAACCTTGAAATTTGGTAAAAAAATTTCTCTTATAGCGTCAACGCGCCCAAGAAAATATTTTTCAAAATTCGTACTTTTTGGCGGTGAAATCGGGTAAAAAGGGATAAAAATAGTACCAATAAAATGGAAGGAGCTGAAACCATAAAATTCGGTGCGTACATCCCTCAAATTCGCAAAATGAAGCAATTTTTCGAAATTTGTACTTTTAAAGGGAGAATGGGTTTAAAAAAAGGTACCAACAACACGGATGACGCTACAATATTGAAATTCGTTTTACAGCGCAGATCACTGACAAGAAGGCATTTTTCGAAATTTGTGCTTTTAAGGGATTAGATGGTATAAAAATTGTACCACATCCCAGACCAAACGACTGGGCCTAGATTCATGAAATTCGGAACAGACATTACTTTTACAGCACGAACGCGACTACGAAAATATTTTTCAAAATTCGTACTTTTTGTGAGTGAAATTGGGTAGAAAGGGATACAAAATGGTACCGATCAAACAGACGGAGCTGGCATCATGAAATTCGGTTTGTACATCCCTGAAAATGCTTACGAACGCAAATTGGAGAAATTTTTCGAAATTCGTACTTTTAAAGGGTAAACGAGAAAAGCTGGTCAAAAAAAAACATGGATGACGCTACAATAATAAAATTCTGTGCGCATATTCGTCTTACGATGTAGATGAGTAATAACAAGGAATTTTCCGATATTTGTAATTATAAGGGATTAAATGGGTTAAAAATTGTACCACCGCTAAAGTGTTCCAAAAGACTAGGCCTAGAATCTTGAAATTTGGAACGCATATTACTCTTATAACGCGATTACGACCACGAAAATATTCTTCATTAAATTAAACTATTAGGTGTGAAATTGGGTAAAAACAGATAACAGCGGTACCAATCATGAAATTCGGTTTGTACAAGCATAGAAACACAAAATTAATATATTTTTCGAAGTGCCTTTTTATATCCCAATGGTACCAACAACGCGACTGAAACTAGACAGTCGACAGTGTAGACGCGAAACATTAACAGTTTTTCAATATTTATACTTTTAAGTTGAACTTGGGAAAAAAGCGATAAAAATGGATACTGCAATACAATTGGATTGTATAAAATGTGTACTTAGGGGGATCAAAAGTGGTTTAATGATGGTACCAACCAATTTTGGGGGTTTGGGATAAAGATAGTACCAACCAAAGTTTTCAGCTAGAATATGAATATGAAAAGAAATTCGGTGTGTACATTTCGCCGAGTACATAAATTAATTTTTCGAAATTTGCATGTTTAGGGGCACAAGCTGCACAGAAAGAGTTATGTGTGAACATTATAGTCATAATCCCCGCAAAAATAAAAGATAGATGCAAAATGTTTGTTCCATTTATAAGTTCAGACTTCAAGTGACGCACCGGCATAGAAGTTATGGTTTTAATTTTCACTTGGATAGGGACTACAAAGGACGTGGAAAAGCATACATAGTTTGTAGGTTTAAAGTGATTATAAAAACATTTTAAAATCTCGAATTGCAACTAATTTCAACCATACGTATGGAAGTTATATCAGTTTTATTTTTACCAAAGCTTATGTCAATTTGCGCGGAAAGTATAGAAGTTATATTAGGTTTAATTCAACGTACTGGTCATTTGCTTTGGAATATGGACGTGTGTTGGTACCATAAGTTGTATATCAATTTCCCCCATTTCCGTATTTAAACTATGTTTGGGAAAATAGTAGTATGTGCTGAGTTTAAATAATTTCTTTAAGTCCCTTCCATAGCTATCGTGTTTACCAGACGGACGTGAAAGGGACTTGGGACATACTTATGGTTTTAAATCTCTCCTTCAATGTGTTACACATTTTTGTGCACCAAATGATATATACGCTCCTACTCTGTAGTGAGGATATAGTTATCACAGCTTTATATGATTTTTGTAAAAAATTGTTTGCATTTTGTGCCTATAAATTAAACTATTGACTACGTATAAATGGATTTATTTTTTTAAATTTGTACAAGGTGTTTAAATCGTAAAAGTTAGTGTAAATACACCTCTGAATACGTAGGGATTCTTCAAAAGTTGTGAGCGTTTACAAACGATTTACGCTGAAAATGATATCCTTAGACTAAAGCAATTTCAAAATATAAAAAAAACTGTTTGAACACCGATACAAAATACTGTCGATACAATACCATTTTTCCGCGTACGGAGTAGCGGGTATTTGCTAGTATAATATAATAGAGTAATTGATCCAATTTTCCAGCAGATATTCCGAGTAAAGTAAATAAAACATGATCGGGAGAAATTGATCAAGATCCAATGATAAATACAGATTATACAGCGGTAATATTATGAATCGGACGGACATTTGAAGGGGGCCTATAACAACACTTGAGGCCTGTGCCAAAACATGCGACAACATATTTCTCATTCACGGTACGTATTCCTAGTTGAAACATATAATGAACATACAAAATTTGATGAAGATCCGATAAGATGTAGTTTCTAGAGCTGTAATAGAGCAGGATGGGGCCCCATTTGGATTATACCAAAGTATTGACATATGATCATCTCCCAAACAAGTAAGGAAAGGCGAAAGACGGACGGAGCCGACTATCATATACTCCACTTTCCACCAAAAGTGAAATCGGGAAGGATGTTTGAATCCTGTAAATGTATGTGTTTGACAAAAAATGTTAAATCGGAAAGGACATTTGTATGGGGGTATATTGAAATCTGGAACGATGTTACCCGCTTTCACCATGTATGTTTATTGGTGAAATATAATATGCAAAGTTTGGCCAAAATCGGTTAAACATTCGGGGATGTATTGGGACTATATCTAAATCTGAACCGATCTTACCCACTTTCAGCATAGGTGTTTCCAGTTAGATTATAAAATGTTGTGCCAATTTTAAAGAAAATAGGGTACAATATGTGGTTTTTATAGCGGAAAAAGTAGAATCGGGAGCTACATTTGTATGGGGGCTATATCTAAATCTGAACCGATCTTACCCGCTTTTGTCACAGGTATTTATAGTTAGATTATAAGGTGTTATACAAAATTTAAAGAAAATCGGGTACAATATGTGGTTTCTAGAGCGGAAAAAGTCAAATCGGGAGCAACATTTGTATTGGGGCTATATCTAAATCTGAACCGATCTTACCCACTTTCACGATAGATGTTTATAGTTGGATTATAAGATGTTGTACCAATTTTAAAGAAAATCGAGTACAATATGTGGTTTCTAGAGCGGAAAAAGTCAAATCAGGAGCGACATTTGTATGGGGGCTATATCTAAATCTGAACCGATCTTACCCACTGTCAGCATAGGTGTTTTTAGTTGGATTATAAAATGTTCTGCTAATTTTAAAGAAAGTCGGGTACAATATGTGGTATCTAGAGAGCAAAAAGTCAAATCGGGAGCGACATTTGTATGGGGGCTATATCTAAATCTGAACCGATTTTACCCACTTTCAGCATAGGAGTTTCTAGTTCGATTATTTTCTGCCAATTTTAAAGAAAATCGGGTACTATATGTGCTTTAGAGGGCGGAAAAAATCAAATCGGGAGCGACATTTGTATGGGGGCTATATATAAATCTGAACCGATTTTTTCCAAATTCAATGCCGATGGTCCTTAGCCAGAAAAAATAACTTCTGCCAAGTTTCATGACAATTGGACAACAAGTGCCACCTGTAGAGTGCGAACAAGCTTAGATGGACAGCAGACGGGCAGCCGATCCGTATACTTAAAGGTGGGTCTAGCTCAATTATTTCTTGGTGTTACAAACATTTGGCGCGAGACTAACTTATAATACCCTAGTCCACGAAGTGGTGTAGGGTATAACAAGTAAGGAAAGGCTAAAGTCGGGCGGGGCCGACTATATAATACCCTACACCACTCCCTGAGTATGAACCTCGCTTTGATTACTAAACCCAGGAATTTCACGGGAGCAATTTTATGTAGTTCATACAGATTATATAAATTATATTCATATAATTTATATGCTATAAATTCATCTTTAGTCAAATATGGTAAATAATATGGTTAACGAATTTGGTAAATAATATGGTAATTGATCCAATTGTCCGACAGACAAATACAAATTATACAGTAGTATACCAAAGTCATACCAAAGTATGGACATATGGGCATCACCCAAACAATTCTCATTGCAATTCAATTCGGTAAAAAATTTAAATCGGGAAGGATTTTTGCATCCTGTAAATGTATGTGTTTGACAAAAAATGTTAAATCGGAAAGGACATTTGTATGGGGGTTTATTGAAACCTGGAACGATCCCGCTTTGACCATGTCTGTTTATTGGTGAAATATAATATGTAAAATTTGGCCAAAATCGGTTAAACATTCGGGAACAACATTTGTATGAGGGCTATATCTACATCTGAGCCGATCTTACCCACTTTCACCATCGGTTTTTTAGTTGGATTATAAGATGTTGTGCCAATTTCAAAAAAATGGGTACAATATGTGGATTTTAGAGCGGAAAAAGTCAAATCGGGGCTATATCTAAATCTGTATGGGGGCTATATCTAAATCTGAACCGATCATACCCATTTTCAGCATATGTGTTTCTAGTTCGATTATAAACTGTTGTCCAATTTTAAAGAAAATCGGGTACAATATATGGTTTCTAAAGCGGAAAAAGTGAATTCGGGAGCGACATTTGTATAGGGGCTATATCTAAATCTGAACCGATCTTACCCAATTTTTGCATACGTGTTTCTAGTTCAATTATAAGATGTTGTGCAAATTTTAAATAAAATCGGGAATAATATTCCGTTTCTAAAGTGGAAAAGTCCAATCGGGAGCGACATTCATATTAGGACTATATCTAAATCTGAACCGATCATACCCACTTTCAACATAGTTGTTTCTAGTTCAATTATAAGATGTTGTGAAAATTTTAAAGAAAATCGGGTACAATATGTGGTTTCTAGAGCGGAAAAATTCAAATCGGGAGCGACATTTGTATGGGGACCATATCTAAATCTGAACCGATCTTACCTACTTTCACGATAGGTGTTTTTAGTTGGATTATAAGATGTTGTGTCAATTTTAAATAAAATCCGGAATAATATTCCGTTTCTAAAGCGGAAAAAGTGAAATCAGGAGCGACATTTGTATAGGGCCTATATCTAAATCTGAACCGATCTTACCCAAATTCAACACAGGTGTTTCTATTTCAATTATAAGATGTTGTGCCAATTTTAAATAAAATCGGTAATAATGGTTTCTAAAGCGGAAAAAGTCAAATTGGGAGCGACATTTGTATGGGGGCTATATCTAAATCTTAACCGATCTTACCCAATTTCTGCATAGGTGTTACCAGTTGGATTATAAGAGGTTGTGCCAATTTTAAAGAAAATCGGGTACAATATGTGATTTCAGAAGCGGAAAAAGTGAAATCGGGAGCGACATTTGTATGGGGACTATATCTAAATCTGAACCGATTTTACCCACTTTCACGATAGTTGTTTTTAGTTTGATTATAAGGTGTTAAGCCAAATTTGAAGAAAATCAAGTACAATATGAGGTTTCTAGAGCTGAAAAAGTCAAATCGGGAGCGACATTTGTATGGGGGGCTATATCTAAATCTGAACCGATTTCCTCGATTGTCCTTGGCTAGAAAAAATAACTTCTGCCAAGTTTCACGACAATCGGACAACAATTGCGACCTGTAGAGTTTGAACTAGCTTAGATGGATAGCAGGCGGACAGACGGACAGACGGACGGACAGACAGACATCGTTAAATCGACTCAGCTGGTGATTCTAAGCCGATCCATATACTTAAAGGTGGGTCTAGCTCGATTATTTCTTGGTGTTACAAACATTTGGCGAAAACTAACTTATAATACCCTAGTCCACGAAGTGTGTAGGGTATAAAAACATAAACATTAGGACTTATGGCCACGACCACGTCTGAAGTGGTCCATTTGTCGCCCGATTTGGCGACTGCTATGATATCATGCAAATGTTGGCCACAACTAAGTCTGAGGTGGTCGATTCGGAAGGCCCAATTTTGGGCGACTCGTTTGAGCACAGCGACTGAAAATAACACGCAAATTTAAATCGGCTGGCTTCAATTCTTGCACAAGATGAATATTGTAAGCTCCAAGGCCGAGATCCTTACGTAAAGTACGCCAAGCTGCTGAGAACGACGACGAATCGATTCGCCACTGTCTGCTTTCCCACAGGAGACGCTGGTGGCGGTGTGAGTATTTCCATGATGACTTGTCAAACGATGCTGAACAAAAAAATGACACATTGGTTGGATATGAGACATGAGCCTGTTGAAAATCAAACCTCACGATTAATCACCCTTTACTTACATTCCTTTGTCATGTTATATCCTTTTTAAGATTTAAATTAATTTCAAATTGTTAACTTTTCCAGATTCCTTAATACTGTCAGAGTAACATCATTTTGGCTAATTTCGGTTCAATTAGCCAGCTTTCTGTTGTGCATTGTTTGTACAATATTCTGTGTAGTTTTAGGTACCTGGCCGGGAGGAGTTGTCTACATGATCTACTGCTTTGTGATGATGTATGTGTATTGCGGCATTGGAACACTAATCGAGATGACCGTAGGGAATTCGAGTTCAAACTTACCTTCCACACTCCTTATTAAACGAAATTTTGTTTTACTTTTCTCCCCTTCAGAATGATGGTGTCATCGAGTCTTGCTACAATGACGTGCTCTGGTATGAACTATCGATACAAGAGCAAAAAATGTTACGAATCATGCTGTTGGTGGCGCAGAGTACGGACGGCTTGTCCGTGGCAGATGTGGTGCCACTGAGCATGAATACCGGTCTGCAGATTACCAAGATGATCTACTCCATGGTCATGATGTTGTTTCGCTTTGCCGAGTGAAATATTTTCACAGAAATTATATTAATATTTTATTCTATATACATATATATATAGTTAGAGTAGTATTTAGTAGTTGAACATTTGGTAGAAAATATTCAGTAGAATTGTTTACGTGACTGCTTTCACGGCAGCGTCAAGTAGTGCCTTAAGACACCGTTTTGATTTTAGTAGTATTGTAGTATCTTGAATAATAAAAATCACTGTTTATTCTTGTTCTATTACTAAAAACGAAAGTTACGTGGCACGAAGGGGTGCAAGGTGGCTTTAAAATGCTCCAGACTAAATTCGATCGACTCCTGTGTGGAGCTTCTATCTGCATTAGTTCAGCATTAAGTGTTCCATTTATTTTTTAGGATAACACTTGAAATGTTTGTTAATGCTAAACTAAAAACTACAGATACAGATTGAAGAAGGTCATAATATTTTAAGTATTTTTAACAGATATTATTCTCTTTCATTTGATACCCATATCGCCCATGTGTGACCCGCAAAAGAACGAAAATAAATTATTAAAACATCTATATCCTGTAAAAGAAGAAACGCTCACAAAATGGAATGAGTACACAGTGTTTCTACATATGATCTCTACACCTTTTTCAATTGTAATTCAAAAGACATCACTTGAAATTCAAAAGACGCCAGTTGAAATTCAAAAGACGCCAGTTGAAATTCAAAAATTCCATTTGAAATTCAAAAATTCCATTTGAAATTCAAAAAATGTCAATTGAAATTAAAAACTCGTCATTTGTAATTCAAAAGACATCATTTGAAATTCAAAACTTGTCATTTGCAATTCAAAACTCATCATAAGTAATTCAAAAGACATCATTTGAAGTTCGGAAGTTTTCATTTGAAATTCAAAAATTATTCCATTTGAAATTCAAAAAGGGTAAACAAAATTATTTTATATATTATATATTTATATATTTCTGTAAACTTTAATATTTACGTATCTCTCACGCAAATCACTCTAACCTATTTAAATTTAAAGATTTTATAACTTCTATACGGACGATCGGAATACTCTGAAATTTGGTCATTGGTAATGTTTTCAGAGACGTTATATACACCTGCAATATGAGCGATATTGCAAGACCTCTCACACGAATTGGCATAAGGTTTGGTTAAAATAAAACTGATCAGTAACAATTTAATATTGGAAATGGTTTTACAATCACTTTATACCTGTAAAATAGTTATGATTTGTTGTACCTCCCACACAATTAACTCCAACCCTAAGTAAAATGCAAGTCCTTATAAATTATATGCAGATGCTCTCTGAGCTGGTGAAGGTTATAAACTATATATGAAATTACCGACATTTTACATCATTATAATTACACTACTCAACAAAATGAAAAAAATTTCATGTACTCCGGATGCGATAATTTTTTCTGTGTAGATAACCTTGACATGAGCTCGAAAAACGCAATAATTTTTTTTTTTTCGTTTTGTTTTTGTTTTATTTTTTAATTTTAAAAAATTTTTTTTGGTTAATTTGTTTCGTCCGGCATAACTCGGGAACCACTAGCCCGATTTAATTGAATTAAATTTTAAAAAATTTAAAATTACAATTCCCTTAATCTGTTCATATATTGTTTTCCTATACAAGCAACAGTTTCCAAGTTAAAAATGAATATATAAAGGAAAAAACTTATTTTTTGCCTAAAGATTTAATTTTTTTTTTAAATCCATAAAAAATCCAAAATGAAAAAAATGTCAAATCTTATTACTTTTACGTAAAGTCACATAACCTATGAGCAAAATGAGACAAAGATCATGAAAATCGATGCACGCGTTTCGCTTTTATTCGCAATTGAGTAAAGGTATGAATTTCAAAAATTTGCTCGACATATGCACAACTTTGTCTATGGTAAGGTTTTTTCTTTTTTTTTGATTCTCAGAATTAACAAAACGGAATAAACAAAGGGTTATTTAATTTTTATGATTGCGTAAGCAAAGTAATAAACGCTAATAAATGTGCGTGAACAATTAAAAGGAAAAAAGGAAAGGGGACTTTTTTAATTATTTGGGTTTTCCGTTGGCTACCTGTATGATTTTTTTACAGAAATGCAACCCACATTTAAGGATGGTCATTATTCGGAAAATTTAAGACTCACACATGGTGAAACAGGTATGTAGCCACCGTAAAAAAATATACACCCATTTATAAGTACCTGTCAGTAAAATACTAAACAATACACAGTATAAATAGGTCTTCATTGATCGATTTTACTCATTCAACAAGTGTCGACGAACGCGATAGTTAAAATGAGCAAACGTTCGCGAGGATTTGAATGCAATACCAATCCAAGTAATTTTTGTTACATGTGCGGAGAATACGTTTCTGAAAAAAACAAGCGTTGTTTTTCACCTAAATTGAGAGATTCATTTGAAGAGAGCTTCAATTTAAAGGTCTCAAACATAGATGAGCGGTGGACACCAAGTGCTCTATGTCCAAGGTGCTACGTACAGCTAGCTGACTCAAGGTAAGTGTAGATTACGAAATTCAAGAACATATATAACTTATTATTGAAATTCTTTCAGACGACAGCCGAGAATCATCATGCCAATTCTTTGGAGAGCTCCGCTTTGCCATGTAACAGATTGCTACTTCTGTCTTAGCAAAAAAACAGGCGTGGGAAAAAATATACGATGGACTTACGCTGCTGTTTCAACAGTGAATTTTCCAGTGCCATTTTCCGAAGAACCAGTGGACCCGCAACCGTCCGTTTCAAGATGGGCATCTAATAATGAGGCGATACATCCAACATCAGATCCGGAGACAGTAGAAACCACATCAGAATGCGAGTCAACATATACATTGCATGGAGGTCAACGCTTATGTTCCCAAGCAGAACTGAACGATTGGGTTAGAGAATTGAAACTCTCCAAGGAAGATGCAGAGTTGCATGCATCGCGCATGCAACAGTTCGGTTTCTTGGCTCCTGGTGTGGTGACAACAATCTACAGGAAGCGTCATGAACCATACGCAAGGTACTACACAAAAAAAGACAACATCTGTTTTTGTAAGGACATTCCCGGATTATTTGGTGAACTCGGGTACTCTTACGATCCAGGAGAGTGGCGTCTTTTCATCGACAGCAACAAGCAGAGCCTTAAAGCAATTTTACTGCACAACGGCAACGAGAAACCTTCGATTCCAATTGCTCATGCCGTTGACACCAAGGAAACATACGAAGTCATGGACAATCTACTAAAGTGCCTTAACTATGAGAGGCACGATTGGAAAGTTTGTGCCGACCTTAAGGTTATCGGTATCCTTTGTGGATTACAAGGTGGATTCACAAAGTACTGTTGTTTTCTCTGCCTTTGGGACAGCCGCGATCGTCAACATCATTACACCAGGAGGAGTTGGACAGAAAGAGTTAACTTCATCCCCGGCAGCGACAACGTGAAATATACACCACTCATAAAAAAGGAAAATGTTTTTCTCCCACCTCTTCACATAAAGCTCGGACTCATAAAAAACTTCGTGAAAGCTATCAACAAAGATGGCGAAGCGTTCGCCTATTTAAAAACCATTTTTCCTCACCTTTCATCGGCAAAGATTAAGGAAGGCGTTTTCGACGGTCCGCAAATTAAAAAGTTGTTGCAAGACCAACAGTTTGAGCACATTTTATCACCAAATGAAGCTGCAGCTTGGAACTCATTTCGGCAAATTGTTTCCGGATTTCTTGGAAACAACAAAAGCTCAAATTACAGAGAGATCGTCGAACAACTACTCCAAAATTATAAAAAAAATTAGAGCAAATATGTCGCTTAAGATACATTTTCTACACTCGCACTTGGACTTCTTTCCGGACAACCTGGGCGATGTGAGTGACGAGCATGGTGAGCGTTTTCATCAGCAAATGAAAGAAATTGAGCACCGATACCAAGGATTTTGGAACGAAGCTATGATGGGGGACTATATCTGGTTCCTGATAAGAGAAACAGACCCACAACAATATAAAAGAAAGACAAAAGCACATAATTATTTTTAATTTGAAGGTTTTTATTTTTGTGTTTAGATATTTTTTTTTTTAACTTTTTTATAATTAATTAATGTTGATATCCTTAGGATAATTTCTTGTACATATATCGAATTGTTTTTTAATTTAAAGTCATATATTTTTGTCACCCAACAAATTTTAATTTTTTTGTAATAAAAAAGAAAAAACCTTACCATAGACAAAGTTGTGCATATGTCGAGCAAATTTTTGAAATTCATACCTTTACTCAATTGCGAATAAAAGCGAAACGCGTGCATCGATTTTCATGATCTTTGTCTCATTTTGCTCATAGGTTATGTGACTTTACGTAAAAGTAATAAGATTTGACATTTTTTTTCATTTTGGATTTTTTATGGATTTAAAAAAAAAACAAATTTAAATCTTTAGGCAAAAAATAAGTTTTTTCCTTTATATATTCATTTTTAACTTGGAAACTGTTGCTTGTATAGGAAAACAATATATGAACAGATTAAGGGAATTGTAATTTTAATTTTTTTTAAATTTAATTCAATTAAATCGGGCTAGTGGTTCCCGAGTTATGCCGGACGAAACAAATTAACCAAAAAAAAAATTTTAAAATTAAAAAAAAAAAAAAATAAAACAAAAACCAAACGAAAAAAAAAAATTTATTGCGTTTTTCGAGCTCATGTCAAGGTTATCTACACAGAAAAAATTATCGCATCCCGAGTACATTTTGACTGTTGACTAGTGTTATTAGTTGCTTATCATTTTATTAAATCTGTTTCCAAAACTGCAGAATATCCAAATTTGCAGAAAAAATAAATGCTACCCCATCTAATGTATATTTTTCTTAAATACGTTTATTTACATTTTTGAAATTCAAATGGAATCTTTTGAATTTCAAATGGAATAATTTTTGAATTTCAAATGAAAACTTTTGAATTTCAAATGGTGTCTTTTGAATTACAAATGACGAGTTTTGAATTACAAATGACTAGTTTTGAATTTCAAATGATATTTTTTGAATTTCAAATGGAATTTTTGAATTTCAAATGGTGTCTTTTGAATTACACTTGAAAATGGTGTAGTACGTATATGGTCTGGTTCAGATCCAATAAAAAATGTTAAATTGTCGCACAGTGCAGTGGCTCTATCTCACCTATTCAAATACGAATGTACGAGCTGCGGCAAAAATTAGAAGGAATATAGCTAGGTCCTTGAAATTTCGCACACATCCCTTATATCGTCAAATTAGATCAAAAACAATTTGTTCTACCCTCCACCTCCAGGATGGGGGTATACTAATTTTGTCATTCCGTTTGTAACACCTTGAAATATCGACATGAGACCCTATAAAGCATATATATCACAGTACGACAAAATCAATTTTTTTTGAGTACACATGAGAAATGTTAACAGAATATGAAAATAGGCTTAAAATAAAGAAATACGTGTCTCGGCGATTTGCTGTAGCACGTCAGAATTTTGAGAAAATCGATTTTAAAGATTCGAAGGATCGTGAAGGTTCACTTGTAACGTAGTACTATTATAAAAAGTTCTATAAAAACAGAATGGGTGAACCGATTTAAGTGCTTGAGCCAGTTTTGAAAAGGGAATTAAATCAAGTGAACCTCCACGATCCTTCGAATCTTTAAAATCGATTTTCTCAAAATTCTGACGTGCTACAGTAAATCGCCGAGACACGTATTTCTTTATTTTAAGCCTATTTTCATATTCTGTTAACATTTCTCATGTGTACCAACCACTGTCGTACTGTGTATTAGATCGTCATAAAATTCTAAGACGATCTAGCCATGTCCGCCCGCCTGTTGAAAGTACGCTAGCATCTACACGAAAGTAGCTAGGACGTCCAAATTTTACATAAAAACGTCTTATAGACGTAGATCGGTTTGCATAAAAACTGGACGAAATCGGCCCAAAGGAAAAAATTTTTCCCTCACAAGGGCTGAAAATATCCATAATAACCCCTAATATTTTAGAGTATTTAAACATATTTTTTCAATATGTCTGCTTGTACTTACTTGATATTGGGTGCTTGCATTCCCCCTTATAACAAAAACTTGCACCATAATACGATTTTTATTCGTAGGGGGTGAAATGGGACAAAAAGGGATAAAAATGGTACGTATCAAACGACAACAGCTAGAAACACGAAATTTGCTCTGTACATTCCTTTAATTGAGTAGATACATAATATGAAATTATTTTTTCCAAATTCGTACTTTTAAGGGTAAAATGGGAATAGAGGGATGAAAATGGTACCAACCAAACGGCTGCACCTAGAATAATGAAATTCGGTGTATACATTCCTCTGATTGCGTAGACACGTAAAATAGAAGGATTTTTCGAAATTCTTACTTTTTGGATTTCAAAAGGAAAAAGGGATAAAAATAGTACCAACGAAATGATCGCAGCTAGAGTCGTGAAATTCGGAGTATACGTTCCTCTGGCTGCGTAGACACGAACAATAAAAGGTTTTTTCCAAATTCGTACTTTCAAGGGATACAATGGGTACAGAGGGATAAAAATAGTACCAACTTAACGACTACAGCTAGAATGATGAAATTCACTGTGTACATCCGTCTAATTGCGTAGTCACGTAAAATAAAGAGATTTTAGATAGTCGTACTCTTGAGGGGGTAACATTTGAAAAAGGGGATACAAATCGTACCAACCAAATGACTGCAACTAGAATCATGGAATTCGGTGCATACATTCCTCCGACTGCACGCAAAATAAAAAATAAATTTCCAAATTCGTACTTTTTACTAAATGCACGCAAAATAAAATGTTTTTTTCCAAATTCGTTCTTTTACGGCAAAAATTGGTTGAATCATGAGGTTACGTTATTTTGCACTATATACGTGAGAGGTAATGGATTATCAAAATTTGTACTTTTGGAATTAAAATAGACTGGAAAGACAACCAACTGTAGCACCCACTACCTACCAATATTTATGGTATTTAAGCTTTTTTGAAAATATAAATATAGCAATATTTATTTTTTGAATTGACTTGCAGTATTATTTCAATATATGTATTAGGGGTGGGATAGTGCACGACTTTTCGATTTTGATATGCTGGAACCCCTTATTTTGTGAGGTTCGCAAAAAAAGGGGGTGGTGGGGTTAGTGTACGAGGTTGTTCATCGGGGTCAAAGGTGAGGGAAAAGGGGTAAAAATACAAAAAAGCCCCAAAACTGCCTCGGAGTCATCCCCAGAAGATTTAAATGTAAGACTGACCCCCATTAATTTTCTCACCTCAACATTTTTTTCGTCACTAGTTAGGGGGGCTCCCATACAAAAATTATTTTTTTATAAAATTTATTCCCACCGCTCTTACTGACCCCCTATATTTTTCCAACCCCCACATTTTCTCCGAACATAAAGAGTGATTTTTTTGAGGTTAGGATTTTCATGCATTAGTATTTGACAGATCACGTGGGATTTCAGTCATGGTGTCAAAGAGAAAGATGCTCAGTATGCTTTGACATTTCATCATGAATCGTCTTACAAACGAACAACGCTTGCAAATTATTGAATTTTATTATCAAAATGCGTGCTCTGTTAAGAGAGTTCATTGCGCGCTTCCATTTTATGGTCAGTTTAATCGACCCACTGAAGCGGCTATTCGGGCTATTGTGACTAAATTTCGCACCAAATTTACATTGTTGGACATTAAACCACCAACACGCTTACGTAGAGTGCGAACTGAAGAAAATATCGCAGCTGTATCGGCCAGTGTTAATGATGACCACCAATTTTCGATTCGTCGCCGTTCGCACCAATTGGGTCTCTGTTACTCAAAAACGTGGAAATGCCATAATTGGACTAAGCGGATGGGCCACCTTAGACGCAGCCGCGGTCAACATTTAAATGAAATTATCTTCAAAAAGTAAATGTCATGGACCAATCTAACGTTTCAAATAAAGAACCGATGAGATTTTGCAAATTTTATGCGTTTTTTTTTAAAAAAAGTTATCAAGCTCTTAAAAAATCACCCTTTACTTACCATTTTTCACATTTTCTTTTGTATGGGAGCCCCCCTTATGAATTATAAGAAGTATATCAAATTTTCCCTTAAGCAGTGGTGATAGGGGGTAGATATGTTTGGGGAAAATATTGAGGAGGGAAAATTAATGGGGGTTAGTCTTACACTTCCCCCCTCTATGGTCGACTGCGAGACAGTTTTGGACCTTTCTTTCATATAAAAATATAAAAAATAGGCAAATGTATGGAGGCCACGTTAAAGGTGACAGTTGGAGGGTAGGTGTGTTCTGTGAAATTATTGGGGCTGACAAAATATTGTGGGTCAGTCATACATTTGACTCCACTAGGGGCCTCCTTGGTTTGAATGGTGGGAGCAAATTTTATAAAAATGTAGTTTTTGTATGGAAGCCCCATTATCGAGTGGAGATAGGGGACAGGTATAGTTGGGGAGAGAAATTTAATGGGGCCAGTCTTACATGTCTTCCCTCTAGGGGTGACTAGGGGGCAGTTTTGAGCGTTTCCTTCATTAAACAATTATATGAAGGGTTGAAGATAGAGGGTAGGCATGTTCTGAGAAAATTTTGGGGCTGAAAAAATATTGGGGGTTGGGGGTCATACATTTGACTCCACTAGGTGCCTCCTTGTAGCAGTAAGAGTGGTAGGAGCAAATTTGATAAAAAATAGTTTTTTTATGGGAGCCCCATTAAGGAGTGGGGATAGGGGGTAAGTTTGTTCGGAAAAAATGTTGGGGAGGATAATTTAGTGTAGGTCGGTCTTACTTTTAACCCAGCTAGGGGCAACTCCAGGGCAGTTTTGAGTCTTACTGTCATAACAAAAATTATAAAAAAATTCGTATGGGGACCACCCTAAGGGTTGACGATAGGGGGTAAGTATGTTCAGAGAAAATGTGGGGGTTCAAAAAATATAGGGGGTTGGTCCTACATTTAACTCCACTGGGGATGACTCCTAGGCAGTTTTGGGGATTTTTGTGTATTTTTACCCCTTTTCCCTCACGTTGACCCCGATGAGCACCCTCGTACACTCACCCCACCGCCCCCATTTTTAGGCTCATTCATTTTTTCCGAACCTCACAAAATAAGGGGTTCCAGCATATCCAAATCGAACTCCTAAAATTCCCTTACAACACTATCCCACCCCTAACATGTATATATCATTTCATTTGGTTGGTACTATTTTTATCCCCTTTTTTATTTTAACCCCAAAAAGTACGAATTTAAAAAAATCCGTTTATTTTCCGTGTCTACGCAGTCAGAGGAATGTATACTCCGAATTTCATGACTCTATCTGCGGTCATTTGGTTGGTACTATTTTTATCCAATTTTTTATTTTAACCCCAAAAAGTACGAATTTTAAAAAAATCCGTTTATTTTCCGTGTCTACGCAGTCAGAGGAATGTATACTCCGAATTTCATGACTCTAGCTGCGATCATCATGGTACTATTTTTATCCCCTTTTTTCATTTTAACCCCAAAAAGTACGAATTTTGAAAAATCCGTGTATTTTACTTGTCTATGTAATCAGAGGAATGTATACACTGAATTTCATTATTCTGGGTGCAGCCATTTGGTTGGTACCATTTTTATCCCTCTATTAACATTTTACCCCTAAAAAGTACGAATTTGGAAAAAAATACCTTTGTATTATGTATCTACTCAACTAGAGGAATGTACACATCGAATTTCGTGTTTCTAGCTGTTGTCGTTTGAAATATACCATTTTTATCCATTCCATTGCCCCATTTCACCCCCTACGAATAAAAATCACTTAATGGTGCACGTTTTGTTTTAGGGGGAATGCGCATATCCAATATCAAGTAAGTATAAGCAGACATATATTTAAAAACATGCAAAAAATGCGCAAAAATATTAGTGATTATTATGGGTATTTTTAGTCCTTGTGAGGGACAATATTTTTCCTTTCGGCCGATTTCGCCCCATTTCGATCCCAACCGATCTACGACTATAAGACTCATTTATGGCAAATTTGGACCTCCTAGCTCCTTTCGTTTAGATGCTAGCGGACGGACGGACATGGCTAGATCGTCTTAGAATTTTATGACGATGAAAAATATATATACTTTCTAGGGTCTCAGGTCGATATTTCAAGGTGTTACAAACGGAATGACAAAGTTAGTATACCCCCATCCTGGAGGTGGAGATGGGTATAAAAATTACACGGGCAAACATGATTTTTAGATGTGTTTTCAGGAGGGTTTAGTTCACAAATGGCTTGACCCAATCCAATCTTCATTTCTGGAGGTGACCGCTGTAATTTATTTTCCTGACCCATCCTACTATACACATTGTTTTTCGTTTTTTTTTTTTGATTTCTTGATTTCTTGAGAGATAATCCTGAAGGTACCTTCGACAAAAATTGAAATTTTAGTAAAAATTAAAAATAAAATTTTAAAATATTCATAAATTTTTTCAAATACCGTTTTTGTGCTTATACAGCTTAAATACATATACCAGAAAATGCCTTCCGGCAAAATTTTTGATGTACAATGTTATTAACAAATTAATAATGAATGTAAAATCAATGTTTAATCATTGGTATTGGCGTAGTAAGTTAATCTCAAAAAACTACTCACCCTAGTGTGTATATATAGAAAACATACATAACAGGTTCCACAAACATAAATTATATTCTTTGAAAACGACTGTGATTGATTGTGCCATTAAATGTAATTATCCTTTTGACACCACCGTAATCGACGTAACACTGTGCGACAGTCAAAAACACTGGGAAGTGAGACTTTTTATACCCTCCACTAGGTAATTTGTCTTTGTGCATTTGTTGGGAACACCCAAAAGTAAGCGAAATGGATTGATTAGTATACCGATCGACTGAGAATCTCAATATGAATCGATTTGGCAATGTCGTTTGTCTGTTCGTCCGTCTGTCTGTCCATATATTCTTGTAATAAAAGTCACTCCCTATTTGACTTTTTCTGCTCTAAAAGCCACATAATTTAACCGATTTTCATCAAATTTGTCTCAACACCTTATATTTTAAGTAGAGACATTTCCGTTGAAAATTGGTTAAATCGGTTCAGATTTAGAGATAGCCCCCATACAAATGTCGCTCCCGATTTCACTTTTTCCTCTCTAGAAACCATATACTTTAACATACACAGTGCAACACGAAAAAAAATAACCATATACGGACAGCGCTACATGATAAAAGACCAAAAAAAAAGACCCGTGTTTTTTTTCCCCCAAAGTCATGCACTTTTTTTTATGGGCCCCCAGAGATTTGAGGCCTCGGTGTAATTTTTGGAAAAAAGTGATCATATTCTCAGGCTCATATCTTGCAAACCGTTCGGAATTTTGATTTACTCTCTGAGGCAAAGTTCTAGCTCTTGTCATAAAGAACAAAAATTGTGAACATATAAAATCAAAAAAACTTCATCTTCAAGGTCAAAATCGCAAAAAACTTAAAAAAATTCGATTTTTTTTAACCTTTTTTCCCCTGTTCAGGTCCATAGGTAGCAAACCGTTGAAAATTCAGGGAAACAATCAACTACAAAAATGTACCTAAGATCTCAATAAACAACTTTCTAGAACATATGAACTTCCTAGGAATTATTCTTAACACCGTTTAGGTAGCGCTTAGGTAGCCGCAAAAGTGAAAAATTTTCCAAAAATTAGATTAGAGTCGTCGGTCCAAAAATTTGCACTAACAAAACACATGACAATTCGTTGACGTCGCGCTGTGTACTGCCTCAATGTGAGCGTCGTGTCGCTTTTATATTGTGTGCTGCGGCTACATATGTGTTGTTAATGTTGTTGGTACAAATGGATTGCGACTACTTCGCTGCTTTGAATTGTCATGTGTTTTGTTAGTGCAAATTTTTGGACCGACGACTTTGTTGTTGTTTGTTGAATGACATCGATGATGTCGTGTGGGTAAGAAATACTGGAATAAACAATTTTTCACTTTTGCGGCTACCTAAGCGCTACCTAAACGGTGTTAAGAATAATTCCTAGGAAGTTCATATGTTCTAGAAAGTTGTTTATTGAAATCTTAAGTACATTTTTGTTGTTGATTGTTTCCTTGAATTTTTAACGGTTTGCTACCTATGGACCTGAACAGGGCAAAAAAGGAAATAATCTAAGCGCTACCTAAACGGTGTTAAGAATAATTCCTAGGAAGTTCATATGTTCTAGAAAGTTGTTTATTGAAATCTTAAGTACATTTTTGTTGTTGATTGTTTCCTTGAATTTTTAACGGTTTGCTACCTATGGACCTGAACAGGGCAAAAAAGGAAATAATCTAAGCGCTACCTAAACGGTGTTAAGAATAATTCCTAGGAAGTTCATATGTTCTAGAAAGTTAAAATGAGTCAAATCGGTTCAGATATAAACATAGCCACAATTTTGCTCACAATTTGACATTTCCTGCTCTACACAACACCGCTTTTTCTTTATTTTGGCATATTTTGATCTGAACACGTTATATGTCACCGTTACATTGTGAAAGTGGTCACAACGGTCCATGATATAGGACACATGCCAAAATCCTCACCGAATTAAATTGTAATGGCGTAAAAAGTGGATAGTATAATATAGTCGGACTCGTCCGACTTTAGCCTTTCCTTAGTTGTTTTTTCTTGTAGTCGCTGTCGAGCAGAACAAGAATATGTCTGTATATAAATAAGTAATAACAGCTTTAATTTTACAGAGTTTTGGGTGATTTGTGTGGGAGGTACCCGCCATATTTATACCCCCCACTTCCATGATGGGGGTATACTAACTTTGTCATTCCGTTTGTAACACCTTGAAATATCGACCTGAGACCCTATAAAGTATATATATTCTTGATCGTCATAAAATTCTAAGACGATGTAGCCATGTCCGTCCGTCTGTTGAAAGCACGCTAGCATCTAAACGAAAGGAGCTAACGGTCAAAATTTTGCATAAATACGTCTTATAGTCGTAGATCGGTTGGGGTTGAAACTGGGCGAAATCGATCCAAAGGGAACAATTTTTCCCTCACAAGGACTGAAAAACCCCATAATAACAATATTTTGGAGTATTTAAGCATATTTTTTCAATATGTCTGCTTGTACTTATTTTTATTGGGTATGCACATTCCCCCGATAACAAAAACGTGCACCAAAAAACGATTTTTATTCGTAGGGGGTGAAATGGGGGCAAAAAGGGATAAAAATGGTACATTTCAAACGACAATAGCTAGAAACACGAAATTCGGTGTGTACATTCCTCTAATTGAGTAGGTACATAATATGAAATATGAAATTATTTTTTCCAAATTCGTACTTTTAAGGCATAAAATTGGAATAGTGGGATAAAAATTGTACAAACCAAACGGCTGCACCTAGAATAGTGAAATTCTATATATACATTCCTCTGGTTGCGTAGACACGTAAAATAAAATTACTTTCCAAAATACGTACTTTTTGGGGTTCAAATGGTAAAAGGGGATAAAAATAGTACCTACCAAATGACAGCAGCTAGAATCATGAAATTCGGAGTATACATTCCTCTGACTGTGTAGACACGAAAAATAAAACGTTTTTTCCAAATTCGTTCTTTCAAGGGATAGAATGGCTACAGGTGATAAAAATAGTACCAACTAAACGAATACAGCTATGATGAAAATGATGAAATTCAGGGATGTACATCCCTCTAATTGTGTAGATACGTAAAATAAAGAGATTTTAGATAGGCAAACTTGAAAAAAGGGAATAAAAATGGTACCAACAAAATGACCGCTGATAGAATCATGGAATTCGGTGTGTACATTCCTCTGACTGCATAGCCACGTAAAATATTTTTTCTCAAATTCGTTTGTTGCTTTTACGACAAAAAATGGTAGAATCATGAAGTTGTCATATACTTCACGTGAGAGATAAGGTATTTTCAAAATTTATACTTTTGAAATTAAAATAGGATGGAAATACAAACGACTGTAGCTGAAAATACACTCTCTATCCCCCAATATTTAGGGTATTTATGATCGCTCCCTTATATTTACTGTATGAATTGAATATTGGTAGCTTGGCTTATTAATTAAATTTCTTATTTTCATACAGTTAAAATTTATTGCGGACATTCCTCTTGTAGCTTGGAAGCACCACAAAGAAAATAGAAGTTTTAGCGGGCGAAATGTGACAAAAAGAGATAAAATATGGTACCAATAATACGACAACAGCTAGAATCATGAAATTCGGTGTGTACATCCCTCTAATTGCATAGACAGGTAAAATAGAGGGATTTTTCGAAATTCGTACTTTTAAGGGATATAATTAAAAAGAGGGATAAAAATGGGACCTACCAAACCGCTGAAGTTGAAATCATGAAATTCGGTATATACATTTATTTATTCGGTGTATACATTCTGACTATGAAGACTTGAAAAAGGTTTTTTTTTCGAAATTTGTACATTTGGGCGGAGAATGGGGTGAATGGGGATATCTTTAAAATTTGTACTTTTCTTATCAAAATAATACAGTCACTTTGTCTGTATCTGAAAATGCTTCTTTCTAATGGCGACTGACAATCGCCTAATATTTAGGCATGTTCACTTTCACAATTACAGCATATTATTTATTTATAGTAGTAGATTTTAAACAGTGGACATAAGTATACATTATAGATTGAAATAGTAAACAAATATAGTGATGTGCATAAAAAATATCACAATTTTCCTAATATGGTTCTGTACTTCTATGTAAAGTCGACATACTTTAATCTGCTGGTAATACTGTGGAATGCACTCCGTGGTAGAGGGTATATAAGATTCGGCCCGGCCGAACTTAACGCCTTCTTACTTGCCTGGCCGGGAGGAGTTGTCTACATGATCTCTTTTCCACTTGTACCCCTTAAAAGTAAGAATTTTGAAGAATCACACTACTTTAAGTGTCTACGCAATTAGGGGGGGATGGACATTCCAAATTTCACGTTTATAGTTGTTGTCATATGAGTTGCACCATTTTTATCCCCTTTTGTACCCTTTCACCCGCTAAATCTTTTCTGTACTTTGATGTGTTTTTATGTATAAAAAGCAGAAATTCTAAAAAAATTAGCTTAAATAATCTAAATATTAGGAGGTATTTTCAGTCCTTGTTAGGGAAAAATGTATCCCTCTGGGCCGACTTCGCCCACTTTCAATCCGAAGCGACCTGCAACCATAAGACACATTTACAAAAAATTTGAACCTCTTAGCTCATTTCGTTCGACAGTAAGCGTGCTTTCAACAGACAGACGGACATGGCTAGATCGTTTACCACGACCCATAATATATATACTTTATGGAGTCTCCGATGTATATTTTAAGGTGTTACAAAGGGAATGACAAGGTGAATATACCCCCATCCTGGGGGTATAATAATGTAATCATTGAACCCTCTGCTCCCAATGTTGGAGCCGGCCGGAAAATTATGTTTATTTTTATTAATAATTCCCACTATAAGTAGAACAAAATAAGATTGTAAACAAATATAATAAAAATGGAGATTGTCTTAACGCAAAATATCAGAATATCAAAGTTAAATATAATATCAAAATCAAATATCAAAATATGAAAATTATATTCAATATTCAATGTCAGTTGACTTAAATAAATAAAATTGTGTTGCTGACACTAAATTAATTTGTAGTCACAACTGAAATTCAGTTGCAGCAATTGAACTGTTTTCTTTGTGTACTAGGTGTACAAGAAAACCAGTAAGGAAAGGCTAAAGTCGGGCTGGGCCGACTCTATGATACACTCAACTTTCAATCCGAATACAATTCAATTCGGTGAAAAAGTGAAAACGGGAAGGTTTTTTGTATCCTGTAAATGTATATCGGAAAGGACATTTGTATGAGGATATATTGAAACCTGGAACGAAATAGGTGAAATATAAAACGTATAGTTTGGCCAAAATCGGTTAATCTTATGGGAGCAACATTTGAAATTGGGCTATATTTAAATCTGAACCGATCTTACCCACTTTCACCATAGTTTTGTATAGTTAGATTATAAGATGTTGTGCGAAATTTAAAAAAATCGAGCACAATATGTGGCTTTTAAAGTGGCAAAAGTCAAATCGGGAGCGACATTTGTATGGGGGCTATATCCAAATCTGAACCGATCTTACCCAATTTCTGCATAGAGTTTCTAGTTGGATTATAAGATGTTGTCCCAAATTTAAAGAAAATCGATTAGAATATGTGGCATTTAAAGCGGAAAAAGTCAAATCGGGAGCGACATTTATATGGGGGCTATATCTAAATCTGAACCGATCTTACCCAATTTTTGCATAGGTGTTTCTAGTAAGATTATTAGATGTTGTGCCAAATTTAAAGAAAATCGAGTACAATAAGTGGTTTCTACAGAGGAAAATGCCAAATCGGGAACGACATTTGTATGGGGGCTATATCTAAATCTGAACCGATTTGACCTATTTTCACCATAGATGTTCTTAGTTTAAATATAAGATGTTTCGCCAAATCTGAAGACAATCTGATACAATATGTGGTTTCTAGAGCGGAAAAAGTCAAATCGGGAGCGAAATTTGTATGGGAGCTATATATAAATCTGAACCGATCTGACCGATATTCACCATGGGTGTTTCTAGTGGAAATATAAGATGTTTTACCAAATCTGAAGACAATCTGATACATTATATGGTTACTAGAGCGGAAAAAGTCAAATCGGGAGAGAAATTTGTATGGGAGCTATATATAAATCTGAACCGATCTAACGCCTTTTTACCATGGGTGTTTCTAGTTACAATATAAGATGTTTTGCCAATTTTAAAGAAAATCTGTGGTATCTAGAGTGAAAAGAGTCAAATCGGGAGTGAAATTCGTATGGGGGCTATATCTAAATCTGAACCGATTTCCTTCAAATTAAATAACGTTCGTCCTTATCCCGAAAAACATCGTTGTGCAAAGTTTCATTTGGTTCTGTCTACAATTGCGACCTGTATCGTGATTATAAGAATAGATGGACGGACGGACGGACAGACAGACAGACGGACATTGCTAAATCGACTCAGAAAGTGATTCTAAGACGATCGGTATAATTAACAATGGGTCTATCTCGTTTCCTTTTGGGTGTTACAAACAAATGCACAAAGACATAATACTCTCGTGGAGTGTATAAATAGTACCACTTCCCAGGCGTTTTCCACATCATTCTGCTTCTTTTGTAGTACTGTGTAATCGCAAGAGTGTTGGCCGATAATAATTTCATGGTCGATGTTCGCACAATTCTTCACGGTCTCCATTCAGTTTGCTACTGTTCGACGAGAAGATACGCCTGCCATCATGAGCAAACGCGTATCAGAACGATTCCGAGGCATAGTTCGGGTGAATCGCATCACTGCAGACATTTGTGGCGTTGATATATTCGATCCGAATTTTCGCACTAATCCAAGGACCGTGGCTGTGGCTGTCGTGATCCATTTGTCCTATGTATTCTTGATCTATACCGCCTATGGCGGTTTTATGTCGGAAGGCGATTGGACAGTTATCCTCCAGGTGTTGTGCATTGGCGGTGGTACTCTCACGCAAGTATGTTGTATCAATATCTGGTATATAGTGCTCTAGAGCCAGCAATTCATCCCCCAGGGCTACTGCAAGTTTATCACATATCTGCGGCAACAGCAGAATATGCGCTTTCTAACCAGTGAATTGTTTTCGATCTACGAGGAATACGAATTAAAAGATTCCGACTATCGTCTCTATTTGGGCAGGAGCATTAAGCTGCTGACAGGTGTTACGAAATTGACCGTGTTCATTGCCGCTCTGATGGTGGTCGGTATGACATCGGTGGCTCTCATCGTCGCGGTCATATTCAATAGGCGCGAATTGGTGCTGGCCGGTGAAATCCCAGGGATAGATGTCGCTACCACGACAGGATACATTATAACGAATATCACCCAGGTGGTCTTTCTCATCATTGGCGGTTTTGGCTGTTTCACCGGCGACATGTCCTTCTTTACATATACAACGCAAGTGCCGCTACTAAAGAATATATTGAAATGCAAATTTCACGATTTAAACGGGATTTTGAGGGATGAACCTGAGTATGCCAGGAGGCAAAAAACATTGGAATCCATGAAGGATATATTACGTTGGCATCAGCGGTATATTAAGTAAGTATGTCTGTACCTATAACTAAATAACTAAATAACTAAATAACTAAATAACTAAATAACTAAATAACTAAATAACTAAATAACTAAATAACTAAATAACTAAATAACTAAATAACTAAATAACTAAATAACTAAATAACTAAATAACTAAATAACTAAATAACTAAATAACTAAATAACTAAATAACTAAATAACTAAATAACTAAATAACTAAATAACTAAATAACTAAATAACTAAATAACTAAATAACTAAATAACTAAATAACTAAATAACTAAATAACTAAATAACTAAATAACTAAATAACTAAATAACTAAATAACTAAATAACTAAATAACTAAATAACTAAATAACTAAATAACTAAATAACTAAATAACTAAATAACTAAATAACTAAATAACTAAATAACTAAATAACTAAATAACTAAATAATTAAATAACTAAATAACTAAATAACTAAATAACTAAATAACTAAATAACTAAATAACTAAATAACTAAATAACTAAATAACTAAATAACTAAATAACTAAATAACTAAATAACTAAATAACTAAATAACTAAATAACTAAATAACTAAATAACTAAATAACTAAATAACTAAATAACTAAATAACTAAATAACTAAATAACTAAATAACTAAATAACTAAATAACTAAATAACTAAATAACTAAATAACTAAATAACTAAATAACTAAATAACTAAATAACTAAATAACTAAATAACTAAATAACTAAATAACTAAATAACTAAATAACTAAATAACTAAATAACTAAATAACTAAATAACTAAATAACTAAATAACTAAATAACTAAATAACTAAATAACTAAATAACTAAATAACTAAATAACTAAATAACTAAATAACTAAATAACTAAATAACTAAATAACTAAATAACTAAATAACTAAATAACTAAATAACTAAATAACTAAATAACTAAATAACTAAATAACTAAATAACTAAATAACTAAATAACTAAATAACTAAATAACTAAATAACTAAATAACTAAATAACTAAATAACTAAATAACTAAATAACTAAATAACTAAATAACTAAATAACTAAATAACTAAATAACTAAATAACTAAATAACTAAATAACTAAATAACTAAATAACTAAATAACTAAATAACTAAATAACTAAATAACTAAATAACTAAATAACTAAATAACTAAATAACTAAATAACTAAATAACTAAATAACTAAATAACTAAATAACTAAATAACTAAATAACTAAATAACTAAATAACTAAATAACTAAATAACTAAATAACTAAATAACTAAATAACTAAATAACTAAATAACTAAATAACTAAATAACTAAATAACTAAATAACTAAATAACTAAATAACTAAATAACTAAATAACTAAATAACTAAATAACTAAATAACTAAATAACTAAATAACTAAATAACTAAATAACTAAATAACTAAATAACTAAATAACTAAATAACTAAATAACTAAATAACTAAATAACTAAATAACTAAATAACTAAATAACTAAATAACTAAATAACTAAATAACTAAATAACTAAATAACTAAATAACTAAATAACTAAATAACTAAATAACTAAATAACTAAATAACTAAATAACTAAATAACTAAATAACTAAATAACTAAATAACTAAATAACTAAATAACTAAATAACTAAATAACTAAATAACTAAATAACTAAATAACTAAATAACTAAATAACTAAATAACTAAATAACTAAATAACTAAATAACTAAATAACTAAATAACTAAATAACTAAATAACTAAATAACTAAATAACTAAATAACTAAATAACTAAATAACTAAATAACTAAATAACTAAATAACTAAATAACTAAATAACTAAATAACTAAATAACTAAATAACTAAATAACTAAATAACTAAATAACTAAATAACTAAATAACTAAATAACTAAATAACTAAATAATTAAATAACTAAATAACTAAATAACTAAATAACTAAATAACTAAATAACTAAATAACTAAATAACTAAATAACTAAATAACTAAATAACTAAATAACTAAATAACTAAATAACTAAATAACTAAATAACTAAATAACTAAATAACTAAATAACTAAATAACTAAATAACTAAATAACTAAATAACTAAATAACTAAATAACTAAATAACTAAATAACTAAATAACTAAATAACTAAATAACTAAATAACTAAATAACTAAATAACTAAATAACTAAATAACTAAATAACTAAATAACTAAATAACTAAATAACTAAATAACTAAATAACTAAATAACTAAATAACTAAATAACTAAATAACTAAATAACTAAATAACTAAATAACTAAATAACTAAATAACTAAATAACTAAATAACTAAATAACTAAATAACTAAATAACTAAATCTCATAAGTGGCACTTTTGTATAGTATGCTTGCATGGTAACCATTCTGTTATCGGCCCACACACACATATATATAATATAATATATAATTTTCCATGCTTTTCCAGATTCCTTGATACTGTCAAAGAAACATCATTTTGGCTAATTTCGGTGCAATTAGCCAGCTTTCTGTTGTGCATTGTTTGTACAATATTCTGTGTAGTTTTAGGTACCTGGCCGGGAGGAGTTGTCTACATGATCTACTGCTTTGTGATGATGTATGTGTATTGCGGCATTGGAACACTAATCGAGATGACCGTAGGGAATTCGATTTCAAACTCTCTTTTTTATCGAACTTTTGTATTTTTGTTTTCTTCTCCCCTTTAGAATGATGGTGTCATTGAGTCCTGCTACAATGACCTGCTCTGGTATGAGCTATCGATACAAGAGCAGAAAATGTTACGAATCATGCTATTGGTTGCGCAGAGTACGGACGGCTTGTCCGTGGCAGATATCGTGCCACTGAGCATGAATACCGGTCTGCAGATTACGAAGATGATCTACTCCATGGTCATGATGTTGTTTGGCTTTGCCGAGTGAACTTTTCGCAAAAATTATATTTACTTTTTATTCAGTATATATTTAGTTGAAGAGTATCTTGTAGTAGAACATTTGGTTAAAAAAAAAAATTAGTAGAATTGTAGTATGTTGCGTTATATGTTATGTAGGCACTTTTTGTCGATGGTCGTTAAAACTATCGTTCAAATAGAAAGAAATGAATACTCGCTTTATACACAGTAGTTGTTGAATAATAAAAAACACTGTTTATTCATGGACATTTCTTTTATTATTTTAATATTTGTTCTTTCATATTTAAAGTAATGTTCAACAGAAGGTAATGGTGGTAGGGTATATTCTTTTTGTTTTTATACACTCCACGAGAGTATTATGTCTGTGTGCATTTGTTTGTAACACCCAAAAGGAAGAGAGATAGACCCATTGTTAATTATACCGATCGACTTAGAATCACTTTTTGAATCGATTTAACGATGTCCGTCCGTCGCAATTGTACACAGAACCAAATGAAACTTTGCACAACTAAGTTTTTCGGGATAAGAACGAACGCTATTTAATTTGAAGAAAATCGGTTCAGATTTAGATATAGCCCCCATACGAATTTCACTCCCGATTTGACTCTTTTCACTCTAGATACCACATATTTTAACAGATTTTCTTCAAATTGGCAAAACATCTTATAGTTCAACTAGAAACATCTGTGGTAAAAATGGGTCAGATCGGTTCAGATTTATATATAGCTCCCATACAAATTGCGCTCCCGATTTGATTTTTTCCGCTCTAGAAACCACAAATTGTATCAGATTGTCTTCAGATTTGGCAAAACATCTTATTTTTCAACTAGCAACACCTGTGGTAAAAATGTGTTAGATCGGTTCAGATTTATATATAGCTCCCATACAAATTTCGCTCCCGATTTGATTTTTACCGCTCTAGAAACCACATATTGTATCATATTGTCTTCAAATTTGGCAAACTATCTTATATTTCAACTAGAAACGCCCGTGATGAAAATGGGTCAAATCGGTTCAGATTTATATATAGCTCCCATACAAATTTCGCTTCTAATTTGACTTTTTCGGCTCTAGATACCACATATTTTAACAGATTTTCTTCAAAATTGGCAAAACAGCTTATAGTTCAACTAGAAACACCTGTGGTAAAAATGGGCCAGATCGGTTCAGATTTATATATAGCTGCCACACAAATTTCTCTCCCGATTTCACTTTTTCCACTCTATAAACCACATATTTTAACAGATCTCTTTCAAATCTTTCAAAATATCTTATATTTCAACTAGAAACACCCATGGTGAAAATGGGTCAGATCGGTTCAGATTTACATATAGATCCAATACAAATTTCGCTCCCGGATAGACTTTTTCCGCCCTAGAAACCACAAATTTTCTACGAATTTCTTTGAAGTGACCACAAAACGTTATATTTGAACTGGAAGATCTTATTTTGAAAGTTAGTCACTTTATTCCATGTTTGGATATAGCCCCGATACAAATATTCTTTTCGATTTGACATATTGGACCAGGTCATATTAGCCTATGATAAGGAAACATACAAAAATTCTTCCCGTTTTCACTTTTTACCGAGTTGTATTGTATTCGGATAGAAAGTGGAGTGTATCGTATAGTCGGCCCCGCCCGACTTTAGCCTTTCCTTACTGGTTTTAATTAAATTTTTTCGTTTTTTGTTGGCTCGAAAAAAAAACATGCAAAATATAAAAATATTTGAAAAATGTCTATTGACAAATGTAAAAGCTATGAAGTTAGAATTTCCAAAAAATAATTTTAGTATAAATTGTTTTAATATATTGTGATCCCGGCACAAGAAAGAACTAGAAATTAAACACATATTTCCGCTTTCTAATAGCTGGGATGCTAGGAAAGAAAACAAGTAACACGGATACTTATAGTTCTAAGTTAACTGTACAATTGGTGTTAATGTCGATTTTGGATAACACTGTGTGTAACTTTTTAAGTCATTGAAATATAAATATATACGGACACCACTACGTAACAAAAGACCAAGAAAGACCCTTGTCTCCCAGTTTTGCCCAAAGTCATGCACCTTTTTATGGGCCCCAAAGATTTGGAGCATCATTTTCTCAGGCTCAAATCTTGCAAATCGTTTGGAATTTAGATTTACTCTCTGAGCCAAAGTTGTAGCTCTGGTCATAGAGAACAAAAATTGTGAACATGTAAAAAACTTCATCTTCAAGGTCAAAATCGCAAAAAAAAAACTTTAAAAAATTCGATTTTTAACCTTTTTCCCCTGTTCAGGTCCATAGGTAACAAAACGTTCAAAATTCAAGGAAACAATCATCTACAAAAATGTAAGATCTCAATAAACAACTTTCTAGAACATATGAACTTCCTAGTAGGGTTTGCATCTTCCCGTACTTTTTATTTCCCGGGAAACGGGAATTATTTTTTCAATTTCCCGGGATCCCGGGACAGCACGGGAATTCGTCAACATACTGTTTACCATGAGTTAAGCTTATTTTTTCCAATGAAACATTCACATTTTATTAAAGTAAAATAAATATATATTTCACAACGAAACTGTCAAAGAATTCATATAATAAAGCGCAATGTGAGATAAATTTAAACATCTTTTCAAGCATCAAAATTAATTTAAGAATAGATATTTCTTATTTTATTTGGAAATGTGGACGCGACGGAGAACGATCGTTCACATTAATAGTCAGTAGAGCATTAAATAAAATGTTTGTTCTTTGTCCTGTCGCTTCGAAAACTTTAAACTTTTTATTTTTGGCATTCGGATACACTCCAAAAGTCTACTTTTTTCCCGGATTTTAAAATTTTCATAAGGGCATCTCGCAGTGGCCTGGACGCGCCATTCGGACGCCTTAAACTACACCAAAAACAAGAAAGAAACTGAAAAAGTCGATCAACAATTTTAGTGTTCTAAAGCGCTTAATGAGTACATTTTAAAAATATATCGTCAGGATTTAGTACAAAATTATAAACAAATTTACAAATGTATTTTGTTCGTAGATTTATGAAATATGAGAATTATCTTGTAATTTTTTTAATTAGGTACAGCAGAAATACGGACGGGACAAAAATTTTCACTCGTAGTAAAAAATGTAGTAATTTTCGTTATAACACTTCAACTTTTAATAAAAATAAAAGATATCAAGTTAACTTCAAGTTTCATAATAAAAAAGGAGTCGAAATGACGAAAAATAGAGTTAAAAGCTATTAGTGTGGTCTGATTTTATTTTTTTGGTAGACCTTTTTTGGGATATGCCCATATGGAGCTTGACAGGAAAAATCCGAAGAAGTGGATTTTGAGTCTATGTCCGAACGCAACTTAAAAATATTTTGTCATCCAACTGCAATATTTGACATACGACGTGATCTAAATTTTTATACAACATTTTTAATTTTATTATGTAAATGATGGGAAAATATGCGAAGAAATATGTAAATCTACTGAATTCCCGCGGGATTCCCGTACGAATTTCCCGGGATACGGGAAATGAAAAATGTGCGAATTCCCGGAAATTTTCCCGCGGGAAATCCCGAGATGCAAACCCTACTTCCTAGCGCTTAAGTGACAAATTTCCCGAAATTTGTATACCATCCACCCCCAGGATGGGGGTATACTAACTTTGTCATTCCATTTGTAATACCTTGAAATATTGACCTGAGACCCTATAAAGTATATATTTTCTTGATCGTCATAAAATTCTAAGATTTAGCCATGTCCGTCCGTCTGTTGCAAGCACGCTAGCATCTAAACGAAATGAGCTAGGAGGTCCAAATTTTCCACAAATACGTCTTATAGTCGTAGATCGGTTGGGATTGAAACTGGGCGAAATCGGCCCAAAGGGAAATATTTTTCCCTCACAAGGACTAAAAATACCCATGATAACCCCTAATATTTTAGATTATTTAAGCAGTTTTTTCAATATGTCTGCTTGTACTTACTTAATATCGGGTATGCGCATTTCCCCTAAAAAAACGTGCACCATAAAGTGATTTTTATTCGTAGGGGGTGAAATGGGGCAAAAAAGGGATAAAAATGGTACCTATCAATCGTCAACAGCTAGAAACACGAAATTCGATGTGTACATTCTTCTAATTGTGTAGATAGATACATAATATAAAAGTATTTTTTCCCAAATTTGTACTTTTAAGGGGTAAAATTGGAATAGAGGGATGGTACTAGATGGTACCAACCGAACGGCTGCAACTAGAATCATGAAATTCGGAGTAGACACGAAAAATAAATGATTTTTCCAAATTCGTACTCTCAAAGGACACAAAGGGAACAGAGGGATAAAAATAGTACCAATTAAACGTCTACAGCTAGAATGATAAAATTTGGTGTGTATATCCCTCTAATTGTGTAGACACGTAAAATGAAGAGATTTTGGAAAGTGGAACTCTTGAGGGGGTAAAATGGGAAAAAGGGGATAAAAATGGTATCAACTATTCGGCTACAGCTAGAATGATTAAATTCGGTGTGTATATTTCTCTAATTTCGTAGACAAGTAAAATAAAGAGATTTTTGATAGTCGTACTCTTAATGGGTAAAATGGGAAAAAAGCGATAAACATGTTACCAATCAAATGGCCGCAGCTAGAAGCATGAAAGTCGGTGTATATATTCCTCTGACACGCAAAATAAAAAGATTTTTCCGAATTCATAATTTTGACTTTTACTACAAAAATTTGTTGAACCATGAAATTAGTTAATCTTGCCCGGTGTACGTCAGATAATGGATTTTCAAAATTTGTACTTTTGGAATTGAAATAGGAAGGAAATACAACCAACCACAGCACTATCTTGGAAGATATTTATGGTATTTAAGCTTTTTTTGAAGATTTCTGTCTTATATTTACTCTTTGAATTGACTTGAAGTATTATTTCGATATATATACGGTGTAAACAAATTGGTAGCCTTGTCTTATAAGCGTGGCTTGAGATAATAAAAATATTATATTTGTTTATAAAATTACTTTTTCAATATTTTTATTTGTTTTGGTTTGGCTATATTACAAAAAATAATATTTTCCTATAATGATATTGCATTTCTACGAAAATTTGTTTTTATACCCTCCACCCTAGGATGGGGGTATATTCACTTTGTCATTCCGTTTGTAACACCTTAAAATATATACCGAAGACTCCATAAAGTATATATATTCTGGGTCGCGGTAAAATTCTAAGACGATCTATCCATGTCCGTCCGTCTGTCTGTTGAAAGCACGATAGCTTTCGAAAATTTCAAAATTTTCCGTAAATGTGTCTTATGGACGCAGATCGGTTGGAATTCAAAGTGGGCGAAATTGGCCCAGAGGGAAAAATTTTTCCCTAACAATGACTGAAAATACCCTCCCCCCACATTTAGATTATTCTGCGTTTAAATACTTGGAATTTATTGCGTACATTCCTATAGTAACGTGAAAACACCAAAAAGTTCAAAAAAACATTTAGCGGGTGATATGGAAAAAAGGGATCAAAATGGTACCAATCAAACAACAACAGCTGTGTACATTAGGGCGTACCTCAAAAAAAAAGTTCGCCGTACACCTTCGAATATGAAGTATTATTGAAAGGTAGTTTCAAAAAAATTTTTTTTATTTTTTTATGCCGAACGTAGGGGTCGCGCTTTTACATTTTTCTATATAACTTCTGCATTTATAAACGGATTTTAAAGTGTGATACATCGATGTTTTTGTCCGATTTTTTTGTCTTTGAAGTCATTGAGCTCAAACATGATTCATGATTTTATGCGAGCTTTAATTTTCGATTATTAGAGTGGTACATTAGGGTAGTAGCAACTGAGAAATGATGGGTAAGTACCAGAAGGGGGTGCTTGAGCTCAATGACTTCAAAGACAAAAAAATCGGCCTCGTCGAGACAAAAACATCGATGTATCACACTTTAAAATCCGTTTATAAATACAAGTTATATAGAAAAATGTAAAAGCGCGACCCCTACGTTCGGCATAAAAAAATAAAAATTTTTTTTTTGAAACTACCTTTCAATAATACTTCATATTCGAAGGTGTACGGCGAACTTTTTTTTTGAGGTACGCCCTAGTGTACATTCCTCTAATTGAGTAGATACATAATTTAAAAGCATTTTTTCCACATTCATACTTTTAAGGGGTAAAATGGGAATAGAGGGATAAAAATGGTACCAACCAAACGGCTGTACCTAAAATAATGAAATTCGGTGTATACATTCCTCTGATCGCATACACAAGTAAAATACAGGGATTTTTCAAAATTCGTACTTTTTGGGGTTAAAATAAAAAAGGGGATAAATATAGTACCAATCAAATGACCGCAGCTACAGTCATGAAATTCGGAGTATACATTCCTTTGACTACGTAGATATGGAAAATAAACGGATTTTTTTCCAAATTCGTACTTTCAAGGGATACAATGGGTACGGAGGGATAAAAATAGTACCAACCAAACGGCTACATCTGGAATAATGAAATTCGGTGTATACATTCCCCTGATTGCGTAGACACTTAAAATAAACAGATTTTTCGAAATTCGTACTTTTTGGGGTCAAAATAGAAAAACGGGATAAAAATAGTACCAACCAAATGACCGCAGCTAGAATCATGCAATTCGGAGTATACATTCCTCTGACTGCGTAGACACGGAAAATAAACGGATTTTTCGAAATTCGTACTTTCAAGGGATACAATGGTATAGAGGGATAAAAATAATACCAACTAAACGACTACAGCTAGAATGATGAAATTCTAATTGCGTAGAAACGTCAAGGGGATAAAAATGGTACCAACCAAATGGGCGCAGCTGGAATCGTGGAATTCGGTGTATACATTCCCCTGACTGCATAGACACGCAAAATAAAAAGTTTGTTTCCAAATTCGTACTTTTTATTTTACGACAAAAATTGGTTGAATCATGAAGTTAGGGTATTTTGCACTATGTACGTCTGATAATGAATTTTCAAAATTTGTATTTTTGGAATTAAAATAGAATGGAAATACAACCAACTGTAGCACCCACTATCTACCAATATTTATGGTATTTAAGCTTTTTGAAAATATAAATATAAGAATATTTATTTTTTTGAATTGACGTATTGGTAGACTAGATATGAGGTGAACGGGGATTAAAAGTGGTACCAAGCAAACGGCTGCAGCTATAATAATGAAATTCGGTGTATACACTGCTGTGACGCGAAAAATATAGAGATCTTTCGATATTCGTCTGTCTACGTAGACGCGGATAAAAAAGGGACGATTTTTTCGTTGTGGTATGATTTTTTATTTTATCCCTTTTAACCCCATTTTACGCCTTAAAAGTACGACTTTCAAAAAAAATCCCTTCTTATTTCACATACAATCCGAATTTCTTCTGTTCAGCTTCTGCAAGTTCAGCCGTGTTATTAGTACCAGTTTAATCAACATTTCCCCAATTTCACCACCACTTTCACGTTCAAGCGTTCACACGTTTCAAGAATCTAGGTCCGTTTGCTTAGGGCAGTGGTACCATATTTATATATATACAGATATACTGATATATATTATTACTGACCTTCTGACGCTAATGTAATGGAGGCAAAGGCCACTCATTATAACCATTAATAATATATTTCCGTTTCTTTCATTCCCTCTCTCTCTCCCCTCTTTTACGTCCCACTAAGTGCTTTAAATGGCCAACTTTTAATTTTATTCATCGTCAATTCCGTTTGGGCATTTCCTCTCAAAAGCCGTTTATGTTCTCACCCCATTTATTATCGCAAAATAGGTTTTTAAGAATACGATTGTCCCAAAATAGCCTTAAATTGCATAACATTTGCACAGACACACACGCACCCACATACATACACACATACACACTGGGTATTACTTGGGTTCATGGGATGCCTCCCATTGAATGAAGGAAGGCATTCCTCGTTGTTGTTATCATTTCAGTTCAGTGTTCATCTCTATTCAACAGAACGATTCATTTCAAAAAGAAAAATGCCTTCGTTATTGTATCGCCTGTATTTGATGTTTCCCCGGGAACGCCCAACAATAAGAAACCGTACATCAATAACGGAGAACCAATAATTGTTGCTACAGATGGCTGTCTATTACACTGCCTCAAGGGTTTCAAAACATAGATGGGAATTGTTGGTGGCTCTCTTGCAAAGGAAGCGGGTTTAATTTGTGTGCTCTAACAAGTCTCTAAAATCGTGCGTCCTGAAAGGACATATATATACACTGGACATAGAGATGAAAAATACAGTAACGTTGACGCTGTGCTAGTTCAAAATATAATATGTTTTAAGCGGGCTTCCTAAGAATAAAACTAATTCTGGTTGGTTAAATCCAGCCGTTTTCCGTGACCCTCATTTTCGAGAAATTCACGATATGGAGAAAAACACGTAAAAACGGACGGGCCGAACTTTTTCTATTCCCCTTCATGATTCAAACAATTTTTGCCGTAAAAGTAAAAAGTACGAATTTTTTTGTCTTTGAAGTCATTGAGTACCCTTCTGGTACTTACCCATCATATCTCAGTTGCTACTACCCTAATGTACCACTCTAATATCAGAAAATTAAAGCTCGCATAAAATCATGAAACTCTTCCTAAGGAAGTATGTCGATTTTCAAAAAATCGGCCTCGTCGAGACAAAAACATCGATGTATCACACTTTAAAATCCGTTTATAAATGCAGAAGTTATATAGAAAAATGTAAAAGCGCGACCCCTACGTTCGGCATAAAAAATAAAAAAAAAATTTTTTGAAACTACCTTTCAATTATACTTCATATTCGAAGGTGTACGCCGAACTTTTTTTTTTACTTGTTACCTGGTACGCTCTAATGTACACACCATATTTCATCATTCTAGCTGTAGTCGTTCAGTTGGTACTATTGTTATCCCTCTGTACCCATTGTATCCCTTGAGAGTATAAATTTGGAAAAAATCTTTTATTATTTTATTATGCATGTCTACGCAGTCAGAGGAATGTATACTCCGAAATTTGTGACTCTAGCAGATGTCATTTGGTTGGTATTATTTTTACCCCTTTTTCCATTTAAATCCCAAAAACTACGAATTTCGAAAAATCCCTTTATTTTACATGTCTATGCAATCAGAGGAATGTATACACCGAATTTCATTATTTTAGGTGCAGTCGTTTGGTTGGTACCATTTTTATCCCTCTATTCCCATTCTACCCCTTAAAAGTACGAATTTGGAGAAAATATTTTTATATTCTGTATCTACTCAATTAGAGGAACGTACATACCGAATTTCGTGTTTCTAGCTGCTGTCGTTTAATATGTACCATTTTTATCCCTTTTTTCCGCATTTCACCCCCTACGAATAAAAATCACTTTATGGTGCACGTTTTGTTATAGGGGGAATGCGCATACCCAATATCAAGTAAGTACAAGCAGACATATTGAAAAATATCTTTAAATACTATAAAATATTAGGGGTTAATATGGCTATTTTTAGTCCTTGTGAGGGAAAAATATTTCCCTTTAGGCCGATTTCGCCCAGTTTCAATTCGAACCGATCTACGACTATATGACGCATTTATGGAAAATTTGGACGTCCTAGCTCTTTTCGTTTAGATGTTAGCGTGCTTTCAACAGACGGACATGGCTAGATCGTCTAAGAATTTTATGACGATCAAGAAAATATATACTTTATAGGGTCTCAGGTCGATATTTAAAGGTGTTACAAACGGAATGGCAAAGTTAGTATACCCCCATCCTGGAGGTGGAGGGTATAAAAAACGTTAGTTTTCTTTCCCCCATTTAATGCATTAAAATCGATTAATATCAATGAAGCGATGACTTGTCGGTGGTTATACACCTGATTTTGGCAATGCTGGTGGCGTATGAGTTATTTAATTTAATTGAATAGTACTCATTCGCATAGTTATCAGGCTGATCGTGAAATGAAATCGCCCTAATGTTCGATTTAATTTTTTTCAGATAGTTAATATTTAGTATATACTTGCCAAAATATTTCTCCATCGCAGTAGAAATGGTAAAATCTGAAAGTCGTAGTTGTTGTGAGTGAAAATGTAAAAAAATTATGGGTCATGAAAATGTCCTAAATGCTGACACGAAACATAAACTTAGTTTTTCATAGTCTGGTCGAGTTTGCGTTTAAAAGGACTTGCAATTTTTGAAAGATATAATTATTCCACATTTCTTTGTAATTTCTCTGCTAGTCGTAGAATATTTGTGCCAAATTAAAGAGGATTTTTTCTGCTTTAGGATAATCCTTCATTATCCTTCAAGCATACAGTAGAAATCCCATGCATACAGTAGAAAGTTTCGAAAAATATATTTTATGGAACTTAAAGCTCCACTCTTCATTTCTATGCTGATTAGTTTAATTTTTACAGCTATTTTATAAAAAAAACATCAGTATATACATTAGAGTGGCTTCTTTTGTGTGGAAGGAAAAAAGTTATTGATGTTCCCGACTAAAATGAAAGATTGGTTTGTTTTATGTGTTCTCCCAAAATATTTTGCTTTTATCATTGTCTGTTCGTGAGCTGGACGAAATCGAACTAAAAATATGGAAGTTATTGCGGTGTTTATAAAAAATGCAACAAAAATTGCACAAAAATGTTAATATTCTACCCTTTATTCCGCGTTAAGATGAATGTTTTTGATATGTTTTGTTAAGGCTCGGACCAGATTTTAATTTTTAGCAGGTTTTTTCTAAATACCATTCTCACCGTGAAATTTATTCAAGAAAAACCTGATTTATAGAGGTTATTTTGAACGCGTCCAGCTCACGAACGGACAATGTTATTTTGCGAGAACACATAAAACAAACCAATTTTTCATTTTAGTCGGGAACATCCACTACTTTTATTTTGAAGCCACTCTAATATACATATATAAAATAGCTCTAAAAATATAGACCTAAAAATACTTTTTGTTTGCTTACACATATGTCTCGGGTCACGAAAATAAATTGCAGAGTTAACTCCCGGAATTGAAGATTGGGTTCTTCAATGATGATCTACAAAATAGTTCCTTACTGGCTCAATCCATCTGTGAGCTAAAAGCTCCTGAAAACACCTATAAAAATCATGTTTTTCTCGTATAATTTTTTTACATTAGATTTTTGCCCAAATTTTTTTCTGAATAATAGACCCTTGGAAGCTTTTTAAATAAATATTTTTATTCATGTCTTTGAATAACTAATTGGTCGTATTATTGGACGTTTATATTGATTTTTTGTATAGCGGCTAACATAAGCTGTGGATTCATTTAAAGTTCATAAATGTTAAAATAGTTGAAAATTTCATCATAATAGAGGTTATTCTATTGGGATGTATTTCGGATACCATGTATCGTATTAAAATGTCATTTAGTTCGTAGAAAATAGGAGCTCTTGAGGTGTTCTTCTGCGTTTACAAATGTGTAATTACGTTTTTGTTGTATACTATACTATAAACTATATTCGCGAGACCGAACGATGCCTCGCCATTTAGTTATTCATTTTAAAAAGAATATTCTGCTTATGGCTGCCAACATCGATTTAATTACTGACATGGTAAAACCCTCTAAGCCAAAAATGAAGCAATACTTACTTCGTTGTTCTCTGTCAATTTATTTTGGAAAATTTATTTAAAGCATACTTTAGGGATGTAAGGTTTCAGGGCATGCGAGCGCATGTAAATATTGGGTCGATATTAATCTTAAGTTAAATATAAAGCTATAATAGCCGTGTGTCATCGATTAAAAAATAAAATAATTGTTATCAAAATTTTCAAAAATCGTAAAATACTAAAATTTTTATTTGGGCGTGACACTGACAATTTTTATTTAATTGTGTACTCAAATGAAACCACTGGTAATGATTTGTATTAACATATATATTAAAATAAGAAATTTATGACGTTTTTTATACCTTGTATACCTACAAGGACTAAAAATACCCATGATAATCCCTAATTTCTTAGCGTATTTAAGCATGTTTTTTGAATATTTCTGTTTATATTTGCTTGATATTTGGTATGCGCATTCCCCTTATAGCAAAAACGTGCACCATAAAGTGATTCTTATTTGTAGGGGGTGAAATGGGGCAAAAAAGGGATAAAAATGGTACATATTACACGACAACAGCTAGAAACACGAAATTCGGTGTGTACATTCCTCTAATTGAGTAGATACATAATATAAAAGTATTTTTTCAAATTCGTACTTTTAAGGGGTGAAATGGGAATAGAGGGATAAAAATGGTACCAACCAAACGGTTGTACCTAGAATAATGAAATTCGGTGTATAGATTCCTCTGATTGCATAGACAAGTAAAATACACGGATTTTTCAAAATTTGTACTTTTTGGGGTTAAAATTAAAAAAGGGGATAAAAATGGTACCAATCACATGACCGCAGCTAAAGTCGTGAAATTCGGAGTATACATTCCTCTGACTGTGTATACACGGAAAAAAACTGATTTTTCGAAATTCGTACTTTTTGGGGTCAAAATAGAAAAAGGGGATAAAAATAGTACCAACCAAATGACCGCAACTAGAGTCATGAAATTCGAAGTATACATTCCTCTGACTGCGTAGACACGAAAATAAACGGATTTTTCGAAATTCGCACTTTCAAGGGATACAATGGTACAGAGGGATAAGAATAGTACCAACTAAACGACTACAGCTAGAATGATGAAATTCTAATTGTGTAGAAATGTCGAGGGGTTAAAAATGGTACCAACCAAATGGGCGCAGCTGCAATCATGGAATTCGGTGTATACATTCCTCTGACTGCATATACACGCAAAATAGAAAGTTTTTTCCAAATTCGTACCGTTTCTTTTACGGCAAAAATTGGTTGAATCATGAAGTTGGGTTATTTTGCACTATGTACGTGTGATAATGGATTTTCAAAATTTGTACTTTTGGAATTAAAATAGAATGGAAATACAACCAACTGTAGCACCCACTATCTACCAATATTTATGATATTTAAGCTTTTTGAAAATATAAATATAAGAATATTTATTTTTTTGATTTTAAATAAATAATGGTTTGAAATAATTAAAATATTATATTTATTTATAAAATTGTTTTTATTTTTTTTTTTATTTTTATTTATTTTGGTTTGCCTTTATTAAAAGAATTATATTTTCCTGTAATATTACTGCACTTCTACGAAAACCGAGAACCTCTGTGGAATGCAATCCATGGTGGAGGGTATATAAAGTTCGTCCCGGCCGAACTTAAATCCTTTTTTACTTGTTTATTTTAACATACAAAAAATTGTTTTTAATCTAATTTGAGGATATAAGGGATGTGTGCGAAATTTCAAGGGCCTAGCTCTATTCCTTCTAATTTTTGCCGGAACTTATATAAAAATATTCCACTGTGCGGCGTCAATTTCCTTCCGATGTTCATCATTTAGGCATCATTTGAAGAATATTAACTGCCGCTATTTATTTTTTATTTTATTTTTTATGAAATACTAACACCAAATATGAAAATTTTTTTCAATTGCCACTATGAAAAAAAAATACTAAAGGTCCAATAATTCGACCAAACTCTAAGACAACAATCAAAATTTATATTTGAAGTGCTTTCAAGGATCTATTATTTCAGAAATTTTTTTTCATTTTTATCCCTTTTTGTCCTTTTTCCTCCCTTAAATGTACAAATTTCGTAAAATCCTTTCTTAGTCCGCGTCTCCGTCATATTTGGGAACTACCCTGAAAATGTCATGACTCAGCCGTTTGTTCTGGGCGATGATCAATGATAAGTCAGTCAGTAACGCAACTCTTTTATATGTATAGATTAGGCTCGGTCGCTATTTATGCAAATGGAAAAACAATTTCCAGTCACCCACGAAAATAAAGTTTGGATTGTTTAATGATGATTTGCAAATTATTCCCTCCCTATATAAAGCCGTCTGTGAGCTAAACGCTCCTGAGAATACACCCATCAATAAGAAAACCGACTTATATATACCCTCACTCTCAGAGAACACGTGCGTATGGAAGGACTTAAAATTTGCTTATCGCCGGAGTATGTTTGTGGGAGGTACAGAAGTTTGTGCCAATTGGACCCAGCTTCCACATTTGTTAATAATTGTGAAAACATGGTCAAATATGAAGTCATAATGGGTTTTCAAACACCGTTAAAGGAGTTATAAAGCATTTTATTTTACCTAGGATAGAGACAATTGCATGAGGTAAATACAAGAAGGCGCGTGGCTAAAGCGTAATATTTTTTATGTTTAAAGTGATTTCATTCTAACGAAGGAAACAATGCCTATATGAAAAAAGATCTACGTAAAAATGTAGACGCAAAGAAAATTAAAAAATAATGATTTTTAAATTTTAACGCGAAAAAGTCCTTTGTAAATTAATTAACAGACTTCTTAGTTTCATTTTATAATAACTGGGATCTAAGCGAAGAAACCAAGGTCTACTTGAAGAAAATCTATAAATAAATAAACTAGTTTTCACGTGTGACTACATCAATTTAAACAAAAACTTTATAGAACAATGACATAATTTTTTGAAAATATCTGACTTCTACCTTAAGTCCCATAACTTCTACATTTGCCCATAGCTTTTCCTCAAATAAGCCTGATAAGATTCCAGCTATTATAAGATAAGATTAGTTGTAGTTATGTTTACAAAGCGCTTTTTCGCAACACTAATTTAGAAAATCATGATTTAAAAAAAATTATTTGACATCTACAAATACAGACTTCTTCATTTATCCACAGATCTGTTACATATTGACATTGTTTTATGTGTTAGAATGTTATGTATTGAAAAATAGAGCAATATATTTAGATTTTTTCTATTTTTTCCTTGCCGACAAAGAAAGATTTTTTCGAAAAAAAAAATTATTTTTTGGAGACTTTTCCTAAACCACAGTTTCTAGAAAGTAAAATTCGCCTAATTTGTAGTCACCTTTATTTGAACACATATGAACATACAAGTGATTGGACTATATTTCCATAATGTGGGTACAAATCTTAAAGAATATTGGAATTTTAGTAAAAATATTAAAAAATCCACGGCAGAAGTATTGCTGGGTAACTATACCTGCATATACACATACTTACATATAAAGGGTGATTTTTTAAGAGCTTGATAACTTTTTTTTAAAAAAAAACGCATAAAATTTGCAAAATCTCATCGGTTCTTTATTTGAAACGTTAGATTGGTCCATGACATTTACTTTTTGAAGATAATTTCATTTAAATGTTGACCGCGGCTGCGTCTTAGGTGGTTCATCCGCTTAGTCCAATTTTGGCATTTCCACGTTTTTGAGTAACAGAGACCCAATTGGTGCGAACGGCGACGAATCGAAAATTGGTGGTCATCATTAACACTGGCCGATACAGCTGCGATATTTTCTTCAGTTCGCACTCTACGTAAGCGTGTTAGTGGTTTAATGTCCAACAATGTAAATTTGGTGCGAAATTTAGTCACAATAGCCCGAATAGCCGCTTCAGTGGGTCGATTAAACTGACCATAAAATGGAAGCGCGCAATGAACTTTCTTAACAGAGCACGCATTTTGATAATAAAATTCAATAATTTGCAAGCGTTGTTCGTTTGTAAGACGATTCATGATGAAATGTCAAAGCATACTGAGCATCTTTCTCATTGACACCATGTCTGAAATCCCACGTGATCTGTCAAATACTAATGCATGAAAATCCTAACCTCAAAAAAATCACTCTTTACAACTCGGTGAGATACTTGTAAAATGGCATGTGTACTTTATTACTTGGTGCGATTTTTTAAACGCAAATTCGGCAAGTGAGTTGTGATTCTCGTTCGTTTGTGTGACTTATCTCCTTATAGAGGCCGGGTTTGATGTTGAAAAGTCGCTGCGAAGCCACTTGAAAAGATTTTTGACATGGTCGAAATCATGATCGTGGTAGTCTGCAGCCAAGTAATAAATGTCACCATGCCATTTGTAAATAAATTTGCATTCTATTAAATATAGAAGCAAAATGGTCTTGAGCCAGGACAATATCGCAGTTCAAACCAAAAAATACAAACGAAAAAACTAAAACAAAATCCATAATTTTTTTTAATATCGTTTTCGAGTTTAGAAAGCCAAATAACACCTGAAAATTTTATATAGGGTAGGCCATTTGAAATTTTAAATTAGAATCGGCTATAAAAAAGTACAGATTGTTTTTTTTTTTCAAATTTCTGGTTTTATTGGATCAACCCAATTTTTCATTACAGCAAAATCCACACCAAACAGTGGCTCGTTGTAGACGCATTGACGTCTCAATAGTCTCGTGTGGGTTCTCTGAACCCCATATGCGGTAATTTGTCTTATTGACATGGCCCACCCTGTACATAGTCCTTCGGCATAGTCCTTATTTGCATAGTGTAATCAGCCAGTAACACTGTAGATTGCACTGCATGGTGGAGTGCCTTGAGAGCATGGCCTGCCCTTTTAACTTTTTACATCTTTATTTTTCCGGAAGTCTACAAACCGCAATAAATTTGAGTCCAATCTGCAATTTGTATTGTCAAGAGGCTCCCTAATGTGCACATGTGCTGGAGCAGCTGCCAACTTTATGAGCCAGCATTCTACGACACGATAGTATGTTATCACTAACATTCCAAAAATAGAGGCAGATAGAGAGAGGATAGTAGTTAGAAATGAAATAAATTGATTTCATTCCATTCATACTTTCGATTTTCCACAGATGTCGAGAGGTAAAGTTAGAAGTGAGTGATTGCTGGGCGACATTATGTGGCAGTGATGTATTCACTGAAACCGAAACCTCCCAACCTCAACTATAAATAGATCGATATAAATTGTGTGGAAAACTGAATAAGTGGAATCACTGTTGAGTGATCTAGTATTTTGCAGTTAAATAGGTTTTCAACTCGATATAAATAAAAGAGTTGCGTTATTGACTGACTTATCATTGACCAGCCCCCAGACCCAACGGGTGAAGCAAGGGTCATGAAATTTTCAGAATAGTTCCCAAATATGACGTAGACGTCGACTATGAAAGGGTTTTACGAAATTCGTATTTTTAGGGGGTAAAATGGCCCAAAAAGGGATAAACATCGAATCTTCGTCCTGACTATAAACATGAAATTCGGTGAGTTCCTTGCAATGACCATGCAGACGAGCTACAAATAGGGATTTTTCGAAATTTGTAGGGAGGAAAGAGACAAAAATGGATAAAAATGGTATCAATTTAAGAATTGCAGCTAGAATCGTGAAAATCGGTATTTACATTTCTCTGACAACGTAGACATGCAATAAAAATGGATTTTTCGAAATTTCTACTTTTAAGGGAGGAAAGAGAAAAAAAGGAATAAAAATGGTACCAATTTAAGAATTGCAGCTAGAATCGTGAAAATCGTTATTTACATTTCTCTGACAACGTAGACTTGCAATGTAAATTGATTTTTAGAAATTTGTACTTATAAGAGGTGAGCGCGACAAAAAGCGATAAAAATGGTACTAACTAAAGTATTGCTGCTATAGTTGTGAAATTTGGTATGTAAATTCCTCTCAACACATAGAAGCGGAATATAAATGCATTTTGTACTTTTAAGGGCAGAGCGGGACAAAAAGGGATAAAAATGGTACCAACTAAAGTATTGCAGCTAGAATCTTGAAATTTGATATGTAAGTTCTTCTGCCCATATAGAAGCGCAGTAAAATTGGATCTTTCGAAATTTGTACTTAGAGGTGAGCGGGACAAAAAGGGATAAAAATTGTACTAAAGTAGTGCTGCTATAGTCGTGAAATTTGGTACGTAAATACTTCTCGCCACATAGAAGCGCAATATAAGTGTATTTTGTACTTTTAAGGTGAGAGCGGGACAAAAATGGATAAAAATGATACCATGTTTAGGATTACAGCTAGAATCATGAAATTTAGTATGTAAATTTCTCTGACCATGTAGCGCCATCAAAATTGATTTTTATACCCTCCACCTCCAGGATGGGGGTATACTAAATTTGTCATTCCGTTTGTAACACCTTGAAATATCGACCTAAGACCCTATAAAGTATATATATTCTTGATCGTCATAAAATTCTAAGACGATCTAGCCATGTCCGTCTGTCCGTCCGTCTGTTGAAAGCACGCTAACATCTAAACGGAAGGAGCTAGAACGTTCACATTTTCCATAAATGCGTCTTATAGTCGTAGATCGGTTGGGATTGAAATGGGGCGAAATCGGACCAAAAGGGAAAAATTTTTCCCTCACAAGCACTTAAAATACCCATAATAATCCGTAATATTTTAGAGTATATAAGCATGTTTTTGAATATGTCTGTTCAATTTGCTTGATATTTGGTATGCGCATTCCCCTTATAGCAAAAACGTGCACCATAAAGTGATTCTTATTTGTAGGGGGTGAAATGGGGCAAAAAAGGGATACAAATGGTACATATTAAACGACGACAGCTAGAAACACGAAATTCGGTGTGTACATTCCTCTAATTGCGTAGATAAATAATATAAAAGTATTTTTTCCAAATTCGTACTTTTAAGGGGTAAAATAGTAATAGAGGGATAAAAATGGTACCAATCAAACGGCTGTACCTAGAATAATGAAATTCGGTGTATACGTTCCTCTGATTGCATATATAAGTAAAATAAACGATTTTTTTAAAATTCGTACTGTTTGGGGTTAAACTGAAAAAGGGGATAAAAATAGTACCAATCAAATGACCGTAGCTAGAGTCATGAAATTCGAAGCATACATTCCTCTGACTGTGTAGACACGGAAAATAAACTGATTTTTCGAAATTCGTACTTTTTGGGGTCAAAATAGAAAAAGGGGATAAAAAAAGTACCCACCAAATGACCGCAGCTAGAGTCGTGAAATCCGGAGTATACATTCCTTTGACTACGTAGATATGAAAAATAAAAGGTTTTTTTTTCCAAATTCGTACTTTCAAGGGATATAATGGGTACGGAGGGATAAAAATGGTACCAACCAAACGGCTACACCTGGAATAATTAAATTCGGTGTATACATTCCTCTGATTGCGTAGACACTTAAGATAAAACTAAAAATAAGGGGTTAAAAAGAAAAAAGGGGATAAAAATAGTACCAATCAAATGACCGCAGCTAGAGTCAGGAAATTCGGAGTATACATTCCTCTGACTTCGAAATTTATGGTGCGCCCTTTTGTTATAGCGGTAATGCGCATACCCAATATCAAGATACCATATCCAAGACAAGAAGAGATATTGAAAAAATATGCTTAAATACTTTAAAATATTAGGTATTATTATGGGTATTTTAGGTCCTTGTGAGGGAAAAATGTTTCCCTTTTGGCCGATTTCGCCCAGTTTCAATCCCACCCGATCCCAGCTCCTTTCGTTTAGATGCTAGCGTGCAACAGACGGAGAGACATGGCTAGATCAGGTCGATATTTCAAGGTGTTACAAACGGAATGACAAAGTTAGTATTCTCCCATCATGTAGGTGGAGGGTCTAAAAACGTATACCATTTTGTAAATGGCAGAACAAGAACTTAAACTTTATTAAACGAAAAAGCATAAAAAAGTATTTTTTTAGAAAAACAAATTCATATTAAACATTTGGGTAACATCGTATAAATATTGAGATATCGTAACGAAATATTGAAATTATGCAAAAAAAAAAATGTATCCGAAAATAATGTTTGTATATTTTTTTTCCAAAATTTGGGTTTTATACTGAACAAGCAAAAAAATACTCTTAACGTAAAAATACGGCCAAGGAGTTATTCTAATACTAAAATAAAAAATATATATTTAAAGCTCTTTAAAGAGTCTATTATTTCAGAAAAATTGGCAACAATTTAGAAAACGTGACTAATGTAGTTGTATCCATTAAATTTAGAAAATGTTTTAACATTTCTTTTGAATTACATTCCCTGGAATACTCATATTTGAAATGTGATAAAGCAACATAGAGAGAAATAAAAAGAAAATAATAATTGTTTATTTCGGTATCCTCCTCTCTCCTCCTCCGAATGACGTTTTGTGTGATTTATCTGTGGTAGACTTTCGCCGTTTAATCATTCGTTCGTTCATTTTCATTGTCCTTGAACTTTACGTACAGCACCACAGAGCAACGTAAACCCGCGAGTACACTTTGAAAATATCAGTTTAAACATAAAGTCTGTCTGTTGCTGCTGCTGCTGTGGCTGATACTCTATCTTCTGCAGTGCTGGGCAGACTGCCACGCAAACACGATGGCACATGTAGCCTGTGAAGTGGAACAATTGACCAAGTCCACTTTCTGATAAAACTTAAATTACGTAATTTTTGTCGAAGGGCTACGTATAAAGTTTGTGATGTACTTTTGGGCTCCTAAACACGGAAATGATATTAAAAATGTTATTATGTATAATTTTTTCTAAAATAATTTTAACTAGTATTCAAATTTTCTTCGAAGCTAACTTTATTTAGGAACAGTCTCCAAAAAAAAAAACTATGAAAATGCAAATTTTCAGCAACTAAGTGTCAATGGAATTGGTCTGTTCTGTCTTCATATTGATGATGCTGTATCCATTCGTTCAATATGTCGATATTTGCAGGCATGATTTGGCCTTTGGTCTGTCTGCCTCTATTTCCAGCCCAACACGTAGGCTACATTTTCAAATGTACTCGCACGCGAGTGGACAGATACATCCTGTGGGTTTTTTTGGTAAATGTTCAAATAAGTTTGCAACTTGTTTGATATGTATTCGATTCGGTGTCATGTCATTACTGTCTGTCTGTCTGCGAGTGAAAACATTTCATTGGGAATGAGTTTGACTTTATCACTGTCACAAGGCATAACATCAAAGATCCATCTGAGCTGGCTGATTACAGAGGAAGAGGATTTATTAATTTTTGTTTTCATAACTTTGCCAATCAATGTAACATCCCACACGAAGATCCTTTAAAGTATTGTATATTCCTCAGACGCGACTGTTTAAATGAAGGAAATAAGATATATACTATTTAAGTTGAGGAGGATGTGAAAAATCGGCCACAGTGCAAATTTGCAATGGCAAAACAAAATGAGTACAGGTTACAAAGATGTCGCGAGCAAAAATTGGATAGACTAACATTCAGGACAAAAACGAGATAATCAACAACCCATTTCTGACACTTTTTCCAAGTTACATTCGCCATAGGTAAGAGTTAGGAAATTACGACGCACATTGGTCCGGAATCAAATCAATCGTCGAACAAAATTCTTAAAAAGACAACTTTTGATCTACACCATTTTCAACTGAAATTCAAAAGGCACTTGAAATTCAAAAAAATATCAATTGAAATAAAAACAAGTAAGAAGGCGTTAAGTTCGGCCGGGCCGAATCTTATATACCCTCCACCACGAAGTGCATTCCACAGTGTTACCAGCAGATTAAAGGATGTCGACATAAACATAGAAGTACAAAACCATATTACGAACATTGTGATATGTTTATGCACATTACTATATTTGATTACTATTTCAAACTATAATGTATACTTATGTGCACTGTTTAAAATGTACTACTATATATAAATACAATGCTGTAATTGTGAAAGTGAACATGCCGAAAATATTAGGCGATTGTCTGTCGCCATTAGCATTTTCAGATACAGACAAAGTGATAAGAAAAGTATAAATTTTAAAGATATCCCCATTCGCCCCATTCTCCGCCCAAATGTACAAATTTCGAAATACGAGTCTCCATAGTCAGTACACCGAATACACACCGAATTTCATGATATCAACTTCAGCGGTTTGGAAGGTCCCATTTTTATCCCTCTTTTTCAATTATATCCCTTAAAAGTACGAATTTCGAAAAATCCCTCTATTTATCATTTTATCTATTTATGCAATTATCGGTATGTACACATCGAATTTCATGATTCTAGCTGTTGTCGTATCATTGGTATCATATTTAATCCCTTTTTGTCCCATTTCGCCCGCTAAAACTTTTATTTTCTTTGTGGTGCTTCCAAGCTACAAGAGAACTATTCGCAACGAATTTCAAATGTATGAAAATCAGATATTTAATTATTAAACCAAGGCTATCAATATTTTTATACTATGAATATATATTGGAAATAATACTTCAATTCATAAAGTAAATATAAGGCAGCAATCATAAATACCCTAAATATAGGGGGGCAGAGAGTGTATTTTCAGCTACAGTCTTTTGGTTGGTTGTATTTCCATTCTATTTTAATTTCAAAAGTGTACATTTTGAAAAGACCTTATCTCTCACGTACTCAAGGCAACTTCATGATTCTACCATTTGTTTGTCGTAAAGCAACATAATAAAGTACGAATTTGGAAAAAAATATTTTACGTGGCTATACAGTCAGAGGAATGTATACACCGAATTCCATGATTCTATCAGCGGCCATTTTGTTGGTACCATTTTTATCCCCTTTTTCCAATGTTGCCCCCTCAAGAGTACGACTATCTAAACTCTGTTTATTTTACGTATCTACATAATTAGAGGGATGTACACACCGAATTTCATCATTCTAGCTGTATTCGTTTAGTAGGTACTATTGTTATCCCCTGTAGCCATTGTATGCCTTGAAAGTACGAATTTGGAAAAAACGTTTTATTTTTCGTGTCTACGCAGTCAGAGGAATGTATAATCCGAATTTTATGATTTTAGCTGCGGTCATTTGGTAGGTACTATTTTAATCCCCTTTTTCCATTTGAACCCCAAAAAGTACGAATTTTGGAAAGTTCTTCTATTTTTCGTGTCTACGCAGTCAGAGGAATGTATACCGCGAATTTCATGGTTCTAGCTGCATCCATTTGTTTGGTACAATTTTTATCCCCTTTTTCCATTTTACACCCTAAAAGTACGAATTTCGAAAATTTCCTTTATTTTATGTGTGTACGCAATCAGAGGAATATATACAACGAATTTCATTATTCCAGGTGCAGCCGTTTGGTTGGCACTATTTTAAACCCTCTATCCCCGTTTAACCCCTTAAAAGTACAAATTTAGAAAAAATACTTGTATATTATGTATCTACTCTATTAGAGGAATGTACACGCCAAATTTCGTGTTTCTATCTGTTGTCGTTTGATAGGTACCATTTTTATCCCATTTCGCCCCCTACAAATAAAAATCACTATATGGTGCCCTTTTATGCTATAGAGGGAATGCGCATTGCAAATATCAACTAAATACAAGCTAATATGTTCAAAAAACATGCTGAAATACTCTAAATATTAGGGGTATTTTCAGTCCATGTGAGGGAAAAATTTTTACCTCTGGGCCGATTTCGTCCACTTTCAATCCCAAGCGATCTACAACCTCCTAGATCATTTCGTTCGGTCGCTATCGTGCTTTCAACAGACAGACAGACAGACAGATGGACATGGCTATATCGTCTTAGAATTTTACCACGACCCAGAATATATATACTTTATGGGGTCTCCGATGAATATTTCAAGGTGTTACAAACGGAATGACAAAGTGAATATACCCCCATCCTGGAGGTGGAGGGTATAATGATACCTATTAAACGTTAGATGCGCACAATTTGGTGTGTACATTCCTCTACTTGAGCAGATACATAATAGAAAAGTATTTTTCCCAAATTCGTACTTTTAAGGGGTAAAATGGGAATATAGGTATAAAAATGGTACCAACCAAACGGCTGCACCTAGAATAATGAAATTCGGTGTATACATTCCTCTGATTGCATAGACACGTAAAATCTAAGTATTTTTCGAACTTCGTACTATTTGGGGTTAAAATGGAAAAAAGGGGATAAAAATTGTACCAACCAAATGACTGCAGCTAAAGTCATGAAATTCGGAGCATACATTCCTCTGACTGCGTAAACACGAAAAATAAATTGTTTTTTCAAATTCGTACTTTCAAGTGATACAATGGGAACAGAGGGATAAAAATGGTACCAACTAAACGTCTACAGCTAGAATGACGAAATTCGGTGTGTACATCCCTCTAAAAAAATTATTAAAAAATAAATTTTCCTATAATGTTACTGCACTTCTACGAAAATCGACAGCCTCTGATGCGATACATGGTGGAGGGTATATAAAATTCGGCCCGGCCGAACTTAACGCCGTTTTTAGTTGTTGAATTTCAAATGGAATAATTTTTGAACGTGTTTTGAATTTCAAATGATGTCTTTTAATTTCAATTGAAGAATTTTGAATTTCAAATGGTTTCTTCTGAACTACAATTGAAAATGGGGTAGTAAATATTTTTGGTTTTGTAAAAAAAAGATAAGGCAAAGATCCAATGATTATTTTCAGGTTGACTTACTATTGGAAACAACGTTATTAAGGAGAAAAAATTGAAATTTTTAATGTTAATAAATTTATCGATATATGGGATATTACATTAAGTGGAACATAAGCTGTCATTTTCATAGTTACCATTCGAAAATCGGTACAGTTCTGAAATATTTTTTTCCTTAATAATTGTTAAACCACATTGAACTGGGGCCAAATACTGTGTGACACTGTAAAAATATAGTTTACAATAGGTCTGTTCGATTTTTTTCACTCAGCCAACCCTCAGGGGAATGTTGCGTTGGCGTAAGAAAGATAAGGTATTGGGAGGAGGAAGGAGGGAGTAGTGTCTTTTGACATCTGCTTTGAATTTCTGAATATCGTAATTAGTGGGAAAGATATTTGATGGAAGTCGATTCCACATACAGATAGTACGGCCAAAGAACGAATGTGTAGTGTGGCCGGTTGTTCAATCAACAATTATTCGTACTTTTGGATTTTTCGATTAATCGTTTATTCGAAAATACAAAAATTCTAATTAACCGAATATATTCGACATTATTTAAATTTTGATAGGAATATATAACACATAATCAAGTATTATCGTTTTGAAAAAGCTATTGGATTTAAGACGATTAAGACCTAACCTAACCTACTAAAGTTCGATCTCGAAAAATCTCTTTCACTTACTGTTGAAGTCGGAGCAGTAGAAAGAAGAGCATTTAAATAAGTTTTTGAGTTATTTTTTCGATTAATCTAAATATATAAAATCATATTGTATTTTCATTCCACTTTTCGTTCTTTGCTCGATTTTATTTGTTTCGATTTTTTATTGTTTCGTTTAGTTCGGACAAAAGGCTATTTTTAGCAACAATATTTTGATCTATCAAACTCTTTAGATTCCGCTTTGTTGAATAGGTACAAAATCCATCAGCAGAGGTACAAAATCAGCGTATTTAAAACCTTTATTCTTCTTTCGCGAAGCAAGTATTTTATTTTGATAAAGTTTTCATTAAAAATTGAATGATGCCTTCCAAACTTTCGTAGATATAAAGCAAAATTATTTTTTATTTTATTCGAAAATCGGCCATTTCTGATTATTCGAACAAATATTTGATATTAAATATTCGATTAATCGAATAAAATTTCATCGTTTGGATACCCTAACCACTACCATGATAATGTTGGCTGCACATAAAGTATAAAAAGTCATTTGTATTCTATAAAATACTAGCAGTACCCGCTGCTTCGCACGCGAAAAAGCCAGTTATTTGTTAATTTTAAATTTATAACTTTTAGCATTTCTTTCCCAAAAAGTACACATTTTGAAAAATCACTATAGGTAAAATGTGTTTTTGCTTCCCCTAAAAATATGTACTTTATTTGGTAACACATTTATTCCTTGTTGTCCCGTATCCCCCTTTTAAGTACAAATTTTGAAATATTCATTTATATTCCGCGCTTGCGTAATTAAATGATTGTACAGCATTTTTATCCCTTTTCGTCCCGCGCACCCCTTAAAAGTACAAATTTCGAAAAATCAAACTACTGCGCTACTATATGGTCAGAAAAATACTAAAAATGGTACCATTTTTATCCCTTTTTGTCACGCCCGCAACATAAAAGTACAAATTTCGAGAAATCCATTTATGTTGCAAGTCTACGTTGTCAGAGAAATTTAAACACAAAATTTCACGACTATAGCTGAAATATTTTAGTTAGTACTATTATTATCCCGATCATTGTTTATAAGTACAAAATTAGAAAAATTCGTTTAGATTTGCGCTTCTCGTTGTCAGTGGAACTTACACACCACATTTCACGACTATAGCTCCAATACTTTAGTTGGTACTACTTTTATCCCTTGTTGCTCACCCCCTATAAGAAAATTTCAAAAAATCCATTTAGATTTACACACAGTTTACACTCCAAATTTCACGACTATAGCTACAATTCTTAAATTGGAACCCTTTTTGTCCCGCCTACTCCCTAAAAAGTACAAATTTCGAACAATTCAATTATAATTTACATACCAAATTCCACGATTCTAGCTGTAATACTTTAGTTGGTACCATTTTTATCCCTCTCGCCCCCTAAAAATACAAATTTTGAAAAATCTATTTTTACTTGTGGAATTTACATACCACATTTCACGATTCTATCTGCAATACCTTAAAAGTACAAATTTCGAAAAAATCCAATTTTACTTCGTTTTTATATGGTCAGAGGAATTTACATACCAAATTTCACGATTCTAGTTGTAATACATTAGTTGGCAACATTTTTATCCCTTTCGCCCCTTGAAAGTAAAAATTTCGAAAAAATCTAATTTTACTTTGTTTCTATATGGTGAGAGGAATTTACATACCAAATTTCACGTTTCTAGCTGTAATACTGTAGTTGGTACCATTTTTATCCCTTTTTGTCCCGCTCGCCCCTTAAAAGTAAAAATTTCGAAAAAATCTAATTTTACTTTGTTTCTATATGGTGAGAGGAATTTACATACCAAATTTCACGATTCTAGTTGTAATACTTTAGTTGGTACCACTTTTATCCCTTTTTCTCCCGCTCGTCTCTTAAAAGTACATATTTCGAAAAATCCAATTTTTTCTTCGTTTCTATATGGTCAGAGGAATTTACATACCAAATTTCACGATTCTAGCTGTAATACTTTAGTTGGTACTATTTTTATCCCTTTTTGTCCCGCTCGCCCCTTAAAAGTACAAATTTCGAAAAATCCAATTTTACTTCGTTTCTATATGGTCAGAGGAATATACATACCAAATTTCACGATTCTAGCTGTAATACTTTAGTTGGTACCATTTTTATCCCTTTTTGTCCCGCTCGCCCCTTAAAAGTACAAATTTCGAAAAATCCAATTTTACTTCGTTTCTATATGGTCAGAGGAATTTACATACCAAATTTCACGTTTCTAGCTTTAATACTTTAGTTGGTACCACTTTTATCCCTTTTTGTCCCGCTCGTCCCTTAAAAGTACAAATTTCGAAGAATCCAATTTTACTTCGTTTCTATATGGTCAGAGGAATTTACATACCAAATTTCACGATTCTAGCTGTAATACTTTAGTTGGTACCATTTTTATCCCTTTTTGTCCCTCTCTTCTCTTAAAAGTACAAATTTCGAAAAAATCAAATTTTACTTCGTTTCTATATGGTCAGAGGAATTTACATACCAAGTTTCACGATTCTAGCTGTAATACTTTAGTTGGTACCATTTTTATCCCTTTTTGTCCCGCTCTTCTCTTAAAAGTACAAATTTCGAAAAAATCAAATTCTACTTCGTTTCTATATGATCAGAGGAATTTACATACCAAATTTCACGATTCTAGCTGTAATACTTTAGTTGGTACCATTTTTATCCCTTTTTGTCCCGCTCGGCCCTTAAAAGTACAAATTTCGAAAAATCTCTATTTGTAGCAAGTCTGCATGGTCATTGCAAGGAACTCACCGAATTTCATGTTTGTAGCTACTGCCGTTTAGTCAGGACGAAGGTTCGATGTTTATCCCTTGTTGGGCCATTTTATCCCCTAAAAGTACGAATTTCGTAAAACCCTTTCTTAGTCGACGTCTACGTCATATTTGGGAACTACCCTGAAAATTTCATGACCCTGGCTTCAGCCGTTTGGTCTGGGGGCTGGTCAATGATAAGTCAGTCAGTCAGTCAGTCAGTCAGTAACGCAACTCTTTTATATATATATAGATAGATTCACAATGTTCTTTATCCAGGACAATATCCCAGTTCAAATCAAATTTTGAACACAGACCGAAATGAAACAAACGAAAACATGGAGGATGGGGGTTACTAACTTTGTCATTTCGTTTGTAACACCTTGAAATATCGACCTGAGACCCTATAAAGTATGTATTTATATTCTTGATCGTAATAAAATTCTAAGACGGTCTGGTCTAGTGATGTCCGTCCGTCTGTTTAAAGCACGCTAGCACATAAACGAAACGAGCTAGGACGTCCAAATTTTACATAAATGTTCAAATCAAATTTTATATTTACTTATAAAATTACTTTTTCAATATTTTTATTTTTTTAGCCATGGTGGAGGGTATATAAAGTTCGGCCAGCCGAACTTGACGCCATTTTTACTTGTTTATTATAAAATGTATGTTGGTTGATTGTTTTTTTGAGGCTAATTTTATATACATATGTACATAGTTTTAGTGGCTGTCACGCCATTGTCTGAGGGGAAACTGAATTAAATGCACACAACGTAAGTTTTGTAAATACATATATATCTGTTTCTCTGTGGTATGCAATTCACGAATCATCGCTATTCGCAATTTACCTTTCCAGTTTATTCTCAAAGAATAATTTAACTTAATAAAAATATTATTTTCGTGCATATACCTAATTTATTTTTGTTCAATATTTTTTTTATAGGTCAAACTAATGTCATCCATCAAACGGCCGTTTTTTTCTCGAGGCTAACTTTTCAATACTTCAAATGTAGTGGCGGTTACGTCTTTAACTTAACATACCTTTCCATATTGTGGTTAATTAGATATGATAGGGGAAACTGCACACCACGTTAGTTCGCGAAAAACATCCCACAAAAGATGGTAGCTGTTCGGGAAATTTGCAGACTTCATTGTGACCCGATGGTTGGGGTTACGGTAACCTTACCATAGTGTAGTCAATTTCATATGAGGGGAAGTTCGCGAAAAAAATCCCACAAAAGATGGAAACGGTTCGAGAAATTGGAAAAATTCCCTTCTTTCTTTGGTTGTTGTCCAAACTTTATCGTAACTCTATAGATGGCGTGACAGTCAATAAAACATAGACCTAAAAAATGAATGTTCACCATCTCATCATCTTCCCAGCAAAAACTCGGTAATGCCACCTTTATTATTTGCATTACCTAGTAATGACAGCCCATTACGCCCTGCATTATTTAGAAGTATGAAATAATGGACTCCTTATAATGGTTTAAAAAAATAGTTGTTGGTAACAACACATCCATGTTTACGTATAGAGTTGTGTGTAGCTTTCGCCATTTCCATTCCAGCCATTTCGATGTTGCCGCGACGGTCACTCGAAGATATTTTCGATTGATGAAGAAAATTTAGTTGCTTCATGTCAAGCGAAGCGCGGAATGTGAGTTATTTCTTTGCAGAATCATAAAGTTAACTGGTAGAACAATATTGGAATTTAAAAAAAATGTTTTATTTTATTGCTAAAATAGTATTATAATACTATCTTAACAACACAACAACAATAAGAAGAAAGGAAAACACATTCACCATTCTTCTTATTGTTCTGTTCCTTTTGTTACAACAACAAAAACTGTACTTTTTTGTGCATACGTTCGCTTGCCGAGATGTCGTTGTTTATCATACAAAATTTTAAATATATTGAAGCTGCAATATATAAGTACTTACCAACCAGTACTTATATATTAACTTTTTGTAAGCGTGCGTGGAAGAACTTATTTCTCAAATTTTACTTATTTTTTACAATCCCTTTATAAAGATAATTAGAAACGGATCTGAAAAATAAGTAGTGAAGATTTTTGGTTTTGCCTTATTCCCCTCATTACTTGGTAATGAGAGTTTTTGCTCGGTTTGTGGACTGAATATTCCAATTTTCCAATAATACTATGAGGACATCTATTGTATATATTTTTTATTTTCCCATATGCTCAGTCTTTATGGTTCTAGGTAAGAACGAAGACCTGAAGTCATAAAGACTGAGCATATGCGAAAAGGAAAAGAAATGCAATAGACGTCGTCAACGTATTATTGAAAATTTTTCAATATTCAGCCATCAAAAATGGTGAATGGTTACAAATATTGTGCCAGTTTTTAGGGTTGTAGGTCTTTGGCCAGTGGTTCGCGCCAATACTGATGTCACAAAGGGAATTCACCACGGTATCGGGACAATAACGAAAGAAAAGGAATGCAAATGTCCCGAAAATCATCCATCCTGTCTGGGATTTTTTTCGCGAGCCTTGAAGTTGTTCCTTCCCTCTTATCAAATTGACCGCAATACCGGTATGTTAAAAAATCCCAAACAATGTAGAAGCTGTTCTGAAAATTTGCAAAAATCCTTCTTTCATTGCTGCCATCAGACTTCATCATGGGCCGATAGATGGCGATGATAACAGTCAATAAGTGCAAATATTGCAAATAATATTAGAAAAAAAGGAATGTAGATGGCGATATGTAGGCATTCACAAATCTCTGATGGCTGACTGTTCCAATTTTCGAATAACACTCATTTTCATATGGGAAATTAAATAATATGCAATAGATGTCGTCCTAGTATTATTGGAACCAAAGACCTAGAACCCTAAAGACTGAGCATGACGTGGGAAAAATTTAGATGTAGATGGCACAAAACTTGCAAATGTTCACCATGTTTGAGGGCTGAATATTCCAATTTTCCAATAATATGAGGACATCTATAATATATATTTTTTATTTCCCCATATGCTCAGTCTTTATGGTTCTAGGTCTTTGATTACAATACACTTTGACGACATCGACTGCTTATTTCATTTTCCCTACAAATGGGAACAATATACAATAGAAGTCGTCCAATTGTTATTGGAAAATTGGAATATTCGACGAACGCTTACAAATTTTGTGCCATCTATATTTATATTTTTCTAAGTTCAGTCTTTAAATCTTTGTTCTTACCAAATACAATAGATGTCGTCCAAGTATTATTCGAAATTATTGGAATCAGCCGCGAGATGAACACTTTGTTGAAATTTTGTGCCATCTGGCGGTGAAACTAGTGTTTTCAAGTCCGTTATACCATCCACTAAATTTGTAAATTTTTTTTGTAACTGTCGATCGACTTAGAATCACTTTTTGTATCGATTTAGCCATGTCCATCTGTTTGTCGGTCCATTTATTATTGTATTCAAAGTATAGGTCGCAATTATTGTCCAATACACACAAAAATTGGCACAAGCGACGGGCCCTATTTAATTTGAAGCGGATCGGTTCAGATTTATATATAGCACCCGTACAATTATTGTCCAATCCAAACAAAAATTGTCACAAGCGACAGGCCCTATTTTATTTGAAGCGGATCGGTTCAGATTTATATATAGCACCCGTACAATCTTCGCTCCCGATATGACTTTTATCGCATATTTTTCTTCAAATTTCACTTCACATATCAACTGGAAACTGTGGAAGTGGGTCAGATCGTTTAAGATGTATATACAGTTACCAAACAAATTTCGCTCCGATTTAAATGTCCTTCCCGAAGTGACTTTTGTCAAATGAAATTAAGTAGATACAAAATAAAAGTATTTTTTCCAAATTCGTATTTTTTGGGGGTTAAAATAGAAAAACGGGATAAAAATTGTACCAACCAAATTACCGCAGCAGGAGTCATGGAATTCGGAGTATACACGCGTAGACACGAAAAATAAAAAGGTTTTCCAATTTCGTACTTTCAAAGGATACAATGGGACTGGAGGGATAAAAATGGTACCAATCAAACGGTTACAGCTAGAATGATGAAATTTGGTGGCTACATCCATAATAAAAATTTTATATTTATTTATAAAATATTTTTTTAATGTTGGCTTTATTAAACAAATTTAACATTTTTCTGTGGAATGCAATCCATTGTGGAGGAAGGTTCGGCCTGGCCGAACTTAACGCTTTTTTTACTTGTTATAGCTGGCTCTTTTACCCCCTTTCGCCCCCCTTTACCACGTTTTCCCTAAAGGTACAAATTGCAAAAAATTCTTTATATTACGTGTCTAAACAATCTAAGGAATGTACTCAAATGTTTTTTAAGATTCTATCTTCGACCGTACGGTCGTACCATTTTTATCCCTTTCCCCAATTTTACTCCTTAAAACTGCAATTCTCGAAATATCCACTCATTTTACAAGACGACGCAATTATGTATATAAACCGAGTTTGAAGTTTCTATCTGTTGTCCTTTGATTGGTACCATTTTTATCCCTTTTGACCCCGTTAAAAGTAGGAATTTAGCTATAATACCATAAAAGTGAAAAGAAAGACGGAAACTAAAAATGTTTAAATACTCTAAATATTAGGGGATATTTTCAGTCCTTGTTAGGGACAAAATTTTTCATTTGGACCGATTTCGACCATTTTCAATCCCATTGACAACTTTTAGACTTATGTGTGAAAAATTTGAACCCCCTAGCTCATTTCGTTCGGAAGTTAGCGAGGTTTCAATAGACGAACAGACGGACTTGGCTAGATCGTCTTAGAATTTTACTATGGCCCAAAATATTTCAAGGTGTTGCAAATAGAATATAGAATATATAGAAACCACCATGCGTGGTAATATACGTATATATGTATAGCCATTCAATAAAATCCGCATATTCACAAGTTGTTGGTTCACCAACGGATATTGCGGAATAATCATAAAACATATCAATCTTTATTCAATTTGTTCAAATGTACGCATGTGAGAATATAAATGTTTACCAATGCATTTGATCGTATACCGATCGTACAAGGATCGGTCATCTAAATTGATTTTGAATTTGTTTACTTCATTTCCACTCATGCAGAACTTTCGAATCACTTAAAAATTCGGAATTAATTTCTGTTAATGCAATGGAGGAAAACTTCAATGTCAATAAAAACATTTTAATTAGACCATTAAGCGCCAAATGTTATTAGTCAGCTAGTCATCTTCATCTCATCTCATCATCTATATACATCTCTATCTATATATATATATATATGAGCATCTCCCAGTGGCTCGGACGCGACATTCGCATGTCTTAAACTACGCCAAAAAAAAACAAGAAAGAAACTGAAAAAGTCGATCGGCCTTTTTAGTGTTCTAAAGCACCTAAAGAGTACTACAATTTAAAAATATATTGTTAGGATTTAGTACAAATTAGTACAATTTTACATTGAAACGGACGCTACAAAAAACAGAAGTACTTCTGAAGCTCTTTTAGAAATATACAAAGTTCAGCGATTTTTTGAGAACTTTTTGTTTTTCCATATACATATGTATGTATACTAGCACGGGTCATGAAAATAAATTGCAGCGGTCACCCCCAGAAATGAAGATTGGATTGTTTAATGATGATCTGCAAAATATTTCCTCGCTGGATCAAGCCTTCTGTGAGCTAAACGCTCCTGAAAACATCTCTAAAACCATGTTTTTCCCGTGTAATTTTTTATACCCTACACCACTTCGTGGTCTAGGGTATTATAAGTTAGTTTCGCGCCAAATGTTTGTAACACCAAGAAATAATCGAGCTAGACCCACCTTTAAGTATACCGATCGGCTTAGAATCACCAGCTGAGTCGATTTAACGATGTCTGTCTGTCCGTCCGTCCGTCCGTCCGTCCGTCCGTCTGCTGTCCATCTAAGCTTGTTCGCACTCTACAGGTCGCAATTGTTGTCCGATTATCATGAAACTTGGCAGAAGTTATTTTTTCTGGCCAAGGACCATCGGTATTGAATTTGGAGAAAATCGGTTCAGATTTAGATATAGCCCCCATACAAATGTCGCTCCCGATTTGACATTTTCCGCTCTAGAAACCACATATTGTACCCGATTTTCTTTAAATTTGGCACAACATCTTATAATCCAACTAGAAACACCTATGCCGAAATTGGGTAAGATCGGTTCAGATTTAGATATAGCCCCCATACAAATACAATAAAAACATTTTAATTAGACCATTAAGCGCCAAATGTTATTAGTCAGCTAGTCATCTTCATCTCATCTCATCATCTATATACATCTCTATCTATATATATATATATATGAGCATCTCCCAGTGGCTCGGACGCGACATTCGCATGTCTTAAACTACGCCAAAAAAAAACAAGAAAGAAACTGAAAAAGTCGATCGGCCTTTTTAGTGTTCTAAAGCACCTAAAGAGTACTACAATTTAAAAATATATTGTTAGGATTTAGTACAAATTAGTACAATTTTACATTGAAACGGACGCTACAAAAAACAGAAGTACTTCTGAAGCTCTTTTAGAAATATACAAAGTTCAGCGATTTTTTGAGAACTTTTTGTTTTTCCATATACATATGTATGTATACTAGCACGGGTCATGAAAATAAATTGCAGCGGTCACCCCCAGAAATGAAGATTGGATTGTTTAATGATGATCTGCAAAATATTTCCTCGCTGGATCAAGCCTTCTGTGAGCTAAACGCTCCTGAAAACATCTCTAAAACCATGTTTTTCCCGTGTAATTTTTTATACCCTACACCACTTCGTGGTCTAGGGTATTATAAGTTAGTTTCGCGCCAAATGTTTGTAACACCAAGAAATAATCGAGCTAGACCCACCTTTAAGTATACCGATCGGCTTAGAATCACCAGCTGAGTCGATTTAACGATGTCTGTCTGTCCGTCCGTCCGTCCGTCCGTCCGTCCGTCTGCTGTCCATCTAAGCTTGTTCGCACTCTACAGGTCGCAATTGTTGTCCGATTATCATGAAACTTGGCAGAAGTTATTTTTTCTGGCCAAGGACCATCGGTATTGAATTTGGAGAAAATCGGTTCAGATTTAGATATAGCCCCCATACAAATGTCGCTCCCGATTTGACATTTTCCGCTCTAGAAACCACATATTGTACCCGATTTTCTTTAAATTTGGCACAACATCTTATAATCCAACTAGAAACACCTATGCCGAAATTGGGTAAGATCGGTTCAGATTTAGATATAGCCCCCATACAAATGTCGCTCCCTATTTCACTTTTTCCGCTTTAGAAACCACATATTGTACCCGATTTTCTTTAAAATTGGCACAACATCTTATAATCCAACTAGTAACACCTATGCAAAAATTGGGTAAGATCGGCTCAGATTTAGATATAGCCCCCATACAAATGTCGCTCCCGATTTGACATTATCTGCTCTAGAAACGACATATTGTACCCGATTTCCTTTAAATTTGGCAGAACATCTTATAATACAACTAGAAACACGTATGCAAAAATTGGGTAAGATCGGCTCAGATTTAGATATAGCCCCCATACAAATGTCGCTCCCGATTTGACATTTTCCGCTCTAGAAACGACATATTGTACCCGATTTCCTTTAAATTTGGCAGAACATCTTATAATCCAACTAGAAACACGTATGCAAACATTGGGTAAGATCGGTTCAGATTTACATTTAGCCCCCATACAAATGTCGCTCCCGATTTGACATTTTCTGCTCTAGAAACGACATATTGTACCCGATTTCCTTTAAATTTGGCAGAACATCTTATAATACAACTAGAAACACGTATGCAAAAATTGGGTAAGATCGGCTCAGATTTAGATATAGCCCCCATACAAATGTCGCTCCCGATTTGACATTTTCCGCTCTAGAAACGACATATTGTACCCGATTTTCTTTAAATTTTGCAGAACATCTTATAATCCAACTAGAAACACGTATGCAAACATTGGGTAAGATCGGTTCAGATTTACATTTAGCCCCCATACAAGTGTCGCTCCCGAATTCACTTTTTCCGCTTTAGAAACCACATATTGTACCCGATTTTCTTTAAAATTGGCACAACATTTTATAATCGAACTAGAAACACCTATGCTGAAAGTGGGTGTGATCGGTTCAGATTTAGATATAGCCCCCATACAAATGTCGCTCCCGATTTGACTTTTTCCGCTCTAAAATCCACATATTGTACCCATTTTCTTTAAAATTGGCACAACATCTTATAATCCAACTAAAAAACCGATGGTGAAAGTGGGTAAGATCGGTTCAGATTTAGATATAGCCCTCATACAAATGTTGCTCCCGAATGTTTAACCGATTTTGGCCAAATTTTACATATTATTTTTCACCAATAAACAGACATGGTGAAAGCGGGTAACATCCTTCCAGATTTCAATATACCCCCATACAAATGTCCTTTTCGATTTAACATTTTTTGTCAAACACATACATTTACAGGATGCAAAAACCCTTCCCGAATTGAATTGCAATGAGAATTGTTTGGGTGATGCCCATATGTTCATACTTTGGTATGACTTTGGTAAACTACTGTATAACTTGTTTTACGTTGGATTTTTGTCCAATTTTTTTCAGAATTAATAGACCCTTGGAAGCTCTTTAAAGAAAATTTGTATTCTTGTCTTAGAATAACTCATTGGTCGTATTATTGGACGTTTATATTGATTTTTCCATGCTTTATATAAGGTTACTTTCTATATATGTTTGTGTGCCACAAAATTTTAAATCAATTTTTGAAAGCTTTTTTCTCAACCAATTTTGCTCAAATTTTGCACACTTAATCATTTTCGATGACAATACAAGGAAATGGAAAAATTTGACCAATTGGACAAAGGGGCGTGGCACCTATGTAGTGGACGATAAATGACGTCACTGACTCCATTTTTGTGAAGTAATTTAATGCAGGCGATGGTTTTCACAGCCAAAATGTTCGAACTCTTTTTACAAAACTGAGCGCTGCGGAGTCAATTTCCATCTGATGTTCATCATTTAGACATCATTGGAAAGGTATTGACTGTCGTTTTTTATTTCTTATAAAATAGTTGTCACTACGAAAAAACACAAAAAATGTATATAAAGTTCCAATAATTTGTCCAACAAGTTGCTCTAGCGGCACAAAAAAATTACACGCGAAAAACATGCTTTATGGGGGTATTTTCAAGAGCGTTTAGCTCACAGACGGCTTGATCTAGGAACGAAATATTTTGCAAATCATCATTATACAATCCAAACTTTATTTTCGTGGGGTGACTGGAAATTGTTTTTCCATTTGTATGGATCGCGACCCAGCCTAATGTATACATGTAAATGAAGGTCAGAGGATATATTTTGTTCGTAGATTTATAAAATATGAGAATTATCGCATAGATTTTTTTAATTAGGTACAGCAGAAATAATTTTTGTTATAACACTTCAACTTTTAATAAAAATAAAGAAGAACAAGTTAACTTCAAGTCTCACAATAAAAATAGTTGTCGAAATAAGAAAAAAAAAGTTAAAAGCTATTAGTGTGGTCTGATTTAATTTTTTTGGTAGACCAACTTATGTTTAAGGGTAGCCTTTTTTGGGGAGATATTTTTATTTTGGAAATATTTTTTTTTGTAATTTCATTAGGAAGTGACTAAAGATGTTCGCTCTGTGGGCAGAAACTTAAACCAACGCATATACATACATATTATACGCACAGTGGTTTCAAATCGACTTTTATACTCTCCACCTCCAGGATGGGGGTATTCCAACTTTGTTTTTCGTTTGTAACACCTTGAAATATCGACCTGAGACCCTATAAATATATTCTTGATCGTCATAAAATTCTAAGGCGATCTAACCTGTCCGTCTGTTTGTTTCATATTTGATATGCGCACAATAAAGTATTGTTGTTTGCATGGGGGTGAAATGGGACAAGAAGGGATAAAAATGGTACCTATCACAAGAAACAACACACAACAGCAAGAAACACGTACATTCCTCTTATTGAGTAGATACATATTATAAAAGTATTTTTTCCAAATTCGTACTTTAACGAGGTAAAATGGGAATAGAAGGATAAAAATGGTACCAACCAAACGGCTGCTTCTAGAACAACGAAATTCGGTGTATACATTCATCTGATTCCATAGACACGTAAAATAAAAGTTGTACTTTTAGGGGGGTAAAATGGAATAACGGATAAAAATAGTACCAACCAAATGGCGGCAGCTAGAGTCATGAAGTTCTGAGTATACATTCCTTTGCCTGCGTAGACACGAAAAATAAAAAGTTTTTTCCAAATTCGTCCTTTCATGGGATACAATGGGAATAGAGGGATAAAAATGGTCCAACTAAACGGCAACAGCTAGAATGATGAAATTCGGTGTGTATATTAGAGCGTACCAGGTTACAAGTAAAAAAAAGTTCGCCGTACACCTTCGAATATGAAGTATTATTGAAAGGTAGTTTCAAAAATTTTTTTTTTTTATTTTTTTATGCCGAACGTAGGGGTCGCGCTTTTACATTGTTCTATATAACTTCTGCATTTATAAACGGATTTTAAAGTGTGATACATCGATGTTTTTGTCTCGACGAGGCCGATTTTTTTGTCTTTGAAGTCATTGAGCTCAAGCACGATTCATGATTTTATGCGAGCTTTAATTTTCTGATATTAGAGTGGTACATTAGGGTAGTAGCAACTGAGATATGATGGGTAAGTACCAGAAGGGGTTGCTTGAGCTCAATGACTTCAAAAACAAAAAAATCGGCCTCGTCGAGACAAAAACATCGATGTATCACAATTTAAAATCCGTTTATAAATGCAGAAGTTATATAGAAAAATGTAAAAGCGCAACCCCTATGTTCGGCATAAAAAATAAAAAAAAATTTTTAAACTACCTTTCAATAATACTTCATATTCGATGGTGTACGGCGAACTTTTTTTTGAGGTACGCCCTGGTGTATATCCCTCTAATGGCGTAGATATGCATGTAAAATAAATAGATTTTGGAGTGTCGTACTTTTAAGGGGGTAACATAATTAGAAAAAGGGGATATAAAATGGTATGGCCGCAGCTAGAATCATGGAATTCAGTGTATACTAGGGGTGGGATAGTGTTGTATGGGAATTGTAGAAGTACGATTTGGATATGCTAGAGCCCCCTTTTTCGGAAAAAAATGAATGAGACAAAAAATGGGGGTGGTGGGGTGAAAGGTGAGGAAAAAGGTGTACAAATACACGAAAAGCCCAAAAACTGACCGACCATCTTTAATTTTGCCTCCCCAACATTTTTTTCGAACACACATACCCCCTATCTCCACTCGTTAGGGGGAGGCTCCCATATACAAATTATTTTTTTTTTATAAAATTTGTTCCCACCGCTCTTATTTGCCCCAGAATGCCGCTAGTTAAATATATGAACGACCCCCCCAATATTTTTTCAACCCCCGCATTTTCTCCAAAGGGTGATCCCATACGATTTTTTTTTATTTTTTATAATTTTTTGTATGACAGTAAGGCCCAAAAGTGCCCTGGAGTCGCCCTAGCTGGGTCAAATGTAAGACCGACCTCCACTAATTTTCACTTCCCAACATTTTTTCCGAACAAACTTTCCCCACTCCTTAATGGGGCTCCCATACAAACACTAGTTTTTATATAATTTGCTCCCACCACTCTAACTGCCCCAAGGAGGCCCCTAGTGGAGTCAAATGTATGGCCAAGCTCCAATATTTTTTCAGCCCCAATATTTTCTCAGAACACAACTACCCTCCAACTGCAACCCTTAAGGTGACCCCCATACATTTGCCCATTTTTATATTTTCTATGAAAGAAAGGTCCAAAACTGGCGCACAGTAGACCCTAGAAGGGAGAAGTGTAAGACTGACCCCCATTTATTCCTCCCTCAATATTTTCCCCAAACATACCCACCCCCTATCAACACTCCTTAAGGGAAAAGTTGATATACTTCCTATAATGCTTAAGGGGGCTCCCAAACAAAAGCAAAATTTTTATAAAATTTGCTGCCACCACTCCATGGGAGTCAAATGTATCAAATGTTACGGCACAGCTCATTGATATAGTCATCTATTATGCAACGGCTCTTTCGGTAGCGTAATTTTTACTTTTACGATAAAAAGGGTAGAATCATAAAGTAAGGCACTCTTGTTCGTGAGAGATAATGGATTTTCAAAATTTGTACTTTTGGAATTAAAATAGGATGGAAATAAATGGTGATTAAATTGTGAGGACCGATGTTGAATGGAACCACACCTAAACGTCAAGTTTTTTCTGCATTTCATTTGACATTTCTCAATCACACACATCTCACAATCGAGCAACGTGTTAAAGTTATTCAGGCTTATTATGAAAATGGGCGTTCTATTCAAAATGCATATCATCTTCAGTGATGAGGCACCTTTTCACCTCAGTGGATTCGTCAATAAGCAGAATTGCCGCATTTGGGCGAATGATAATCAAAGAGTGATTGTCGAAAAACCAATGCACCCACAAAGAGTGACTGTTTGGTGAGGTTTATAGGCTGGCGGCATCATCGTGCCGTATTTTTTCCAAATTGAGGCCGGTCAGGCAGTTACTGTGGGTCTTCGCTATCGTGAGATGATAACGCACTTTTTATGACCCGAATTGGAAGATATGGATGCCATATCTTCCGATGATGATTACCACACAGCTAACGAAACAATGGATCTTTGCGCGACAAATTCAATGGCTCTGTGATCTCACGTGGTGGCGATGTCAATTGGCCACCAAAATCATGTGATTTGACACCGTTAGACTTCTTTCTTTGGGGTTATTTGAAAGAAAATGTATACGTCGATAAGCCAACAACAATTCAAGAGCTAAAGGATGAGATAATGCGGTACATTAACGGCATAGAACCTCAATTATGCCTCAGCATCATCGAACATTTGGACCATCGGACGGCGGAGGTGTGCCGCCGAAGTCGCGGCGGCATCTTGGCCGATGTTTTGATCCATACATAATTGAACCATACCAATATTATCATAATAAAACGAAATGACAATAATTTCCTAAATAATTTGTGTTTTATTCAAAATCAACATCGGCCCTTAAAATTTAACCACCCTTTACAACCAAACGACTGTAGCTGAAAATGCACGAAAAGTTTATAGAAATTTCTGTAGCATTTTGGAACATTAGATTTTTCGAATCGCCCTTATGGGGTCGCCAATGGAAAAGAGATGCGTGGACCGCCCATTTTCACATATCATATATTTTGGAAGTGGACGTCGACATACTAAGTTTGGTGAGGCTAGCACTTTTATACTTGGGTTTTTTTATTATCAAAAAAAACACAAGCTTTTTTATTTTGTTTCCTTTATTATCAAAAGGAAAACTACAACTTTTATACTTGGGTTTTTTATTATCAAAAAAACACAAGTTTATTTATTTTGTTTCCTTTATTATCAAAAGGAAAACTGCACGTTTATTTGTTGAATTCTGCGATAGAACTGACTTATGAAATACGTATTTTGCACCTTGTGGACAAAGACTTCTCTGTTTTTGGTGGCCAAAAGTGCATGGACAGCAAAAACAGTTAATGTGGGAATTTTATTATTTTAATTTTCTCACCTCGTGTAGCGTAAGCTAAAACGGATCATATTACTTTTTAAATGCAAATAAATGTACTGCATACGTTTCCGCTCAAAGTGTGGGAAACGCGTAATAAGCTAATTTAGAAAAATAATGAAATTGGAGGTAATAATAATTTAGAGTAGTATTTGTTGTTGTACTTGTATACTCTATTATATGATGTTGGTAGGCGTTATTGTAACTCCCCCCGCGTTAGATTGAGGCTCCGACGAAATAAGAAATCTTTGTCTACGTGGTTTCACATAGTAAAATATAATAATAATAATAATCACAAAAATTACAATAGTGTTACAATTAGAAATTATGTTTGACATCGTATTTTGTTTTGATATTTTTGTTACAGAATTTTCGTAATCTATTTGTTTTACATAAAGTTTTTCCAGGTTTAAATCTACCATTGTTTGATTTTCCTTAATTTTAGTTATCAAATGGCGTACAATTATTTGGTCTTCGACTTTAAAAACATTATTAATGTATGTATTATCTCCAATGGAAATTTCACAATTTTGGAATTTAATTAGGAATGTACCATTTAAATTGTGATTCAATGAATTATGTTTACAATTAGATATAATTTTATCTCTAAAGTTTGAAAAAAGAAGAGTGCCTTGGGATATTTCTTTAACTTTCATATCGGAAAATGTAACCAATCTACAATTAGCTTCATTGTTACGTATTATATCGTTAATGCATGTGTCTTTAATGAGTTCTAGGTTCTTAGATAAATTATCTTTTATATAAATTTTGTAGGCTCTATTGGTTTTGCTAATTAATATGTTTCTATCGGTTAGTGCGAGACTTTTGTTCTCTATATTTGGAATGGGTTCAAAAGTTATTTTTGTCAGTATATTCGGTGAAAAGATTGGGACAAACAGAGTAATGATAATTGAATTTTCAAAAACTGCGGTGACTACCTTAATTTTGTCGTATGTTTCAAAATCTTCTATTACGCTTAATTCCAGTTCCGTTAGTAAATTTGCTGGAACAAGTCCTAGCTTACTAGTGAAAATAACTTGGCCAATATCGTCAATATGGTTCTGTAATAAATTAATGTCGCTGTCTATCTGGTGGACATGTTCCAGGAAAGAAACTTCGTCCTCCAAGTTACCAATTCTATTTTGTAGATTATCTTTAAATTTATTAATATATTGTTCGATGGTGGACTGTCCGTAATTAATGTGATTTGTCATGTTGCTAATTTGGTATGACAGAAAATGGTTTATTTCTATTAAAGAATTTATTTTTTTGGAGTTGTAGTCTGTCGTATACGCCAAGGAATGTAATGTAGAGTTTATCGAAACTTCATCATCACTATCCATAGTACCAGTCACAAATTTAAGACCTTTTCCAAGGATATTAATTAAACCTCTGGTTTGTCTACGGTGGGGTATAATGCTATTAATTTTGGCTTTTAGTAAAATGAAGCTATTTTGTATGGAATGAATTATAGGTTTAGTCGTTAGCGAATTTGAGGACAGTTCATCTATGTTCCTAGATATAAGATCTAAAGTGGGTTCGTAGTTTGTTAGGTTAACGATATGAATAATTTTTCTGTAGTTGTCAATAGTTCGCACCTTATCCTGCTCTATTGGCAAATAGCCGTGATTTTTCGTAAGGTCTTTCACTTCCATAAGTTGTCCATTGCATGTATTAAGTATGACCAATATGGTCAGGATTACATAACGTTTCATTTTCTGAAAATAAAGGATGTAAGACAGATTGGTTTTTATATACTCATTGTTCTCCTTCTATTGTTACGTTCGGGCAATTGTAATTCGTCACTACTTTGGAATTTCTTTTTTATTTTAACATGTGGTTTGTAATATTTAAGACCGTTCCTTCTGTCAAGTATATGGTCACGATCTATTTTCTGACTGTCTATGAGGCGATATTTAGAATGATTTTTGCCCCCTCTTATTTCTTTAATAAAGTTCTTTCCCTCAGTAATTTCTTTATCTACCCGACCTATATTCAATTTATGTATTATACGTTCCTTTCGTGTTCTCATTCTTTCATGTATTTCCGGGTACTCTGTTTGGTGAATCTTTCCGTTAATGAAGTCTATTGGTTTTCTATTGGTTGTACTATGTATAGAATTATTGTAAAAATTTATTATACGCAGAATTTTCTCCTCCACGGTCAACAAGTCGTTATCTTTTGTGCCGTAAGAGTCGGATATGCTCATTTATTGTATTGTGTAGGCGCTCTATATCCGCATTTGAGTTATGATTACTGTTGGACGTATAATGAATGTCGATGTTTTCGTGCTTGAGGTATTGACGAATGGGTATGGCTTTAAATCCTAATTCATTATCCACCACAATCTTAGTCATTTTACCCATGATGCCAATATATTGAATTAATTTTGATCTAAACTCAGTCCATGCCCTGGAGTTTATCATAAATGCTTGAGCATATTTAGTAAATTTATCGATAAACGTTAGAAACATCTTTTTTTCCAATGTGTAGAACACGTCTATGTGTATGATTTCGAACGGTTTTTGAGGGGTTTCCGTTATCTTGTACGGAATTTTTGGGGGTTTCCTAACATATTTTTCTCTGTTGCAAACTTCACAGTTATTGATGAATTTTGTTATATTTTCTTTCAACTTAGGGTTATAGATACTAAATTTCAATTGTGCAAAGTTCTCCATTATACCTCTGTGGTTATTTCTCAAATGTTCCCCTTTTATTATGTCGAGTAACTCATTTTCATCCAGTATATCAGTTAACAACTGTTTACATCTTACGATTCTAAAATTGGAATCTTGACTAAAGTTTTTTCGAACGGCTTCATAAAATGCTTCATATAAATTACCATCCCGAATAAGAACTGCGTTTATTCCATTAGGGTTGCAATGTGTTTTAATTATTGTTACTAGTGTGTCTTCGCTAAAATTTTTTGCTGTAATAATTTTTCTCTTGTTATTGAATATTTGCATGGTCTTTATTTTTACGGATCCTGAGCCAACGATATCGATTATTAGTTGATTTTTGTACATATTTATTGGAGAATTTGTTTCAGGTATAATATCTGTATTCAATTCTTCAATTAGATTTACTTCCGGAGTAATGCGTGATAATGCATCAGCATTGCCGTTATGCAATCCTTTTTTGTACCTGATAGTATAATCAAACTCTTCTAGTTTTAATCTCCATCTCACTAGTCTTGAGTTGGGTTCCTTTATATTGAATAGCCATTGTAAAGGCTGATGGTCTGTCTGAATTTCGAATTTTTTACCAAAAAGATACGGACGGAAATATTGAACTGCCCATACTATGGCTAGTAACTCTTTCTCTATTGTGCTATAGTTGATTTCATGTTCGTTCAAACTCCTACTAGCATAGCATACAGGATGTCCGTCTTGGGATAGAACAGCTCCTAGCGCAAAGTTACTGGCATCAGTGTTGAGAGTAAATAACTTGTTGAAATCGGGGTATATTAATAAAGGTTCGTTAGTAAGTTTTTCCTTAAGTTCCTTAAAACTCTGAATATACTCCGGATCTGTGATATTGATTTCAGCACCCTTTTTTAAATATTTTGTAATTGGTTTCGCAATTTTTGAGTAATTTTGAATAAATTTTCTGTAATACCCACTTAAACCGAGGAACTGTTTTATTTGCCGGGTCGTTCGTGGTATAGGGTAGTTAGTGATACATTCGATTTTCTTTGGGTTTGGTTTGACACCATTTTGAGTGACGACGTGTCCAAGGAAATCTGTTTCCCTTCTTAAAAATTCACATTTGTCCATTTGTATTTTAAGATTTGCATTCACCAGCCGATCAAATACCAATCTAATGGAATTTAGGTGTTCTTCCAGTGACGTGGAATAGATGATTATATCATCTAGATAAACGAGGCAAACTTTACCTAATAAATCTCCTAATATGTTGTTCATAAGTCGCTGGAATGTAGCGGGTGCCGTCTTAAGGCCAAAAGGCATTCGTAAAAACTCGAAGTGGCCTCCCTCTACAGAAAAGGCGGTCTTGTGTACATCTCTTTCGTCGATTTCGACCTGATGAAAACCTTTCGCCAGATCGAGAGTAGTGAAATACATACTCCTTCCCAGTTTATCTAATATCTCATCGATATTGGGTAATGGGTACTTATCATCGACGGTTTTCTCGTTTAACTTACGATAATCAATTACAAGACGCCATTTCTTTTTACCACTCGCATCGTCCTTCTTCGGGACAATCCATATCGGTGCCGAATAAGGAGAGTTGGAGGGCCGTATTATTTTATTATCCAACATTTCTTTAATTTGCTTATGGACTTCTTGCCTGTGTACATAAGGATATCGGTACGACTTAGAATGGATCGGCGTGTCATCGGTAGTATTTATTCTGTGTTTTACGGCATTTGTGAATGATAGGTTAGTGTTGATATCATGAAATAATCGCGAATATCTGAGGATCAATTTAGAAAATTGTCCTTTTTCCTCACTATTCATATGATCTAACCGGATTTGTTCTAGGATTGGCACATTGTTATTTCCTCCAAAGGAAATGTCGTTGTCTATCAGGTGGTAATTTTCCACCGTTACGGACCAGTGGTCCTGTGGTTTGATATGAATTATTTCTTGGCAATTTGATTTAGTTGATATTTCAACTTTGAAATTTTGCGAGTTATATATTCCTTCGTGAATAATAGTTTCGCCCTTGTTGTCACAATGTTCTTTGATATGCACTAAACCTTGTTCCACTTTATTAACTATTTTAATTTTGCGAGAAGCCGGAAATTGTAGTGGTATATTTTTATTATTCAATTTTAGAAAATTTTCTCTATAATCTATGACAGCGTTGTACCTTTTTAGTATATCGTTGCCGATTATTCCATCGAATTTATTGTGGAATTTACATTCGATGAGATATACCCAGTCGTTAACATCACCTAATTCTTTAAACAAAGGGATTTTGTAAGTGGTGTGCGAATGTACATTATTTTGTAGGGTTTTAAGTGTAACGGGGTTGGATTGGATTTTCCATTTTGGAGCAAAAATTCCCGGATTTATAATAGAATGCGTCGCCCCAGTGTCTACTATGAATTTTAGCTTATCCCATATAACTATATAGGGTAATTCCCCGGAGAGGCTAGAAAATGAAAATTTTCGTATACATTTTCTACGTCACTATTATCCGCAATAAGTTCTATTTGTGTGTCATTGTCTTCATTAGTTGATCCGATTTCTTGTTCAAGGAGTGTTTGTTCATCATAATTTTGCTCAATCATATTAACATCCATGGGCTCTGGAGGGGTTTGAATATTTGTAGTGTGGTATGTACCTCCATTCTGATGCGAGAACCCATTACTGTGGTTCCTATTCTGATTCTGATTTTGGAAGGAAGAGTTTTGCAACTGCCCATTGATTCTATGGTTGTTGTTATTACTGTAGTTTGGTGAACTATTATTTCGATTAGCTTCATTCGTATAGTTATTGTTCCTATATGAATTTACGTTATTGTTGCTTTTATAATTATTATTGCTATTGTTATTTTGGGTAGATACGTTTTGGTTGGTTGTCTTTTTCCCATCGACATTATTTAAATTGGGACCAGTTGTACGATTAATATTTGCTGTTTGTGCCCTGTTAGTTTCTGTCCGTCTTAATTCGTTTACTTTACCGTAATTCGCATATCCCGCTTGGAAAAGAATGTCAATTGCATCCTCAAGAGTATTGGGATTCCTGCATGCCAAAATCGTTTTCATTGGCTCCGGAATTTTAGCTTTAAACACGTGCAATGCAGTACGCGTGTTGCCTTCTGCAGCCCTTTGGGATTCTGCATTAACCCCCGACTGCATCGATATTTTATTATTGATGCTTCTTAATTTTTCCCTAATCTCGTTGTAAAAGTCAATTGCAGTTGTCCTGAATACTACTGCTCTTAATTTATCGTATAACTCATCCACACTCAACTTCTCGCCAAAGTTATTTACCAAGACTATTTTCATGTCTGTCCAGGATTGAACATAGTTTCTCTTGCTTTTCCTCTCAATCTGCTCTTTATCAGATCGGAGAAAAACAATTGCGAAGTTTGGTCATATTGTTGCAAGACAGGATGTACGCGATCTACTAGGGTAATAAATGTATATAGATCCTTTTTGTCACCATTAAACTCTGGTAACCTTTCTAAATATTTAACAGGATTCAATACAACAGAAGGAGGTTGGTCTGCTTGAGCCATTTTGTGGTTTAATGGAAGTATAACTATTTTTGTTAATTTTCGATACAATAACGCACTCTTCTTTTGTTTTTTTTCAGATAGCCAAAAAAATTTTCTTATATTATATACTAATAATTATTTATAATAATATTAGAAATTAAGAAATAATATATATATATATATAACAATATTTGAAATAGTCTTACATTTAATGTTGGTTGCCGCCGCTGGTAGAGATGTTGTTTGAATGTTGTTGTTTGTGAATGTTGGCTTCCGTCGTCCTTCTGATTTTGTATTTGGTTCAATCTTTCACAGTTTGTTGCTTTCACGGTTTTGTTTTCAATTGAATGTTGTTGTTTGTGAATGCTGGCTTCTCGTCGTCCTTTTGATTTTGTATTAAGTTCACTCTTTCACAGTCTGTTGTTGTCACAGTTTTGTTTATAGTCAATATAATTTTTTGTTATTGATCACTTAATATGTTTGACTTTACATTTGACAGCCATATATTTTCACTGTTATTTATTTCACTCTTTAGATCAATGTTTATTAATGATCTGTTCAATAAAAAAAATATTTTTGTTCTTTTTTTTTTTGGGTCTTTGTGTTGTGATTTTTCTTACTCAGTCAAATAAATGACTTTACATAAACGTAGTCAATGAATGACTTTACCAATGACCGATTTCATTGGGGTATAAACGATAATTCGTTTATGTTTTTTAATAATTTATGTTTTTTAAAATTTTACTAATTTAATAGTATTTTCGTTGCATTAATGCATCTTGTTGTTCACTACCCGCTTTAAAGGATATTAATATATCCTGGTACACTTTTTCAATAATTGAATTTAAATGATACCCGGGTATCCTACCGACTGCGCCACTTTTATACTTGGGTTTTTTTATTATCAAAAAAAACACAAGCTTTTTTATTTTGTTTCCTTTATTATCAAAAGGAAAACTACAACTTTTATACTTGGGTTTTTTATTATCAAAAAAACACAAGTTTATTTATTTTGTTTCCTTTATTATCAAAAGGAAAACTGCACGTTTATTTGTTGAATTCTGCGATAGAACTGACTTATGAAATACGTATTTTGCACCTTGTGGACAAAGACTTCTCTGTTTTTGGTGGCCAAAAGTGCATGGACAGCAAAAACAGTTAATGTGGGAATTTTATTATTTTAATTTTCTCACCTCGTGTAGCGTAAGCTAAAACGGATCATATTACTTTTTAAATGCAAATAAATGTACTGCACACGTTTCCGCTCAAAGTGTGGGAAACGCGTAATAAGCTAATTTAGAAAAATTATGAAATTGGAGGTAATAATAATTTAGAGTAGTATTTGTTGTTGTACTTGTATACTCTATTATATGATGTTGGTAGGCGTTATTGTAACTGCTAGCTTCACGGGAAATATTTTTTGCGCAGCAACGCGATTTCCGCCCATAGTACATTGTCTAATTTCAATTATTTTGCAGAACTCAAAAATGTCTCAAAAGTTATTGATTTAAATTATTGAACCGCTGAACATCGCTGTTCTATCGATACATCAGTGGAGTTTGTTCTTAGGATATTCGTGGTCTTATGGCGGAACTACCCAGGAACTCTTATTACACGCTGTTCAATGAAATAGTTTTTCAATCGAACAATCCATCCATCCAAGGAATCGACTTCCGGCTAAGTGTCAATTCAAGAAAAAAATTAAGCACTCATCTGTGTTATTGATTATGGACTGAATATATATATATATATATATTTATAAGAGAACTTACAGGTATATACATTACAGGTATATACATACATATATATATGTGCTTGTGTATTGAACCAAATCGTGAAAATTATTTTTTTTTTCATTCATTTACCACTTTCCAACTCATGTAGAACAGCGATAACAAAAACAAAACAATTTTTATAGTGGTTAATGGAAAAAATAATAATCTGAAAATATGAATAACTGCGAATTTTAAATATTTGTATAAATCCCAACCCCGAAATGCTGATGTCAGTCAGTACTTGCTCAACATGTCTCTTGAACGCATCTTCTTAGTGCTGTGTATTTCCGTGGCGCTTGGATCAGCGGCCGTTCGATTTACCAACTTGGTATGCAATTCTTTCGATACGGAATTTTCCACTTTCGAAAAGTGTAATCTGAAGATGCTGCGACGCAGTGTGGTGGGTCTAAATGTCACCTGTAAGCTACATAAGACTCCGGTCACCAATATATCGGTAAGATAATAATAATTTTTAGGGCTGTCACGTAGTCAATTGTAATTAAAATTTATTGGGGCTTTTTTATACCCTTCACCACCAGGATGGGGATATACTAACTTTGTCATTCTGTTTGTAACACCTTGAAATATCGATCTGAGACCCTATAAAGTATATATATATTCTTGATCGTCATAAAAGGCGCCTACGACGATCTAGACAAGTCCGTCCATCCGTCTGTTGAAAGCAATCTAGCATCTAAACGAAAGGAGCTAGGACGTTCAAATTTTTCATAAATGGGTCTTATAGTCGTAGATCGGTTGGGATTGCAACTGGACGAAATCGGTCCAAAGGGAAACATTTTTCCCTCCCTAATATTTTAGCGTATTTAAGCACGTTTTTTGAATACGTCTGTTTATTTTTGCTTGATATTTGGTATGCGCATTCCCCTTATAGCAAAAAACGTGCACCATAAAGTGATTCTTATTTGTAGGTGGTGAAATGGGGCAATAAAGGGATAAAAATGGTACATATTAAACGACTACAGCTAGAAACACGAAATTCGGTGTGTACATTCTTCTAATTGAGTAGATACATAATATAAAAGTATTTTTTCCAAATTCGTACTTATAAGGGGTAAAATGTGAATAGAGGGATAAAAATGGTACCAACCAAACGGCTGTACCTAGAATAATGAAATTCGGTGTATACATTCCTCTGATTGCATAGACAAGTAAAATACACGTATTTTTCAAAATTCGTACTTTTTGGGGTTAAAATGAAAAAAGGGGATAAAAATAGTACCAATCAAATGACCGCAGCTAGAGTCATGAAATTCGGAGTATACATTCCTCTGACTGTGTAGACACGGAAAATAAACTGATTTTTCGAAATTCGTACTTTTTGGGGTCAAAATAGAAAAAGGAGATAAAAATAGTACCAACCAAATGACCGCAGCTAGAGTCATGAAATTCGGAGTATACATTCCTTTGACTACGTTGACATGACAAATAAAAGTTTTTTTTTCCAAATTCGTACTTTCAAGGGATACAATTGGTACGAAGGGATAAAAATGGTACCAACCAAACGGCTACACCTAGAATAATGAAATTCGGTGTATACATTCCTTTGATTGCGTAGACACTTGTAATAAACAGATTTTTCGAAATTCGTACTTTTTGGGGTTAAAAAGAAAAAAGGAATAAAATAGTACCAATCAAATGACCACAGCTAGAGTCAGGAAATTCGGAGTATACATTCCTCTGACTGCGTACACACGGAAAATAGACGAATTTTTCAAAAATTGGTACTATCAAGGATACAATGGTACAGGGGGATAAAAATAGTACCATCTAAACGACTACAGCTAGAATGATGAAATTCTAATTGCGTAGAAATGTCAAGGGGGTAAAAATGGTACCAACAAAATGGGCGCAGCTGGAATCATGGAATTTGGTGACACGCAAAATAAAAAGTTTTTTTTCCAAATTCGTACTTTTTCTTTTACGGCAAAAATTGGTTGAATCATGAAGTTAGGTTATTTTGCACTATGTACGTCTGATAATGGATTTTCAAAATTTCAACTTTTGGAATTAAAATAGAATGGAAGTACAACCAACTGTAGCACCCACCATCTTCCAATATTTATGGTATTTAAGCTTTTTGAAAATATAAATAGAAGAATATTTATTTTTTGATTTGAAATAAATAATGGTTTGAAATAATAAAAATATTACATTTATTTATAAAATTATTTTTTCAATATTTGTATTTGTTTTGGTTTGGCTATATTAAAAAAATTATATTTTCCTGTGATATTACTGCACTTCTACGAAAACCGTCAACCTTTGTGGAATGCAATCCAACGTGGAGGGTACATAAAGTTCGGCCCGGCCGAACTTAACGCCGTTTTTACTTGTTATTTGTAAAATATTTTTCTTTTTGATTTGAACTGGGATATTGTCCTGGCTCAAGAACATTTTGCATCTATATTTAATAGAATGCAAATTTATTTACAAATGACATGGTGGCATTTATTACTTGGCTGCAGACTACCACGATCATGATTTCCACCCTGTCAAGGGTTTTCTCAAGTGGCTTCGCAGCGACTTTTCAACATCATAAGGAAATAACATTTAAGAAAATAATTCTCACAAACGAACGAGAAGCACAACTCACTTGCCGAATTTGCGTTTAAAAAATCGCACCAAGTAATAAAGTACACATGCCATCTTACAAGCATCTCATTGAGTTGCATATGTAAGTATGTGTATATGCAGGTATAGCTACCCAGCAATTTGTTTTAGTTTTTTCGTTTGTATTTTTTTGGTCTGTAATAAATATTTGATTTAAACTGGGATATTGTCCTGGCTCAAGACCATTTTCCATCTATATTTAATAGAAAGCAAATTATTTTTTTTATATTTTTATTTGTTTTGGCTTGGCTATATTAAAAAGTTGACATTTTCCTGTAATGTTACTGCACTTCTACGAAAATCGACAGCCTCTGTGAAATGTAATCCATGGTGGAGGATATATAAAGTTCGGCCCGGCCTTATCGCAGTTTTTACTTATTTTTAAATCATTTATCTTATATGAATATATAATGGATTTTTTTTTTGATTTAATTATTATTGTATTGATTTAATTAGAGTTAACAATTTTCAGCATCTTGCTTTACATATATAATTATTTTACGTAGTCAACTTATCAATCATATGCATATCGTTTGAATATTTCAGGTCAATGTTTCCTTTTTCAAAAAATCCAATGGCTACCGTCCCTTCATGTACAATGCTTCGGGTGATTTTTGCAAATTTCTTAAGAATCGTCGCCAATACCCAATGTTGAAGGTGATCGGTGATTACATGCTCATCAATACAAATATAAATCATACGTGTCCCTTTAATGTAAGTACAGAGATTGATTATTGCATTTGTATGTATGTATTACGGGAAAGTTCCGCCCCAATTCGTAATGAACGTAATTATGCTTTCAATTCCGGTCAATACACATTTTTTCATTCAAATGTTCTATTAAAATTCATGGAAATAAGTGAAGTATAACAATCACCCTTATTCAGGTAGTCGTCGTCGACACAAAATGACAGCCTCATGCGTTGACGATTGTAAATTGGTATTCGCGTTGTCGCTGGATAACTAAGCTGCGATAACAAAATATATATAATGTATGTGTATGAAAACAAATTTTGAAAAATAATTTTATTTTAAAAATATTGGACTTAGCCTGAATAATTATCCAGTGCAAGTCAAATGTATGGTTATCGAGCCTAAGTCCAAAAAAGTCAACACAAAATATTTTTTTTTGAAAATTTGTTTTAATAAAAATATTTATATTGTAGTTGACGACGGTGTGAAAAAATAATTTTGTATTTTGCGCAAAAAACTAAGTTTTTATTATCGCAGCTTGGTATCCCAGCTTAAAGAAAAACAGCCCTATTGTGATTTATCGATCTTTGTCGACGCATATTTGGTATTCTGTAAGTTATGGATGAGTGGAAAAAAACTTAAAAAACGCGAATTAATTAATTAATTACTTTTGTTAACAATTTTGAAAAACTTCGAGTTGCTTGCAAGAAGATTGCAAGAGTAATTTAAAAAAACCGTTGGAAGGAATAACAAAAAATGTAAATGTCTTTGGTACGCCGAGAAATACAACATGACACGATATACAATTTATTTAAAGGGTTGTCGAAAATAAAAATGAAAAGTTAAAAGAAAATTGTCGCCAACAAAGTCGAGCGTACTGCTACCAGCAGCGAAAGATTCAAGCAACGCTGGAGCATATCTGATACATTTTGAGAGGCACCGTCCATTCTCAATTATGGGCGATAAATGTGATGTCCAAGATGTAGAACGTGGTTTGGATACAGAAGCTTCCCTTCTTTAAGCATTTTTCATAGTCCCAAGTTGAAGTCGTTTCTGACACTCAGCTGGAGCGATCGCTGGGCTAGACATGTTAATTTTGGTGTCGATTTGATTGTTTTCCAGCGCATGTATGAATTTTTTTTTATTAACACGAAAGTAACGTTGGAACCTTTTGAAGAAATATAACAAAACACACACACCAACATTCCTTAATTTTTGCCACTCACATTTCATCTGTAAATTGACTGTGTCCCAGATGTTGAAAATGCCATTTTCGAAAAAACCTAAGTTGTGCTGAATTGTGCTAGGTTTGTGCTCAATTGTGTCGTAAAAAGTCGTAAAAATTGAAAATTGACCGAGATATTGCGAAAAAACCTTTTTTCCAAAAAAAAACCGCTGGGGTTGCCATTTCTTTTTTTTTTTGCAAAAACAAAAACACAATTAGAGCATTTTTAACAAAATTAGAGCATTTTTTTAAAAAAATCGCCAAAATTTTAATTAACGATTTTCTCGAAAACGGTTTGAGATAGAACTTACCTTGAAACGGCACAATTGTCTACGCGGCTAACACAATCCAGCACAACTTTTGTTTTTGCGACTTTTACAAATAGTTGGCGCTTTTTGGAATATGCAAAGCAAAACTGTGTTAGGCGAGCACAATTCAGCACAACTTTTGGTTTTGCAAAAATCGCGATTTTAAAAAAATTAGAGCATTTTTCTGAAAAATCGCCAACATTTTAATTAGCGATCGGAAACGGTTTGAGATAGAACTTAGTTTGAAACGGCACAATAGCACCATCCTCTAGAAGAACTTAGCACAACTTTTGCTGCCCAAAAAACCTACAACGAAAATTTCAGCGCTTTTTGTTGCAAAAAGTTTTTTTCGGTGTATCTCTGTCAATTTTCATTTTTTCGAAAAACTTTTGGCGGCACAATTGGCAACAAATCTAGCACAATTTAGCACAACTTTTGTTTTTGCCAAAAAACAAAATGACAATTCTAGGATTTTTTTTCGAAAATAGCGATTTTTTCGAAAACGGATTGAGATAGCAATTTTTTAAAAACGGCACTATTATGTACTCCGCTAGCACAATCCAGGGCAACTTTTGTTTTTGCAAAAAACGAAATGGCAATCCCAGCGATTTTTTTTGGAAAAAAAGTTTTTTCGCAATATCTCGGTCAGTTTTCAATTTTTCGGAAAACTTTTTACGGCAAAATTGGACACAAGCCTAGCACAATTCAGCACAACTTTTGTTTTTTGGAAATTCGAAAATGTCATTTTCAACATCTGCGACATGCTTTATTTGTTTTATTCTCTGGCGCGTATTTGTACAGAGCTGGGGATTTGCCGACACATGAGCATGTGAGAAACATGGGAATTCAATCAAAATTGATGCCACAAACATGCACTGATTGTTCTTACGAGTTATTAATTGCATCCACCGGAAATACGAATGACATCTTCTCCTTTGAATCTTCCCCTCAAAATCGTCGATTGAATGATTCGGTATTCTTTACCATCAATCGCGTTTCGTTACAAAGTTTCGGTGCATTAACTGAGCTTTCAATTTAAAATTGTTGGTGGCAAACCCGCAACGTCCAGAGATTTCATGGGAAAGTTCGTGGCTTGATTTTCATTCATTACGGAGTCGACGGATTTCTATGAACCGACGATTTAACAAAATTCAAATTCACGGTCATCAACATAATTCAGAGCGATTTTCGGAATCATATTCGTGATGTTGCGCACAGTGCTTCAGAATCAATTCTCATCGGCCAAAATGCAATAACTTTTATTCTAGTAAACATTTTGAGTTCTGCAAAATATTGAAATTTAGCAAGTACCCAAATATTATTCTGGGATATTAACATTGTAAATCGGGAAATCTGATTTTTTTAAGAAATTAACTCAAAGTCGGCTACTTTAGTACTAAAATTATTATTTTTTGACATAAATACAGGATTTTCCAATAAGGACTTGACAACTTTTTTTAAATAAAATTTGAGATAATTCCAAAACTTTATGATCAACTTGAATTACTATCAAAATATTTATGAATGGAACTTGACTTCGATCATATGGCCAGGTCGGCAGCGGTCGATTCGTTGGACCCAATTTTCGATGACTCGGTCGCTATTTCGCGTTCAATGTTGGCTCCGAGTTCTTCCAACGTCGCACAGTGGTTCAGAATCGAAATTCATCGGCCAAAATTCAATAACTTTAGTTCTAGTAGACATTTTTGGGTTCTGTAATAAGCCAAAATTAGACGAGAGAGATATTAACATTAAAAATCGGGAAATCTGATATATTTTAGAAATTAAAATTTTTTCTTTGCATTATGAATAAATACGTAAAAATATGTTAAAAACAAAAAATAAAAAATTTAATTTTCTTTAAAAGACTAACGTTTTTCAGATTTTGAAAATTGAAAAAACGTAATTTCTTTTTTGACTTTGTCGAACTGTATCTCAAACATTTTAAGAGATTTTGCACTCATTTCGAAAGGGGCCGGTACTTCAAAATTTTCCAAGTCTAATAGTTGTAGATCGGTATTGGAAAAGTGGGCGTGGCACCTCCCATACGAAGTTAAAAGCCAATTTTGAATATTGTCAGTTCTAGGACACCTAGAGTGCTGAAATTTTGTGTAAGTGCATCTAGCATCAATATGTGTAGTTGTGCCAAAAATGGGCGGTATTGGAAAAGTGGGCGTGGCACCTCCCAGTTAAAAGCCAATTTTGAATATTGTCAGTTCTAGGACACCTAGAGTGCTGAAATTTTGTGTAAGTGCATCTAGCATCAATGTACGTAGTTGTGCCAAAAACGGGCGGTATTGGAAAGGTGGGTCTCACATACAAAGTTAAAACCTATTATCGAATATTGTCATTTCTATAACACCTAGAGTGCTGAAAATTTGTGTTAGTAGATCCTGTGTAAATAGTTGCGCAAAGATGGGCGGAAAGGTCGTGTCCCTTCCCAATCGAAATTAAAACTTGTTTTAGAGTTTATTCGACACCGAGATTCCTATATTGTTGTGTGAGTTAATTTATTTGTAACCTTCTTAGACAATATACAAATGGGCGGGATTTGAAAGATGGGGAATTTTTTGTTTGAATTTTGTAAAATTACACGTTTTCTTTGGATTTGTTAGCACAATAGTAAAGAAAGGTTACAAAAAATAAATATTCATTCGTCAAAAGCCGACTTTAGTCAAGAAAACGGAAATTATATTAATTTTTTAGTTTTTGTGTTGTCTGATTAGTGAACAATTTGATTGACTTTCTATGTGTTTTGAGTGTAGTACATTTGAATTCCAGCTATTCGATTAAGTAAGTTCTTCTTACGTAGGAAGTTTATTGTTTCGGTTATGGAAAGGAGGAGAATCACACTCTACTTAAAATAAATTTGATAGTTGACAATTCTTCCTTTTTTCGCCGTAAACTAAAGTTCTGTTCTTCAATATTCTCCATGGAACATATCCATTGATTACAAGTAGTACATATATTACCGATCACAAAAAAAACACTATGAAACCTGATTTTAATTTCAGACTGTTTTTCTGCCTGGCGAAGCGGGCGGGGTTTCAGCTAGTAAATAATAATAATAAGAGTGGACCTACATAGACGGCTACCTTGGGGTACAACAGATTTTGAATAAACATAAACATTTTTACTAAAAGTAGTCTATTTGACTGATAACATTTTATCCAAATTAACATATTAGTATGAAAATTTTTAGTTGATAAATTAAAGCATCATCTGTACATAACATATCTTTACAATTATTTAAATATTTTAAATATTTCAATAGTAAAACATATAAATTTATTTAAATTGGTAGATGTTCACTGTGGCATATATATTGTATTCGTATTCTTGTAATCAATTATGATCAAATACGCAATAATTATGTATATTCAAATATGTTTTTTTCTGTTTCAGCACGATATCATTGCCAACAATCTGGTGTTGGATCAAAATATGTTCACTTTGCTGCCATTGCAATCCGGCGAGTACATGTTCAAATTGATGGTGGCGGCCTATAATGATTGGAAGGCTGAAGTTAAATACTTTTTCAGCATTGCTTAACATTCCAATCAACCGTATCAATACTTCTCGTAAAACTATCTGCTGTAATTATTTGTCTATAGTCTATGATATCTATCTATGTATATATGTCCATCTGTATCGATGTAGTTATTTTGAATAAATGTCAATTTTTATGATGGAGAAACCTAAAATAACACCGATTTTTAAAATTTTCGTCGAAGGGTTGTATACATATGACATTTTCCGATTTATTTTGGCTGTCTAACTCGAAAACGGTTTATAATCAACAGATTTTCACTTTATCTAAATCCGATGATAAATCTAAATCCGAAAAAAACCTGGAGCTTTTGATAGATATATACACTCAGGAAAAAGTGCACCCTATAATAAGTTAAAATGAACTAAAATTTAGGAAAATTAAACTTCGTATAGCACTAAAGCAATATCAATCAAGTTCAAACTTTTCCTTGAAAGTAGTAAATGCTTTGAACTATATTCTAGTTCTCAAACCAAGTAAATATTTACTCAAACTGAGGAAAATTCCAGTACGTTTTTCCTCAAACCAAGTACATTTTTACTAAATCTAAGTACACAATTTTGCTGAAATTTTCCTAAATCTAAGTAAATTTTTCCTAAAACCAAGTAAATTTTTACTAAAACAAAGTAATTTTATACTTAAACCAAGTAAATTTTTACTAAATCTAAGTAAAATTTTGCTGAAATTTTCCTAAAAGTAAGTAAATTTTTACTCAAATCAAGTAAATATTTACTGTAACTGAGGACAATCTTACTGATCTTTTCCTAAAAACAAGAAAATTTTTACTTAAACTGAGGGAAAATTTACTTGTTACAAGGAAAAAAGTGTACTTAAAATAAGTTCAATTTAACTAAAAAAATCGAACAAATGGTTTTGCTTCAGAGTATCCAAAACTAATACAACAAATGACTACATGAAATATTTCTCAAACATTTTCATGATATCTCTGCCATAAAGAGTTGAGCTATAACTGCATGATTGTTGCGAAGGCCTTCGCAGTGGTTGTTTAGATAATACGTGAAGTATTTAAGAAATAAGTCTCTGCAAAATAACAAGAATTGCTTCTTAGATTAATATTCAAGAATTAGACAATTCAAGCGAATTTTTATAAGTTCATAAGAATTTTTATAAGTTAAATGTTGAAGTATTTCAGTAAACACATTAACTTATTTTAAGGAACAACACATTCTTTAGTTAAAATTTCCTAAATGGATTATTTCCATACAAAAATTTCTAATTCTTTTTCTTACTTAAAACTTTGGAAATATTCTTCAACCTAAGTATGAATTTACTCAGTTTTAAGAATTTTTTAATCTATCTAAATAAATGTTTTTAAGTAAATTTACAACCCTATTTCTAGTAAATGAACTATTTACTATGACTTTGAAAGAAGGAATCTTTAATCATACTTAGTTAATTTTCCTACATTTAAGCAAATTTTTACTAAGCTGGTGTAAAATTGTTGAACTAAATTGTACAGGGTGTGTTTTAAAAGCTATAGGTTTTTCAAAAAAGCAACACATAAAATTCAGAAAAATGCATGAAATCTTTATTTGAATCGATAGTACGGTCCATATAATTAAATGTTTGAAGATTAGTTCATGCAAATGTTGACCTTGACTGCGCCTCAAATGGTCTATCCGCTTAGTCCAATTTTGGCATAGTCTTTCCAACATTTCGGCCGGTATCTCACGAATAAATTCTTCAATGTTGTCTTCCAATGCGTCAATTGAAGCGGGCTTGTCTGTATAGACATGAGCTTTAACATAGCCCCACAAAAAATAGACTAAAGGCGTTAAATCGCACGATCTAGACGGCCAATTGACCGGTCCCGAACGTGAAATAAAATGTTCACCGAACTCGCCTCTCGATAAGTCCATTGTTGCGCGTGCTGTGTGGCACCGTCTTATTGAAACCACATGTCATGCAAGTCAAGCTCTTGCATTTTTGGGCAAAAACAAGTTGGATATCATCTCACGGTAGCGCTCACCATTCACAGTTACGTTACGATTCGCATCATCTTTGAAGAAGTACGGTCCAATGATGCCACCAGCCCATAAACCGCACCAAACTGTGACTTTTTCTGGATGCATTGGTAGCTCTTGCAATGCTTCTGGCTAATATTCACTCCAAAATCGACAATTCTGCCTATTTAGGTACCCATTGAGCCAAAAATTAGCTTCGTCGCTGAACACAAAAAAGCGCGCGATGAACTTTCTTAACAGAGCACGCATTTTGATAATAAAATTCAATAATTTGCAAGCGTTGTTCGTTTGTATGACGATTCATGGTTAAATTATAGACCAAACTGAAGATGTTTGACAGTGAAACAATACATGAAACGTGCGTCAGCTGTTTAAACCAGTGTTGCCAAAGAGATAATAGCTAAAAATCACCCTTTAGTATGGATTTTACTCAGATTTAAGAATGTAATTTTTCTGAGTGTAGATTTTATAAGAAAACATTGTCCAGCAAAAACATTTTTTTATTTTTTTAGCCAGTTTTCAACCTTGGCATTGTTTTTGCACATTGTTTTGCTTGGTAACCGTAAAACTAGTAAATTTATTTAAACGTCGCGTTTAGTAATTGACTTAGTTATTGAAGTTTTTATTAATACTAAATTTTTGCAAAAGTAAAAACTAAACTCTATAAAAGCATTGCCAATTATCAAATTTCACAGTATTCCGATCATCCGTATAGAAGATATACGAGTTTTAATTTTGGGTAGTTTAGAGTGATTTGTTTGGGAGGTACTAGGAGAGGCGTGGCAAAACCCGCCATATTGTACAGACTTAAAGAGATTATAAATACTTTATCAAATATCAAAATATAGCTGACTAAGAATATCCGTGTGAACGTTATATTTGTTTTAATTTAGCATAGAAATATGGCCATTTGTGTGGGAGGTACCAGAAGGGACGTGGCAATTTCGCCCATCTTCGAACTTAAACTAAGTTCGGGAAAGATATTACCATCTACAAAGTTTGAATTGATTTCTTAACTCCTTTCGAGAGTTATCTTGTATACCAGCCAGACGAACGGACGGACATGGCTCAAATAACATAAAACTCGTGTAACGAATTTGGTCCAAACATACTTAGGGTCTTAAGTCACTCCTTCAATGCGTTACATAAATGATATATACCCTCCAACTATGTAGAGTGAGGGTATAAAAACCATTAAAAATTTTTTTAATGTTTCCAGTATTTCCGGGAAATTTAAAATTTTGTGAATTCCCGGAAAAATTTCGGCGGGAATTCTCGAACCACAAATAAGTTATAGTATTTTACCCGGCGTTGCACAGGTTCATTCTTCCCTATTCCCCTACTTCGTATGCCTTTGAATATAAAATGAGTACTAATTGATAGTTTTAAAATATAGTTTATGTGGGCGGTACTACGCCCTTTGTCCCATCATGACCTAGTATATCCAGGAACCATCCCCAGTCCAGAAGTTAGCTATAGTAAATTTGTTTTTTTTTTGTTAAATAAGTATACGACATTTTTATGAGAAGAGGTTAGACACGGAGGTTCTTGATTCCAACATGATATGATCTACTTTAACGTAAGCTTTTTATCTTATGATAAACTTAGGACTTAAAAAATTATTCTGGTTACGTAATTTTGGCAATTTCCGGTACATATTGAGCTTCTATATGCAACTCGTACAATCAGGGCAATTGTTGCTCCAATAGGTTAATATTTTTCATTTTTCGAAAATGAGTTTTTCTCTGATTTGGCTGCCATCTGTCATATAAATTTGGATAAGATTTTTTTTCAAATATTTCTGATTGTCACATTAGTTTGTGACTGCAAAAGTGGCTACGAACATAAAATAATATAATATAAAATAAATAGAATAGATGAAAAATAGAGCAGCGTAGTTCTCCGCAACGAATTTGTTTAACAAATTTTTCTAGATTTATGGAACTATTAAATTCCATCATTTCGCCGGATAAATAGGATAAATTTTGACTGTAAAGTCAAAAATTTTGAATATTATCTTTAGATACTTTTTATCATATTGAGAACACCAAAATATTTTTTTGGCAGCAATCACTTCATGGTGAATATTGGTTCTTAATACACAAAAAAACCAGTCGTATCCGTTGGATAGATCGCGAGAAAACGTTTGTGGTTGCATTCACCAAACCATGCGTTTGGAGACCAATTGGACAATAATTTAAAAAAATATATATATTTTTTAGATTTGATAATTTTATATTAAACTAGAAGCAATTTCCTTCAAATTCGACAAAATATATATTTCTATCGCAAAAATCCCTCTACGCAATCAGAGGAAGGAAGATTTATAGAAAAGCTAAACTAATAAGATCCATTTTTTTCATTAAAACTATAGCTCTGAGAAAAATATCAATAAAAGCTTTAACTCTGAGAAAAGTTTTCAATAAAACTTTAGTATTAAACACTACATTCTATAAAAAAAATCCGAACTAAAATTTCTACAAAAGGATTTGGAAAAAATTCTATAAAAAGCTTTTGTTCCAAACTAAGTTTTCTATAAAAAGCTCTTAATCCGTATTTCATTATTCTAGGTTCGACGGCCCACAGTGGGATTTTTTGTGCAATAAGTCATTTTTTCGACACATGAAATTTAAAAATGTAATGATGCATTTTTGTAGAAAATTGATTCAGTATGAAGAATCCAGAAATTGTATCCCAAAAAAACGTTTATTTGTCTTTGAAATAATGAAGTAAAGTCACATGTAAATTTTGGTTCAAAATATAGAAAACTGTTTATGCATTTCTATAGTGTTTGTTCGTAAGATAATTTTATTGCTCTGATTTAAATAGAGATTTTATTTTTCAAATATAGCCTTTTCTGTGTATTAAAAAAATAAATAAAGTTCGCTCATATGGTTTAAAAGATATGATAGAATAAACTTTGTTATATAATGTGCCGTGATTGCAAACTTCCTTGAAAGAAAAAAAGGTTGCTCTGTCGTGATATGTGCTCCCGCTATAATAAAATGAAAGATAAGACTCAATACTATCAAATGAAATTAAAAAAGTTTAAATAATTAATAATCTTTTATAAAATCATAAAATTTGTCTCCAAATTCATGAAATTTTTAATTTTAATAAATTACAAAAAGATATAGAAAATGATAAAAGATTATAGAAATTATAGATTAAAATTCTCCAGAAAGTGTGATAGAGTTGCAACAAATACAGACGTTTTTCATCGACTTCTAGTATCGTCAGATCCTTTTATAAGTAGCATTAGATGTCAACCCCGTAAACAGGTCCTAGAACTTGATGATATAGTTACAGAAATGATAGATGATGAATAAAAGTCTATATTTAAATGCATGTACTGAAATTTATTTATAAAATAATTAGTTTTGCTAAAGAAACAAAAAGTTTTGGAAAAAAATATAATATGGGTTATGTGGACGGTGAGTGGTGAGCGGTGGACGTTAATTGAGGTAATAAAAGGTTGTGACAAAATTTCAAAAAGTTTGGGCCAAAAATAAATTTGGGTTCTGTGGGCGGTGGGAGGTGGGCGTGGCCAATTTTGATGAAACTTTATATTTTTCTTAATTGAGCTAACCAAGGGCTCAGAGCAAAATTTCAACATTCTACGAGCACTCCTTATATTTTTTGCCAAACTTTGTATGAACAAAACCCTCTGTGCGGCCGTTTGGTTGGTACCATTTGTATCCCTCTTTCCCATTTTATCCCTTAGTAGTACGAATTTGGTAAACATATTTTATATTATGTATCCACTCAATTAGAGGTGTGTACACAGCGAATATCGTGTTTCTGTTGTCGTTCGATAGGTACCAAATTCATCCCTTTTTGCCCCATTGCACCCGCTACAAATAACAATCACTTAATTGTGCACGTTTTTGCTATATTTTGGAATGTGCGTACCAAATATCAAGCAAATATAAGCAGACATATTCAAAAATCATGCTTAAACACTCGAAATATTAGGAGTATTTTTAGTCCTTGTGAGGGAATTTTTTTGCATCTGGGTCGATTTCGCAATCCCAACCGATCTACAACTATTAGACGCTCCTTTCGTTTAGATGCTAACGTGCGGACGGTCATGGATAAATCGTCTTAGAATTTTATGACGATTAAGCATATATTTTATAGGGTCTCAGGTCGATATTTCAAGATGGACCTATATTTCCAAAGTAAGAGTACACATTTTAAAGTTACCTTCGACGTAAATTGGAATATTAAAAAAATCAAAAATACATATATCTATAAAAAATACATGCAAAAAATAATTTGGTATATCTCGAACACAAAATTTTTATTTGCAATTAGTATGTGTGCCTTTCCGTTAGCCTACACGCTTACCATTGGACAATTACCATTGTCCACCATAAAGTCAACAAATACACGACGTTGAATAACCTTTTATGGATATAACAAATTAAGTAATTATTATATAGGTATAATTACTTAATCAAAAAATGATGGTATTTATTAAGTAAAAAACGGTTTACACTTACCGCGAATGCAATGTGCACCAGACCATCTCAATTGCAAATGGACAATTTTATTATATTTGTAATGTCAGGATATTCTTCATCATAGGCATTTCCCTTGATTTGAAATCGATAAAAAATTCTTAATAAAAACTCAAAGCTCCGGCTCTTTACTAACCATTTGTATTATAAACGCCAACATGGCTACACAACAGAAGCATATCTTCTGCGTTTTAATATTCTTTATAACATTCGCATCGGGCTCGTGTGCACAGTCCAGATTAACAAATGTCCAGTGTGAAACATTCGATCCTACATTTATGGATTTCCCTGAATGTGAATTGAAAGTAATCAAACGCGGCGTAATCGGTCTAAATATGCACGCTCGATTCTTAAAGCTGCCCATTAACACATTACAGGTAAGGCAAACGTGGTGGTGTAATAGCCTTTTCAGACTACAGGCGAAATCTAGCTTAAATGACTTAAGGTCGATTTACAAATGTCAGATCCCATACAAATTTGAGAATTGAAAATATACCTTATAGCCTTGTCACACTGCATGCGAAATCTAGTTTAAATGAAATAAGGTCGATTTTCGAATGTCAAATTTGTATGGCATCTGACATTTGAAAATCGACCTTATGTCATTTCAGCTACGTTTCGCATGCAGTGTGACAAGGTTATTATGTAATTTCAAGCTGAAATCGATTGATTGCTCATGCAGTCTGAAAAGGCCATAACTGAAGAATGATAAGGAGGTTGAAATTTTCCACAAGATGCAAATGTGCGAATTCGGCCCAGAGGCAAAATTTTTCCACCAGCAAGGAACGATAATAACCCCCTAATATTTCCGTCTTATATTCAAATTTGGTACATGAAGCATAAAAACGAACCAAAAAGTATTTTTATACCCTCCACCTCCAGGATGGGGGTATACTAAGTTTGTCATTACATTTGTAACGCCCTGAAATATCGACCTGAGATCCTATAAAGTATATATATTATTGATTGTCATAAAATTCTAAGACGATACGGCCATGACCGTCTGTTGGAAGCACGCTAGCATCTAAACAAAAAGAGCTAGGACGTCCAAATATTGCATGAATACGTCTTATAGATGAAAATCGGGTACAATATGTGGATTCTAGGGCGGAAAAAGTCCAATCGGGAGCGACATTCGTATTAGGACTATATCTAAATCTGAACCGATTTTACCCACTTTCACGATAGGTGTTTTTAGTTGGATTATAAGATGTTGTGCCAATTTTAAATAAAATCGGGAATAATATTCCGTTTCTAAAGCGGAAAAAGTCCAATCGAGAGCGACATTCGTATTAGGACTATATCTAAATCTGAACCGATTTTACCCACTTTCACGATAGGTGTTTTTAACTGGATTAAAAGTCCAATCGGGAGCGACATTCGTATTAGGACTATATCTAAATCTGAACCGATTTTACCCACTTTCACGATAGGCGTTTTTAGTTGGATTATAAGATGTTGTGCCAATTTTAAAGAAAATCGGGTACAATATGTGGTTTCTAGAGTGGAAAAAGTGAAATCGGCAGCGACATTTGTATAGGGACTATATCTAAATGAACCGATCTAAGCCGCTTTTGTCACAGGTATTTATAGTTATATTATAAGGTGTTATACAAAATTTGAAGCAAATTGGGTAATATATGTGCTTTATAGGGCGGAAAAAGTCAAATCGGGAACGACATTTGTATGGGGGCTATATCTAAATCTGAACCGATTTCCTCCAAATTCAATACCGATCGTTCTTGGCCAAAAAAAGTAACTTCAGCCAAATTTCATGATAATCGGACAGCAATTGCGATTAGTAGAGTTCGAACAAGCTTAGATGGATAGCAGACGGACAGACAGACATCGGTAAATCGATTCAGCTGGTGATTCTAAGCCGATCCGTATACTTAAAGATATACCATTCTTATCCCCTTTTTCCATTTTAATCCCTTAAATGTTCTGCTTTCTAAAAATCCCCTTTATTTTACTTATCTACGCAATTAGAGGTATGTACACATCGAATCATTATTATTCATCATTATAGCTGTAGCCGTTTAGTTGGTACCGTTTTTATCCCTATGTTCCCATTGTATCCCTTGAAAGTACGAATTTTGAAAAACCTTTTTATTTTTCGTGTCTACGCAGTCAGAGGAATGTATACTCCGAATTTCATGACTATAGATGCGGTCATTTGGTTGGTACAATTTTTATCCCCTTTTTCCATTTTAACCCCAAAAAGTACGAATTTTAAAAAATCTCTTTATTTTTCGTGTCTACACAAACAGAGGAATGTATACACAGAATTTCATTATTGTAGTTGCAACCGTTTGGTCGGTACCATTTTTATCCCTCTTTTCCCATTTGCCCCTTAAAAGTACAAATTTTGAAAAATTAATGTTATATTATGTATCTACTCAATTAGAGGAACAAACATACCAAATTTCGTGTTTCTAGCTGTTGTCGTTTGATAGGTACCATTTTTATACCTTTTTGCCCCATTTCACACCCTACGAATGATAGGCACTTTATGCTGCGCCATTTTGTTATAGGGGGAATGCGCATACCCAATATCAAGTAAGTACAAGCAGATATATTGAAAAAAAAACATGATTAAATACTGTAAAATATAAGGGATTATTATGGGTATTTTCAGTCCTTGTGAGGGAAAAATTTTTCCCTTTTGGGCCGATTTCGCCCAGTTGCGATCCCAACCGATCTACGACTATAAGGCACATTTGTGGAAAATTTGGGCGACCTAGCTAGCGTGCTTTAAACAGACGGACGGGCATGGCTAGATCGTCTTAGAATTTTATGACGATCAAGAATATATATAATTTATAGGGTCTCAGGTCGATATTTCAAGGTGTTACAAACGGAATGACAAAGTTAATATACCCCCATCCTGGTGGTGGAGGGTATAAAAAGCAGTGTTGAAGCGATGAAAGAGGTGATTGTGATATAGTGATTCAATAAAATATTTAATGATTATAGAAATTTAATAAAAGTGTTTCCATTCGATTGTTTTTCATTAACTTCTCATTCGCTTTTCCAACGTCCAGATAAACTTCGCATTGCTGAAGAAAGCCAATGGCTACAAGCCATTCCTATACAACATCACTGATGACTTTTGCCGATTTCTAAAAAATCATCGAAGAAATGCCTACTTAAATGTGTTCATGGACTTTGTTGGAGACGATTCAAATCTAAATCATACGTGCCCTGTGAAGGTAGGTTCTGTGAATTAAATTTGAGATAAAATCGATTCGCCGTCAGTGTAAAAAGGCTTTTAATGGAACTATATAAATATAATAGGCCTGTTCGATTGGACTTACTAGCTTACGATTAAGAGACTTATGTGGCATCATTGTTTCCCATTGGTTTATGCCAAATGGATCAACAAGAAAAAACTGGCAGCAACGCTAAGAGAGTAGTAAGCTACTTTCTTGTTAAGCGAGTAAATTCCATACAAAAATTAAGCTAGTAAGCCCAATCGAACAGACATTAGGTTAAAATTAAGCGACTTGATAAGGTGGCAACATTTATATCCACTGGTTTTTTTAAATAAATCAGAGTTAAAAATCTGGTACCATCTTGCTCGGTAACGAAGAGAATATTAAGCTACTTTCTTGCTGAGCGAGTAAATTGCATACAAAAATTAAGCTAGTAAACCCAATCGAACAATACCTTTAGAATCCATTGTAATCTCTTGCAGGAGGATGTGATTGTGCATAACTTGGTCATTCGAGAGGATATGTTTCGCCATTTGCCCTTGCCGACCGATGAGTATATGGTTAGTGTGTTGCTTGCCACTGCTGATTACGATTGGAAATTGGGCGTTAAAGTCTATATAAATCGGATAGAAGAATGAAATGTTTCGCCGGTCTTTTTGAGTATATTTTGTGTAAATTTGTTCCAATATAATCAATTTTAATGACATAATTTAATAAATAGCGGAGAATGACAAACATGGGATGTGTGTTATTTGGTTGCTTAACAGGCTTCTAAGAAGCTTGATAAGTTGTCGGCATTGTTATCTATGGGTTTGCAACATTGGCGTAGGAGGGATATTCTTCTGGGGGTGGCTATAGCCCCCCACAATTGTTAAAAAGTCAAACAAATGTTAACAGCCACACTGATAATAAGGCTGTTCTTTAAGACTGGATACCTAACCTGTGATAACAAAAAAATCTTAAAATTTCACCCAAAAAAAAAAACGAAATATTTATTAAAATTTCCGCCAACAGCAATATCAATGTGTGTATGAAAACAAACTTTGAAAAATAATTTTATATTAAAAATTTCAGACTTAGTCTGGATAATTATCCAGAGCAAGACAAATTTATGGTTATCGAGGCTAAGTCCAAAAAAGTTAACAGAAAATATTTTTTTTTTGAAAATTTGTTTGGATACAAATATTTATATTGTAGTTTGCGACAATGTAAAAAAACATAATTTTTTATTTTGAGCAAAAAATTAAATTTTAACGTTTTTGTTATCGCAGCTTGTTATCCCGGCTTAACCCATTAATGCCCAGACGGGTAGTTTTCTACACCTGAACTAAAAATTTGATTTCTACGAAACTATACGGAGTAACAACTATTTGTTGATATTTTTCAAATATTTAGAATAATAAATATTTAGAATGTAAATTGAAGACATATTCAATTTACTATTGACACGATTGTTTCATTATTATTAATAAATTAAACATGCAACGGCACAAGGGGTAGAAAACTACCCCAGCCATATCTTGATGACAAATATAGACATCAAATTTTTGTGTCTAAAATATTCGTATTTGGGCCAAAATTATGTAGTACTCAAAAAAACAAGAAAAAAAATCCAACAGGATCGGGTACCAGGCAATAATGGGCTAAAGAAACAGTCCTAATTTAACACTGTACCCCTGTTCTGCTCAGTACACTGAAAACGGTTTAAAGTTGTTTGTGTTAATATTACAGTTAAAGAAATCACTACCATTAACGAATTTTCCTACAACGATTTGAAACATTAGGGGTGTTTACACATGAATATGTTTTGTATTTATTTAGTCCCCTTTTCCACAGGCAAATTTTTATTTGGCAAATTCTGAGTTTGTAGGCGAGAGGGGTGCGAGGAAGAGAAACAAAACTTTGCCTGTTCAGAATTTGCGGTACACGCAAATTCTGCTTTGCTCTGTTCGTTGAAAACAATTTTGTTGACATTTCCTTTTTAACCTATTCGTTTTACTGATACACAGCCGGCTTTTGTTTACAAAATTGTTGCTTTAATTTGTGCAAGTGAAATTTAATTTTTAATTTTATATTTTAAATTATTATTATATTATATTATTATTATAATTTTTATTTTAAATTATGTATACACTTCTTCGAAAAATTCTTTAAAATGTAAACACTTTTGACGTTTCTTTCTTTCTTTTGTATTTTGATTCGCAAATTTGGCAAAGAAAAATTTGCTAGTGGAAAAGCAAGCGAAAATTTCAAAAGAGAAAACAAAAAATTTGCCAAATAAAAATTTGCCTGTGGAAAAGGGGACTTATTCATACCAGAGCTGTTAAATTTCGATTACGATTAGTAATCAATTACATTACTTTTTAAAAAGAATCGTAATGATTATATAATCCACTATTCAACAATTTCTGATTACTAATTGATTACGATTACAAATAATCAAGAAATAATCAGGATTACTTGCGATTACTGAAAAATAATCAAAAATAATAATAATTTTATTTATATTGAATTGGATTTGTACGAGAACAGAAAAAATCAAAACTGACATATATTGAAAAGTCAAAAGTTTTGACAAACAGACTATTATGACTCTCATACCGATTTCGCGAGAATCAAAAGTAATCACAAAAAATCAAAAGTAATCTAAAATAGTCAAAAGTAATCTTTTAAAGTCGTCGAACTCAGTTTTGATTACTTTTGATTATTTTTCAGTAATCGCAAGTAATCCTGATTATTTTTTGATTACTTGTAATCGTAATCAATTACTAATCGTATAAAACTGAATGTAATCGTATTGTAATCATTGCTTCTACTTAAAAAAAGTAATCTAATTACTAATGATTACGATTACTAATCATTACTTAACAGCTCTGATTCATACGCAGCTAGATTTTTGACATTTTAATTTTTAATAAAATTTTGGTAAATAAACAAAAATAACTCTTTTTGGTGCTGCTGAAATTGTCTGGTCTCTGTACTCCGAGATCTTCCATCCTGGCAAGTTTTGGTAATAAGTACCATACAGCCACCAGTTAAGAGGTAGGTATTAGGGATTGCATCCCGGGATTTCCCGCGAGAAAATTCCGGGGAATTCGCACATTTTTCATTTCCCATATCTTGGGAAATTCAGTAGAAAATTTTACATATTTTTTCCATCATTTCCACAATAAAATTAAAAATGTTGTATAAAAATGTAGATCACATAGGTTTTAATCAGGTGTGCCAAATATTGCAGTTGGATGACAAAATATTTTTAAGCTGCGTTCGGATGTAGACTCAAAATCCACTTTTTCGGATTTTTCCGGTCAAGCTCAACATGAAAAAATTAAAATGCGGAAAAAATAGATTTTGGGCGTGTATCCGAACGCCAGAAATAAAGAATTTAAAGTTTTTGAAGCGACATGACAAAGAACAAACATTTCATTTAATGGTATACCCACTATTAATGTGAACGATCGTTCTCCGTCACGTCCACATTTTCCAATGACATAAGAAATATATGATCTTTAATTAACTTTGAAACTTGAAAAGATTTATTATATATGAATTCTGTAACAGTTTCGTTGTGAAATATGTATTTATTTTTCTTTAATAAAATGTGAATGTTTCAATGGAAAAAATAAGCTTAACTCATGGTAAACAGTATGTTGACGATTTCCCGTGCTGTCCCGGGATACCGGGAAATTGAAAAAATAATTCCCGTTTCCCGGGAAAATGCAAACCCTAGTAGGTATGACACGTGTGGCATCGGGATTAAATAAAGGGTGATTTTTAGCTATTATCTTTTTGGCAACACTGGTTTAATCAGCTGACGCACGTTTTGTTTCACTGTCTGTTTTGTTTAACCATGAATCTTACAAACGAACAACGCTTGTAAATTATTGAATTTTCTTATCAGAATGTGTGCTCTGTTAAGAAAGTTCATCGCGCGCTTTCATTTTATGGTCAGTTTAATCGACCCACTGAAGCGGCTACTCGGGCTAATGTGACTAAATTTCGCACCAAATTTACATTGTTGGACATTAAACCACCAACACGCTTACGTAGAGTGCGAACTGAAGAAAATATCGCAGCTGTATCGGCCAATGTTAATGATGACCATCAATTATCGATTCGTCGCCGTTCGCAGCAATTGGGCCTCTGTTACTCAAAAACGTGGAAATGCCAAAATTGGACTAAGCGGATGGACCATTTGAGGCGCAGTCAATGTCAACATTTGCATGAAATAATCTTCAAACATTAAATTATATGGACCGTACTATCGATTCAAATAAAGATTTCATGCATTTTTCTGAATTTTATGTGTTTTTTTTTGAAAAACTTTCCTATAGCTTTTTAAAAATCACCCCTGAGAACAAAAGGAAAAAGTGTTGACTGTCTCACATATTCAAATAATAACGTATGTATTGTCACAGCGACTATCGTGTTGTGCCTGTCTGAATGGGCCTTTATTGCACAACTTGGAATCCGATTTAAGTTCCGTGAAGTATTTTCAGATAAAGTTTTATTAAATCGAAGCCTTAAGTTATATATGAAACTCATTTTCCATCGAAAAATGCTAAATTTGTTAAGTTTTCGTCCATTTTCATACAATAAATCGTCATGTGTAAACACCCCTATAGAACCGAAATGAATTCTTGCACACAGCGTATTTTGGTTAGGTTGCACTCAAGGCGTATTTATGCAGGTGATAGCACTAGAACAACTACAAATTCGGCAACAACAAAATACAAGTAATTTTTTGAATGGTGAGCCATACTGTCATAGCAAAATATATGGGATTTGACAGTTTCGGTTACTTTTGAATGAAAAAAATTTCAGTCAGCTGGGCTCCTGCTATCACCTTTATAAATACGCCTTGGTTGCACTGTCACATTTTCAAAAATACAACCCTGGGAGTGCAAATACACAATCCCAACGATATGGCAACGCCACCTGTGTGAAAGCAAAAAATATGTCAATTGACATTTTGTCATTTTCTTTCTTTCTTTGTTGAATCGTCAAACCGAATGTACGTATAATTTTCTAGTTCTACTTTAAAAAATGCAAAATTAGTCAAAAAATATAGAAATGTTGTTAAATTGACATAAAACAACAGAGTTTAGTAAATAAACTCCAGTGTTTGTGCAAAATTTACACCATATCTCTCAAGATGTTTAAGATATTTAGGGATTTGCAACTAACCTCATTTAATGTGTGTCTGTGTCTTCATTTTATAGCAATCGGCTTGAGCTGGTCACAACATGGTGAACGGACGTATACCCTCAGTCTTTTCCAAGACTTATGTCACTCCTCGTCGTCCTTATGAAAAGGCACGCTTGGATCAAGAATTGAAGATCATCGGTGAATATGGTCTCCGCAACAAACGTGAGGTCTGGCGTGTCAAGTATGCTTTGGCTAAAATCCGTAAAGCTGCCCGTGAATTGTTGACTTTGGACGAGAAGGACGAAAAGAGATTGTTCCAAGGTAAGAATGCCGATTTGATTTTTTAAGTTGTATAACCCCCCTAGGGAAAATGATGATTCTGTATTATAATTTCTGACACTTCTTGTCTGAGTATTGAAAAAATTCGTTGAAGATTATACACCCACTGAGTAATATTATGCTATCAAAATCATTCCGAAACGTCTGTTTCTGTAACAAATTTTAATTTCCTCTATTTTTTTTTACAGGTAACGCTTTGTTGCGTCGTTTGGTTCGTATCGGTGTCTTGGATGAATCCCGCATGAAGCTCGATTACGTGTTGGGTTTGAAAATCGAAGATTTCTTGGAACGTCGTCTGCAGACCCAAGTCTTCAAATTGGGATTGGCCAAATCCATCCATCATGCCCGCGTCTTGATCCGTCAACGTCATATTCGGTAAATATTCTGACCAAGACAAAAAAGCTGATAGCTTTTTGAGGACTTCTAACTCTCTATATTTTGCTTGAAACACAAAATGTTCAGTAAGACCACTTGGGAGTCGAACAATTTACCCTGAGTTATTTAAGGAGGTGTGGGGTATTTTGTACCGGCTCTCAACGTCTTTTGGTATTGGTTTTCCCGCCGTGGGAAAAACCAATTCAGTTTAGGTCCAGCCTAAACACTCTGCCGAGTAAGTTGGATTTGGATAAGCTGGAAAACTGAACCTGAAAAGAAGCTCTTAAATAACCTCCTTTTCTATTGCGTCTTTTTAAGTATTATTTATTAATCGAGTCTTTTCTCTCTTATCTTCCCCAGCGTCCGCAAACAGGTGGTGAACATTCCCTCATTTGTGGTCCGTTTGGACTCCCAGAAACACATTGACTTCTCATTGAAGTCTCCCTTCGGTGGTGGCCGCCCTGGCCGCGTCAAGAGGAAGAACATGAAGAAGAACAAGGATGGTGGCGCTGCTGCCGAAGAAGAAGAGGATTAAACTATAGATGCTACATCAGTGTCGTTGTTGTCTTCAACTTTTTGCTTAAGGATTTAAACAAAGTTAATTTGTTTGTGTCTGCCTTTGTTTTCGTATTTTGGATAAGAAAATAAAAAATGACTAATTAAGTTGTAAACTTTTGGAGTTTTTCTTTTCAAAATAAGGTAGTGCATTCTTTGCTTCAGATGGATATCAAAAGTTGTCTCCAACTATATAAAGATGTATAGCGGGTTTATAAGCAAAGCACACATGATTTTCACTTTAAAAAAATAAAAAGAAATTATATATAGCCAATTTTATGTTGCGACATTTTGCATAGCAAAATGCATATTTTATTGCAATATGGTTTAAAAATGGAAAAAAATTGCAAAAGAGCCATACTCAAACATTCCTTAGAGGAGCTAAATTTAGTTTAAAATATGATATTGGGTGCTCTGTCACAGAGTCGAATTCCGTTCGGAAATGGAATGTAAGCCGAATTCTGTTTCTACAGGAAATGTAAATAGATTTTTTTTATTACGGAATGAAAAGTGGAAAATTACCTTGAAACAAAATAAATTGTAAGAGAAATACTACTTATTAACTATTAAAGTTAAAAGATATCTATTTTATACTTATAGAACAGTAAATATTCTATTAAAATCGAACGGAATCTGTAGAAGATGAAACAAAAACTTTCGGAATTTTGCTGAGGAATTAAAACATTTCCGAATGAATCTGTGTCATGCCCTGTATTTTTAGTTTCCTAGCAAATTACCGTTATTATAAAACACGCCTGCCGTAAAAGATCAAACGAGCCCCGAAGTCATTGGTGTTTGTATCAATGAATTTTTAAACTTATGGAAACTAATGTTATTCATGCGTAAATCTGTTCATTTGCGGGAAACAATTGTAGTCTGAAAAATGTTCTTTCCTGTTTAACAGTATTTGTTAAATAAAATGTAGAGATTATATGATTTTCAAAAAATGGCACAACCAATTTATTATGTAAGGTTTACATTTTTAAAACAAAAATATATGCACCTCTAAACGGGTAATTATTGAAATAACATTTTCCTTATAATCTGAAATTTTCGAAATTAATAGTTTCTGGTGTAATCCAAATTTGTCTTTTAAGACGCCAAATGATCTCATTAGCACTGTAAATATCCATATTTGGAGTTGATTGAGGACGTCAAATGATTTTTTCATTTATCAATCAATATGAATAAAATTCGTTTAAAAAAATAGCCACTTTTGCAAACACATGAAACACGCTTAATACAAGAAATATCATCATTGAATTTGCATAAAAACTACATAACAATATTCAGCATAATCTCCCTTGTGCATAAAAGATCGGATATAAAATTTATACAATTGTCTCTATCCTTTTTTCCATTTATTTTGTGGCGTGGGTACTTTTACATCCTTCCTTCTTTCGAAGACTACATATGAATATATCCGTGTTTACTCGGCATTTGTGTTATTATTTTTTTGGTAGTGACGAAAAATGTTCCCTTCTACAACACCACAAACTCTTGTCATTTTTATTTCTTTATAATTAAATTTATTTTATTTTTTTGTAAAGAAAGAATAAAAAAGAAAGTCCTTATTTACATGTCTAAAACAAATAAAACAAAAATACATCTACTGTATCTATAAATATACGTTAATTTTAAGAATATTAAACTTATGTCTTAATTATTATTTTTATGCTTGAAAAAAGCTTTTGGTACATTTCTATGTTAAAAAGAAAAAAAAAACAAAGAAATTTTTAATTAAAGATAAAAAGTTTTAAATTCAGATTATGATTCTGATAGTTTTAAGATTATAAGCAATACTTACAAATAAAGTATTTAAAAAAGGATACCAATCTTTGTCTTGTAAAATTTTACAAAATAACATAGCTTCAAATTTCAGAAATCATTAGCCTTTACAAGGCCATTAATAACCTCATCAGGCATGCGAATTCGAGCCGAAACGACATAATACCCTTGTCACACTGCATGCGAAATCTAGCAGAAATTACATAAGGTCGATTTTCAAATGTCAAATTTGAATGGTATATGACCTTATGTCATTTAAGCTAGATTTCGCATGCAGTGTGACAAGGCAATAAGGTAGATTTACAATTTCTGGTAGATTTCATTTCTGCTAGATTTCTCATCATGTGTGAAAAGGCTGATGTCAAATTTGTATGTGATCTGACATTTGTAAATAGACCTTGTGCTGAAATAAATAATAAATTGAATGTCTGAAAAGGCTATGTATGACAAGAGTTATTTCGCAGGTGGATTTCAAACGAAATCTAATTGATTTTGCCTTTTCATACATGCAGTATGATTTCATGCGATTTTTTTTGCATGCAAAATCGAATAAGGTTGATATACAAATGTCAGAACCCTACAAATTTGACACTAACAATCAAGCTTGTAATGTCTTTACATACACATACCAGTTCAAAAAAGCTATTAGTCTGACAATGTTATGCTTTTGTGTTTTCATACAATTGTTAGCGTATTCTATGCGGTTGCATTTGGCAGCATTGCGCGTCTGTACGCGTACGCCGTACGTCGTCGAAATTCGACAGCGCTTTGCTTAATTAGGTTTCACGGTAAAATCTCACAGAATTACGTTTTCTAAACGTTGGCAACAATGAAAAAACCTTGAACTAGGGATGTATAGTTGGAGTAAAAAGTCGATTTTTCGACTTTTGGAAATATATGAATAGTCGATTTTTCCTCCCAAAAGTTGATTAATCGATTAGTCGAAAGTCGATTTATACATCCCTACCTTGAACTTCTCACTCACTTCTTTTCGGTTTCGGTTTGCTGCTTGCATTTTTCCCTTTTTCGGCTCGAACAGAAAATAAATTAAACATTGGTTACAAAAATTATTGAAAATTAACAAAAATGCCAAAAGCTTCAAAAGTAAATGTGAAGGAAAAGGTGGACGATAATGTGTGCGATTTAAGCCTTTGCGAATTGAAAGAGATTCCCGTAAAGGACATTGTAAGTGTTTCGAGTGTGTTTGTTTGGTGTGGACAGGGCAAGAAAAAAGAAACCCTGCAACGAAAGTGAAAGTGCATCAATGAGCGGGCTACAATGAAGGCAGAGGGAACAATATGATGAAATTGAAATTATCTAACGAAAACGAAAGTACTTCAAGTGCTGGCTGTTTGTGTTTGTTTTGTGAGGTTGTGTCGTCAAAAACACACCCTTTTCTAAAATGCATTTTGTCAAGGATGGATTAACCAGAAACGCCAGAACAGAAGCTTTGTGTATTTGTGTATCCATCCAACTCTTATTTTAACCCCCATCTTTGTTGCTGGGTCATTGCATACGACAGTAGCCGGGGTTTGAGGTTTGCTTGGCCTCAATAAATATTGCACTTTCTCGCATTCGGTGTTGTTGTTTTCTTTCGCTCCTTTCTCCATCATTCGTGTTCATTTGTAGTTGAATGAACTCTACCTCTGCACTCTTCTGGCTATGTAAATACAAGGGTTTGTGTGTGTGGCAGCGCGAGAGGAGAAAGAGAGAGTTTGCGGTTTGTTTATTTACATTATTCCCCCCCCCTCCCCCTGTGCGCCATGTAACAGAGCTGTAAATTTGGTTTTATGAGGAAGATATAATAATGTTGGGTATTGTGATAATGTTGAGGATGGGACAAAATGAGACAGAATTTACAATGGTGAGGTTCCCTATTAACTCGGCAGCTTCTTTACTTACGCCCAAAGAAAACTTTTGTTCAGTTGTCTGCTGCCAAACGGGTGTCCTCATATGGCGGAAATGGTTTCAATTGTGAGACTCTCTATTAATTGGCGGCTTCTTTAACCCATTAACGCCCAAAGAAAACGTTTGTTCAGTTGTCTGCTGCCAAACAGTTGTCCTCATATGGCGGAAATGGTTTCAATGGTGAGGTTCCCTATTCACTTGGCGGCTCCATTAACCAACTAAGGCCCAAATAAACTGTCTGCCGTCGAACAGGTGTTCTCATATAGCGGTAGAGGGCGGAAATGGTTTCAATGGTGAGGCTCTCTATTAATTGGCGGCTTCTTTAATCTATTAAGGCCCAAATAAACTGTCTGCCGTCGAACAGGTGTTCTCATATAGCGATAGAGGGCGGGAATGGTTTCAATGGTGAGGCTCTCTATTAATTGGCGGCTTCTTTAACCTATTAACGCCCATAGAAATAGGTCAATGGTCAAGATTGTCGCATTTAGGGTCGTTGACTAGCAATCCCACATCGGACTATTCTTCAGGAAAATTCCAACAGGTCACAAATAAGGCTGAAATCAGAGTAGCCGCTATAACCTGCTATAAACCTATACATGTTTGTTTCATGTTCAAGTATTGTCTTAAGGTAGCGTTTTGAATTTCATTCACATAGAGATCAAAGCTTCGTTAATTAGTCTGAAGAGTGGTATTGAATAGACATAGCTGTGGTGATTAGACTACATAGATCTAGATTTGCTTATGTTTTCCATTAACAATATTTTGTTTTCTTTCAGGCTGCGTTAAAACGTGTAAATGTCTTGGATTTGTCAAGTAATTTGCTGATCTCATTGGGTGTAAGTTTTATTAAAGCATGCCATAATCAAACTTATAATAATAATGTTTTTTAATCTCCTCCTCCTCCAGAAAAACTTTAGCACCTTAACACGTTTGGTTAAATTGGATTTAAGTAAAAACAAAATAAAATGTTTGCCCGAAGACTTTGGACTTTTGAAGAATCTACGCCATTTGGATTTGTATAATAATCAATTGGAGCTGTTACCTTTGAGTTTTGGTGAACTAACAAACTTGCGTTATTTGGATTTGAAAGGGAATCCCCTGAAGCCGGCATTGGCGAAAATCGTGGGAATAAATTTGACTATGAAAGATTGTCAGGAGTCGGCAAAGAGAACGGTATGAAAAGATGAAATTAAATGTTAAAATAATATATAAGAGATTTCTTTGATTTCAGGTTAAATTTATGTCTTCCATGCAAATTGAGATGGTCAAAGCCCAGGAGGAGATCAAACAGAAAGCTCTACAACAACAAATTGCAAACGTTAGCGAAGAGGCAACGACGGCGGCGTCCGCAAATGGCGAGCAACAAAAATCAAAAAAGTCGAAAAAATCCAAATCGAAAAAGAAATCTCAAAATGCTACTGAAGTGGCAAACAATAACTTATCCGCGGCGGCAGACGATAACATAACCATTGCCAAGGCTACAAAATCGAAAAAGTCTGCCAATGGAGCGCTTAAAGGAGGCAACTGCAGCAATCATCCATCATCGGGCACGGTTCTAACATCTTTAATTATCTTCTTGCTGATGATGACCCTGAACGTGGTAATCATCTATATGATTATGTTTAAAAATCCAGAAATCGCCGAAAAACTGGTAGAGGCCATACCCCACCAATATCGCGATTGGATATTGACAAAAACTGAAATATTCCGCTTGCGCGTTACCGACTGGATTACCCAATTCCGTACACCGCCAGAGGAACACTGACGGTTCATCTATTTGAAGCCATAAGAGACTGTGACCCCTCGCAAATCTCTAGTATTTATAGACTATCGGAGTTTATCCTCGATAAACTCTCCATGATAGAGACATGGCTTCAAATAGACATTTCAGATTTGGCATTTTGGAAATACATATAACTTAAGAAATTGATAATGCATTTGGAAATTGTATACATGCATGTATTGGACAATGAGATTACACATTTTTTATAGTAGCATATATTTTAACCAAAGAAATTTTGTAAAGTTTCACAAACAAAAGAGTTCTTTTTTATATACATTCATACATAACACATACATACATTAAAAAATCGGAGCATTTAATTGTAGTAAACTTTAATACCTAAACTAAGTCACCATTCTAAAATGCATCATTTTAAAATGTACGTTTAACGTCCATATCCCTAACCAACCAACTAGTAAACCACAATCTTTATATGATCGTCAACAAAAGTTAACAAAGGTAACACCAACAAAAAACAAACTATTTTGATATGCTAAAGCATTGAAAACAAGAATTTCTTTCTCAACCATAATTGATCGATTGTCCTCTCCTTCCTGTACAACACTTCATCAATACATATACATCAACAACAATAGTTCCATACAATACTAAAATAGTAATCACTAAACCACCTCTTTTTTAATTTGCTTTATCACACATACATATAAAGACACCAAGCATGGTAAGTGTTATACTCTAAGTATAACACTTTCTATGAAAAATGCTAACAAACTAACTACTACTGCAACTTTCGAAGCTATCTCAGAACAATAGTTATAAATAAATAAATAATTAAATATTAATACTACAAGACTACATACACACAATAGATTTTCAAATTACCCTATGTTTATACATATTTAATTGAAGAATTGTTTTTTGAATCCGTTGCCACAACACCACACACTTCGCTCACATCCGCATCCGTACCGTTTATACACATTTACATTGTCTTACCAAGGATTTCTTGTTTTTTGTTAACTTATGTTGATTTATTATAAAATCATCTTACAATATTAATTATTATGTTCTATATTTTATTATTCATTGTAGTATTAAGTACATTTTTACTGTATCTCTTACATCTTTATGGTACTTGTCTTATTTGCGAAAATCTCCGACAATTTGGTTTATATCAATTCACGCATTTTATTATATTTAAGTTTTATAAACGAAAACTCAAAACAGTATCAGACCATTTTCATTATGATATTATTGTAATTTGATATACACCACCCTCTCATATTTATATGAATATTTAATAAACTGATTTCTTTTGGAAAATTGATGTGTAATGTTTGTTTTTTCTGTGGATTATTTTATTCTCAGTCTTAGTTCGTTACAAGATGGATATCGATTGATTCGGCATCATATATTCACAAAAAAGTCGTCAAAATGAAAATCTCCAGCAAAACAATATGGTCCACATCCAAGTTTCTTTTTAAAAATATAACAAAAATTAATGTTTTTTGGGATATTTGATTATATTACAGGGTGGGTCATTTAAAATTTGAACTACCGAGTACTTTGACTTTGAAAGGTAGAATAAGGTTCATTTTTATTTTCAGGTTTATGTTTGACGTTGGCAAAATGGGTATAAACTTACTTCCAAAGTGGTGAGTCTTTAACGCAAACTGTAAGAAATTTGTAAATTTTTCGAGAAGAGATCGGCCTTCAGAAGCTCAGTTTTGTACTACATTTGTTGTGACTGACTAATTTATTAGGTTATTACGGCGTTGTATATCTGCTTAATAAAAACACGCCTAATGTACTTTAGCTCTGTTATCAAGAAAATCTCCACCATGAAAATCTACTTATGGAAGAGTGTGTGTGTGTGGAAGAGAGAGGATCCCCCACTTCAATGCAGAGCACAGCTTAGAGCTACAAGTCATTTGAAAATTTAGTATAGAGACAAAAGCCGGAAAGTAAACAAGCCACAAGTGAACAGAAAGAACAGTCTCCCTCCGCAATGGAGAAAATCAATTTAATTGCATTCTTGATAATAACCATTGCCGTTGTCTCAATTCCGTTTGGCAATAGCAGAGATTATCGCACTAAATATGAACCCAATTGGGCCAGTTTAGATAAACGTCCTTTGCCGGCTTGGTATGATGAGGCAAAAGTGGGTATTTTTCTACATTGGGGTGTATACTCGGTACCGAGTATGGGTTCCGAATGGTTTTGGACAGATTGGAAAAGTGAGTGCGTGGGGAAAGAAATAGAAGTGCAGCATTTATTATGTTTTGTGAATTGCAGATTTGAAATATAAAAATTATGTGGATTTCATGGAGAACAATTACAAACCCGGCTTCTCTTATCAAGAGTTCGCCCATGACTTTACGGCGGAGCTCTTCAATGCCACCCAATGGGCTTTGTTGTTCAAAGATAGCGGAGCAAAGTGAGTAAAACAATAAACTCAAGAGTAGCATAATGAGCGCTTTTGAAATTTTACTCAGATATGTGGTGTTGACCAGCAAACATCATGACGGTTATTGCCTGTGGCCCTCGCAGCAGTCGTTCGGTTGGAATTCCGTGGATGTTGGACCTAAGCGGGATATAATCAGTAGGATTTTGCCTTTAAATATGTGTTCAACTTTTCTAATTTGAAATTTATATTATTTCCAGGAGAATTATCGTCAGCAGTACGCGAACATTCCGACTTGAAGTTCGGTTTATATTATTCGCTATTCGAATGGTTTAACCGTATGTATGTCAATGACAAACTGCATATATTTCTGACACAGGACTATGTGAATGACAAGGCGAGGCCGGAGCAGATGTCTCTGGTTGAGCAATATTTACCGGAAATAATCTGGTCGGATGGTGATTGGGAGGCACCGGCCAAATATTGGAAATCCGAAGAGTTTATAGCGTGGTAAGAATGATTTGGTCGGCGGAAAGAAATGTATTTTATAAATAATCTAATTGTTTTTATTTAATATTTAAATTTTATTTATTTATTTAATTTTTAATTGTTATTTTGTATTTGCATTCCATTTTCCATACAGGCTCTACAACGACAGTCCCGTTCGCGACACAGTGGTGACGAATGACCGCTGGGGCATCGGTACTGCCTGTCAGCATGGCGATTTCTACAACTGTCAGGATCGTTATAATCCTGGAGTTCTACAACAGCATAAATGGGAAAACGCTTTCACTTTGGATAAAAGCAGTTGGGGTCAACGTTTCGACCTGTCCTTAAAGGACTTTATGACAAGTGAAGAGGTTATCCATGAACTTATCACCACTGTCAGTTGTAATGGCAATGTCCTCATCAATGTGGGACCTACAAAATACGGCACAATATTGCCAATATTTGAGGAAAGACTTCGCGATATGGGCCAATGGCTGAAGGTGAATGGCGAAGCGATTTATGCCTCGAAGCCATGGTCTCAGCAAAATGATACTGTTACTCGGGGTGTTTGGTATACCAGTAATGGTTCTCCTGCAAACGGCGGCATGATCGTCATCTATGCCATGGTACTGGAATATCCTTACGATACCAACACATTGGATATCTATCCGTGGGGTAAGAAAATGCGCGATATGCCAGAGGTGACTTTGTTGGGCTTGGAGTTGGATTCGAGTGTAACTTCCATTGTTTTGTTGGGCATGGAAGATACTGTTATTGAGGTAATGATTGTTGGTGATTTAATGACAATTTACCATTGATGTTTGGTTTTATCTTTTCTTCCAGTGGCAATTGAATGGTGCTGCCATCAGCATTCAATTCCCGCCCAAACACCACATCGATCGAAGAGGTTTGAAATTTGCCTGGACATTTAAAATTACAATTCAAAATGTTTAATTTAGTAATATGAACACGATATATTTAATACGTAAATATAAGTTTATCAATGTATATAGAAAAAAGACTTTTTAAAAACAACCTATAACATTTTGATTTACAGAGTCATTATTTAATTCACCTTAAAAAACAAATTATAGTTAAATCGGCAGGCAAATTTGCCCTGCAAAAGCGGGGAATCATTCAATCTTTCTTAATCTAATCTATTTTATTATTTGAAGCAAAAAAAATATGTTGCTCCGAAGTCATTCAAGAGTATAAACTCAACTGTGGCGTTGGAGTCAACTTCCAAAAATGTTTTATTTTTGTTAAACACAGAATCCTCGTCAATATTCCTGAAAGGTTATTTCTTAAACCTGTGAACAAAATTATAGAGAACGACGCTAGCGTCGAACGAACTTCGCCAAAAACTATATTTCTCTCATTATTTTCCATGAGAAAACATACAATTTTTTGAAGTTGACCCATACGCAACAGTTGTGGTTATACACTAAAGGGTATTTTTTAAAATGTTTATTACAAACAAACTATATTTGGCACAAACACAGTTTTGACGCAATAATAATGCAAGGAAACCAAAATTTCTAATAAAATGAGTGCAAAAGATCTTCATATGTATGAATAATTATTTTTTTTTTCAATTTTCAAAATATGAATAGGTTTAAAATCTGAAATTATTACACAATTTTTTTTGCGTATTTTGAACAAATACTTTTAAATCTAAAAGTAAGAATAGTAGTCACCGTTGGGCTAATTTTTACAATATACCCATCTGTGGTTCAACATTGAGTAGATAAATACGAAACTTATGATATGGTAGTTTTAAAATTGGAAAACTTAAATATTCTAGATGTTTTTACAATTCAAGTAAATTGTATTTTGAAACCTCGCACAGTGGGTTTTTGTGCAATAAGTATTTTTTTCGACACATAAAATTTAAAAATGTAATGATGCAGTTTTGTAGAAAATTGATTCAGTATGAAGAATACATAAATTGTATTCCAAAAAAAGCGTTTATTTGTCTTAGAAATAATGAAGTAAAGTCACATGTAAATTTTGGTTCAAAATATTGAAAACTGTTTATGCACTTCTATAGTGTTTGTTCGTAAGATAATTTTATTGCTCTGATTTAAACAGTGTTTTTTTTTTTCAAATATAGCCTTTTCTGTGTATTTTAAAAAATATATATATAAAGTTCGCTCTTATGGTTTAAAAGATATGATAGAATAAAATTTATTCTATAATGTGCCGTGATTGCAAACTTTCTTGGAAGAAAAAAAAGGTTGCTCTGTCGTGCTAGGTGCTCCCGCTATAATAAAATGAAAGGTAAGACTCCATACTATCAATTAAAATTTAAAAAAGTTTAAATAATTAATAATCTTTTATAAAATCATAAAATTTGTCTCCAAATTCATGAAATTTTAAAAAGTTACAAAAAGATAGAAAGTGTGATAGAGTTGCAAAAAATACAGATGTTTTTTTATCGACTTCTAGTATCGTCATATCCTATTATAAGTAGCATTAGTCAACCCCGTAAACAGGTTCTAGAACTTGATGATATAGTTACAGAAATGATGAATAAAAGTCTATATTTTAATGCATGTACTGAAATTTATTTGTAAAATAATTAGTTTTGCTAAAGAAACAAAAAGTTTTGGGAAAAAAATATAATATGTGGAGCGGTGGGCGTTAATTGAGGTAATAAAAGGTTCTGTGCTAAATTTCAAAAAGTTTGGGCCAAAAATATATTTGGGTTCTATGGACGGTGTGAGGTGTGCGTGGCCAATTTTGATGATACTTTATATTTTTCTTAATTGAGCTAACCAAAGGCTCAGAGCAAAATTTCAACATTCGACGAGCACTCTTTATATTTTTTGCCAAACTTTGTATGAACAAATCCCTCTGTGCCTCGTTGCCTTGAACCGTTTTCATCCATTTCCTGTCATTGCTTTATACAAGTATTATAAAATCCTAGTTCATATCGGGTTAAATTCACTACTATCTTCTTGAATTTATATTTTTTATAATATCAATATCACTAAACGACTTGACATTTTTTGAAATAAATTAATAGGGCTGTTTTTCTTTAAGCCGGGATAACAAGCTGCGATAACGAAAACGTTGTTTACTTAAAATAAAAACATTATTTTCTCGCATTGTCGCCAACTACAATATAACAAATTTTATCAAAACAAATTTTCAAAAAATATAATTTTTATTCTTTATATAAACATAAATTTCACTTACACTGGATAATTTTATCCAGGCTAAGTCTAACATTTATAACATAGAATTATTTTTTCAAAATTTGTGGTCATAAACACATTAATACTGCTGTTGGAGGCAATTAAAAAAATGAATTTTTAATTTTGAGCGAAATTTTAACTTTTTCTTTAAGTTCTTATTAGCTTAGCTATCCAGTCTTAAAGAAAAACAACCATAACTATATAAGGTATACTATGGTACTAAAAAGGACGTAAAGTACACTTAAAATAGATCAGAAAAATATATAAAAAAAAACAAAAATAACGATTGAAATTTGAGGGGAACAATTATTCGCGATACGGGTGAATATAAAATTGAATATATAATTATAATTGATACCAAGTACCCGTGTGAATGTGACATACTGTCCTACTCTGAACACAGGTAAACATGTATATTGAGTTACAGTTAAAAAATACATAAGGCCTGTTCGATTGGGCTTACTAGCTTGATTTTTATATGGAATTTACTCGCTTAGCAAGAAAATAGCTTTTTTCTAGTTGATCCATTTAAGTACAACCAACGTGTAACAAGGTTGCCACCTTATCAAGTATCTTAATCATAAGCTAGTAAGACCTATCGAACAGGCTAACTAAACTAAAACTAAATTCTTTTTACACCATTTAATTTACAAAAAAAAAATATATATATATATATAGAAGAGATTTTCTGCTGGCTATCAGCAGACACTTTTCTGTTATTACAGCGGTTTTTCTGCGATAACAGCAGATTGAATGTAATCTTGCATCAGATGTTTGCTATTTCAGCAGATACAAATCTGCTTTCTCTTATTCAGCAGACTTTCTGCTTTCTTTTGTTTGCTATTTCAGCAGATACAAATCTGCTTTCTCTTTTTCAGCAGACTTTATGCTTTCTTTTACTGATAAATTCCTTTGAGTGTATGTTTGAATAATTTATTATCGTACTTTTACTAATAGCCTTGTCACTAGGGTTTGGGGTTTCCCGGACTTTTTTCATTTCCCGGGAAAACGGGAATGAAAAGTTTCATCCCGGGAATTCCCGGGAAAAAAATAATTTATTTTAGGTATGTCCAATATGATTTATTTACTATTTCAAGATTTTCTTACTTTTTTGATAACTTTTAATATGAATGTAATTCCTGATTATTAAACCATAGGCATGTTCGATTGGACTTCTTAGCTTATTTTTTATGGATTTCACTCGCTTAACAAGAAAGTAGCTTACTACTCTCATAATGTTGCTGCCAGATTATTCTTGTTGATTAATTAAAAAAAAAAAACAATGGATAAAAATGTTGCCACCTTATCAAGTCTCTTAATTTTAAGTAATCGAGAAGGACAAAACAATATAATAATAATCTAAAAATAAATATTTTTTATTATTGTAGTAATAAATAAAAATAGGTTAAAATACGGACATATTACAAATTAGACATTTATAGATTATTTTTCATTTTACAAATATTTTACTCTAGACTAATTGCCAGAATTAAAGGCGTTATAAAATTGGACATTTAAATCGCAGACACAAGTGACTAATACCTACACTAGATTCAAAATTAAAAAATGATTAAGGAAACAAATAACTCGGAGAATGTTATGACATAATTAATTTATAAAATTCATATAAAAACAGAACACAGAAACATAGTAAAATATTCTAAAACGTAAAATCAATATAAAACAGTTAATATTAAATAAATAAATTCATAAAAAATAAAAACATTGAAATAGTCCATTAGTTCTTACAAAGGGTTATTTAAAAATACCGTAGGATATATTACAATTCATATATGATTTCTCTTGAAAGTTTTCCGGTGAAAATTTTAATTCTATCCCAATTTTTAACAATTTCTTACTGGTTTCATATGTAAAGTAAATTGTTATTTAAAAGATTTTCACCTTTTATTTCATCGATTCTTCTAGGAAAACAAGAAATTTATAGTATAACCAGCACGAGAATTTAACTATTGACATTATGTCAGCCATAGTATTGTCAGTGTGATATTTTTGTTTCACAATAAAGATCAAGCAAATATACTCACAAAAAGTTTGTATTGCCCCAGCTGGGTTTCGCAAAAAATGGGTACTTAGCGAATTTAAAATGTTCCGTTTGTAGTAATAAACAAATACCCATTATTATTGTCAGTAATGTAAATATATGAATTTGAAATATATCTAAAATTTCCAATTTTATAAATTAATGCTCAAAATAATCAATAAAATATTTTTTTAATATTTCCCGTATTCCCGGGAAATCAAAAATTTTTTCCCGGGAATTCCCGGAAAATTTTGGACGGGACGATTCGGGAATTCCCGGACCCCAAACCCTACTTGTCACACTGCATGCGAAATCTAGTTTAAATGACATAAGGTCCATTTTCAAATGTCAGATGCCATACAAATTTAACATTTGAAAATCGACCTTATGTCATTTAAACTAGATTTCGCATGCAGTGTGACAAGGCTATAAGAGAAGAATATCTGCTATAACACTTCAAATTTCGTGCTTATATCTGTATTAATTAGCATTAACAACCATTTAATTGTAATTCTCCCTTAGTTTATTTACATTTTACTTTACAGAAAACGATAATCGCTTGAATCGCAATTAATTGATAGTACCGCTGCAATAAAATGAAACAAATTGGCCACATCGACTGTAATTAAAAATGTTTTCCATCAATTTGTATACAGCTTCAATTTATTTGCTACCAAGTTTGCTGTTTCGGACTATTTAATCCTTAACAAACACTCATCAGTTTACACCATTTCCAATTGAAATTGAGAAAATTTCTTAATTACAATTGGAATTTTCTCAATATGAAATGGAAATTCCAATTGTAATTAAGAATTTTTATTTTAAATTCCAAATGATAATGAGAATTAAATTAATTGTGCCACAGAAAATAGGGCTCATCCAGAGTCTGTTCCCGATCCTATGATGTTTCTTCAACACCTCTCTAAGAATGTGTAATTGCAGCTACTGGAATTATTATACTGAATAGAAGAATAGGCTCATTCAAAACGCGTTCAACAAAATAATGAGTTCTGAAGAGATGAGTAATTTAAATGAAATTGTTTTGGTATATAATTTCAATTGGAATTTTCACAATTATAAAGGGAAATTCTCAATTTCAATGGGAATTTCTTCATTATGAAATTCTTAATTTCAATTGGAATATTCTCAATTTCAAATGGAAAATCTTAATTGCAATTGGATTTTTCTCAAATACAAATGGAATTTCAATTGGAATTTTCTCAAATTGAAAGATAATTCTCATTTTCAAGTGGAATTTTCTCAATTATAAATGGAAATTCTTAATTTCAATTGGATTTTTTTCAATATGAAATGGAAATTCTCAATTTCAATTGGAATTTTTGCAATTTGAAATGGAAATTCTCAATTTCAATTGGAATTTTTTCAATATGAAATGGAAATTCTTAATTTCAATGGGAAGTTTCTCATCATGAAATGGAAATTTCTAATTTCAATTGGAATATTCTCAATTTCAAATGGAAAATCTTAATTTCAATTGAATTTTTCTCAAATACAAATGGAATATCTCAATTCTCAAATTTAAATGGGAAATCTCAATTTCAAATGGAATTTCTCAATTTCAATTGGAATTTTCCCAATTTCAATTGGAAATGGTGTAGTAAGTAAGAGTTTCACCTCCTTCGATGTATTTGTTTACATTTCGGCACAAACATCAATAAAATGAATAGCTGGGAAAGAGCAGCATTGCCATGTTGCCATCAGTGGTGTTGCCATACTCACACATTTATCGCAAAACAATTTAAACGTTGAATAAGAAAACCAAAATGTTTAACCGGCTTCGAAAAACGGACTATGAAAAAATGACCCTTAGCGAGTTAAATATCAATTTCCAATTGAAAATATAATCTAACAAGACGGAAAAAAACAAATTTTTAATTAGAATTTTAGTTGCAAGCAACAATTCCAAAGCACTGTGTGTAAGTTGAGATGAAAGTTGCAACATGTTTCACTTTATTCTTGTTGTTGCTAATTGTCCACAATGTTGAGATACATTTGCCACATTCCCTCACCAGTGTTGTTGATAAAACATGTGTCTGACGTCATTTTGATTATAGCGAAATGTTAAGTTTGTATCTAAAAATAAAAAATAATTACGCCGGGTATCAAGTGAATCATGTAAACAATCAAAAACAAGAGGATGACTTGCAAAAAGGTCGTGTTTACCCGAAATTGCAAATGCAAACTCACAAACATTCTTCATTGATAAAAAAGGCTATTTTAGTGGAAAATGCTCAATTCTCAAACTGATGTAATGCTAAGTTTCGTTTGCATTAGACATTTTTTTTAAATAATTAACGCACATATAGGTAGGTAAGTATGTATGATTACCACAAGAACAGAGCACATGGTTATATTTTTTTCTTTTGTTACGCAGTAAAAATAGAATAATTTCAGTTGATCAAAACCGACCACGAGGTGTCCTACATCAGTATACATACAAGTAACAAATATTACACATCAGCCCAAGGGCATTTCCCTGGTCAAATACGCGACAGTCGTACGTTTCAAAGGAAAAACAAGTAAGGAAAGGTTAAAGTCGGGCGGGGCCGACTCTATGATACACTCCACTTTCTATCCGAATACAATTTAATTCGGTGAAAAAGTGAAAACGGGCAGGATTTTTGCATCCAGTAAATGCGTGTTTTTGACATAAAATGTTAAATCGGAAAGGACATTTGTATGGGAGTATATTGAAATCTGGAACGAAATAGATGAAATATAATTCGTATAGTTTGGCCCAAATCGGTTAAACATTTGGGAGCAACATTTGTATTTGCGCTATATCTAAATCTGAACCGATCTGAGCCACTTTCACCATAGGTTTTTTACTTGGATTATAAGCTGTTGTGCCAAATTTAAATAAAATCGAGTACAATGTTGTTTCTAAAGCGGCAAAAGTCAAATCGGGATCTACATTTGTTTAGGGGCTATATCTAAATCTGAACCAATCTTACTCAATTTTTGCACAGGTGTTTCTAGTTGGATTATAAGATGTTGTGCCAAATTTAAAGAAAATCGGGTACAATATGTGGTTTCTAGAGCGGAAAATGTCAAATCGGGAGCGACATTTGTATGGGAGCTATATCTAAATCTGACCCGATCTTACCCAATTTTTGTATAGGTGTTTCTAGTTGGATTATAAGATGTTGTGCCAAATTTAAAGAAAATCGGGTACAATATGTGGTTTCTAGAGCGGAAAATGTCAAATCGGGAGCGACATTTGTATGGGAGCTATATCTAAATCTGAACCGATCTTACCCAATTTTTGCATAGGTGTTTATAGTTGGATTATAAGATGTTGTGCCAAATTTAAAGAAAATCGGGTACAATATGTGGTTTCTAGAGCGGAAAATGTCAAATCGGGAGCGACATTTGCATGGGAGCTATATCTAAATCTGAACCGATCTTACCCAATTTTTGCATAGGTGTTTATAGTTGGATTATAAGATGTTGTGTTAAATTTAAAGAAAATCGGGTACAATATGTGGTTTCTAGAGCGGAAAATGTCAAATCGGGAGCGACATTTGCATGGGAGCTATATCTAAATCTGAACCGATCTTACCCAATTTTTGCATAGGTGTTTCTAGTTGGATTGTAAGATGTTGTGTCAAATTTAAAGAAAATCGGGTACAATATGTCGTTTCTAGAGCGGAAAATGTCAAATCGGGTGCGACATTTGTATGGGAGCTATATCTAAATCTGAACCGATCTTACCCAATTTTGGCATAGGTATTTCTAGTTGGATTGTAAGTTGTTGTGTTAAATTTAAAGAAAATCGGGTACAATATGTCGTTTCTAGTGCGGAAAATGTTAAATCGGGAGCGACATTTGTATGGGGGCTATATCTAAATCTGATCCGATTTGCCTCAAATTAAATAGCGTTCGTCCTTGATCCACAAAACTTACTTGTGCCAATTTTTGTTAAGATCGGACTATAATTGCGACCTGTAGTTTGATTACAACAATAGATGGACAGACAGACGGACAGACAGACAGACGGACAGACAGACAGACAGACGGACATTGCTAAATCGACTCAGAAAGTGATTCTAAGTCGATCGGTATGCTTAACAATGGGTCTATCCCGCTTCCTTTTGGGTGTTACAAACAAATGCACAAAGCCATAATACTCTCGTGGAGTGTATAAAAATATTTTTACTTCTGAAACCTTTCAGAGAGAGAGCGTATGGTTGGTTGGTTATATTTCCATCCTATTTTAATTTCAAAAGTATAAATTTTGAAAATACCTTATTTCTCACGTACGCATGATTCTACCATTTTTTTTGTCGTAAAAACAACAAAATAAAGTACGAATTTGTAAAAAAATATTTTACGTGGCTATGCAGTCAGAGGAATGTATACACCGAATTCCACGATTCTATCTGCGGTCATTTTGTTGGTACCATTTTTATCCACTTTTTCCAATTTTACCCCCTCAAGAGTACGACTATCTAAACTCTGTTTATTTTACGTATCTACATAATTATAGCGATGTACACACCGAATTTCATTATTCTAGCTGTATTCGTTTAGTTGGTACTATTTTTATCCCCTGGAGCCATTATATCGCTTGAAAGTACGAATTTGGAAAAAACGTTTTATTTTTCGTGTCTACGCAGTCAGAGGAATGTATACTCAGAATTTTATGATTTTAGCTGCGGTCATTTGGTAGGTACTATTTTTATCCCCTTTTTCCATTTGAACCCCAAAAAGTACGAATTTTGGAAAGTTCTTTTATTTTACGTGTCTACTCAATCAGAGGAATGTATACATTGAATTTCATTATTCTAGGTGCAGTCGTTAGGTTGGTACTATTTTTATCCCTCTATCCCCATTTAACCCCTTAAATGTACGAATTTAGAAAAAATACTTTTATATTATGTATCTACTCTATTAGAGGAATGTACACGCCAAGTTTCGTGTTTCTATCTGTTGTCGTTTGATAGGTACCATTTTTATCCCTTTTTGTCCCGTTTCGCCCCCTACAAATAAAAAACACTCTATGGTGCCCTTTATGCTATAAAGGGAATGCGCATTGCAAATATCAAGTAAATACAAGCTAATATGTTCAAAAAGCAGGCTGACATACTGTAAATATTAGGGGTATTTTCAGTCCTTGTGAGGGAAAATTTTTTCCCTCTGGGCCGATCTACAACCATAAGACACATTTAGGAAACATTTGAACCTCCTAGCTCATTTCGTTCGGCCGCTATCGTGCTTTCAACAGACATACATACAGACGGACATGGCTATATCGTCTTAGAATTTTACCACGACCCAGAATATATATACTTTATGGGGTCTCCGATGAATATTTGAAGGTGTTACAAACGGAATGACAAAGTGAATATATCCCCATCCTGTAGGTGGAGGGTATAAAATGTGAATAAACACGAATCATTGTAATTAAGCTACGCTTAGACTCTTTAAAAATAACATAAAATCAAAACTAATATTGGAACTATGAAAAGAAACTAGTTCCTTTCAGAGATCGGAACTGAAAGGAGCGATCACCAAACGGCTAACTCTAATGGTGCACTTTTCTGGAGAATGTTAAAGTGTGAGGTTAGATTTGGTTAGGGTTAGTTAGCTTGTGGTGACAGTCGGGAAGTGGCGTTGGGACACACGCCGTTTTGGCCAAGCCACAAAGAATAAACGGCAACACAGTAAACATTTTATCTGCGTAGAGGGCTTTTCAAATATCCTAGAACAGAAAATCTTTAAAGCCGCAAAAAAAGAAACCTCTTTAAGCCCGACCGCAGGTCATAGTAAAAGTTTTCTTAGTTTGGCGTATGATATTTAGTGCTTATGGTTAAAGTGCAGTTATTACACCTCTCTTACGAACTAACCTGTGGGATTCCCGAAACATTTTATTTCGCCGACTTCTATACGGGCCAAGTCGTCCAAACCTTCCAAGTGAACCCAGTGTCACTAAACCTCTTCTTGTCATAGCCGGACAGAGAAGGTTTTCAACGCTCTTAATCTCCTTCTCCTCACAGCTTCTTTAAATGTCCAGATGCTGGACATTGAATTAAAGGTACAGGGTGGGACATTCAAATTTTGACTTTGAAAGGTAGAATAGTATTATTTTTTTTATTTTCAGGTTTATGTTTGGCATATGTAAAATGGGACGCGTTTTTGGTTCGCCCAATGGGCTGAAGATTGTTTGGCAGGAGATGAAGAATTTTACCGAAAAATCGTGTTTTCAGATGTAGCTCATTTTCATCTCGGTGGCTATGTCAATAAGCAAAATTGCCGGTGAGGGTGGCACGGTATGCTCAACGAATTTTTGTTCCCAAAAATTCAAGAGAATGACATGGACGACATTTGTTTTAAACATGTCACACAGCCAATGCTACCATCGATATTTTACGCTCTGTTTTTGAAAATCGAATAATCAGCCGAAATTGTGTAGTATTTATACACTCCACGAGAGTATTATGGCTTTGTGCATTTGTTTGTAACACCCAAAAGGAAGCGAGATAGACCCATTGTTAAGTATATCGATCGACATAGAATCACTTTCTGAGTCGATTTAGCAATGTCCGTCTGTCTGTCCATCTATTGTTGTAATCAAATTACAGGTCGCAATTATAGTCCGATCTTAACAAAAATTGGCACAAGTAAGTTTTGTGGATCAAGGACGAACGCTATTTAATTTGAGGCAAATCGGTTCAGATTTAGATATAGCCCCCATACAAATGTCGCTTCCGATTTGACATTTTCCGCTCTAGAAACCACATATTGGTCCCGATTTTCTTTAAATTTGGCACAACATCTTATAATCCACCTAGCAACACATATGCAAAAATTGGGTAAGATCGGTTCAGATTTAGATATAGCCCCCATACAAATGTCGCTCCCGATTTGACATTTTCCGCTCTAGAAACCACATATTGTACCCGATTTTCTTTAAAATTGGCACAACATCTTATAATCCAACTAGAAACACCTATGCAAAAATTGGGTAAGATCGGTTCAGATTTAGATATAGCACCCATACAAATGTCGCTCCCGATTTGACATTTTCCGCTCTAGAAACCACATATTGGTCCCGATTTTCTTTAAATTTGGCACGACATCTTATAATCCAACTAGAAACACCTATGCAAAAATTGGTTAAGATCGGTTCAGATTTAGATATAGCCCCCATACAAATGTCGCTTCCGATTTGACATTTTCCGCTCTAGAAACCACATATTGGTCCCGATTTTCTTTAACTTTGGCACAACATCTTATAATCCAACTAGAAACACCTATGCAAAAATTGGTTTAGATCGGTTCAGATTTAGATATAGCCCCCATACAAATGTCGCTTCCGATTTGACATTTTCTGCTCTAGAAACCACATATTGGTCCCGATTTTCTTTAAATTTGGCACAACATCTTATAATCCAACTAGAAACACCTATGCAAAAATTGGTTAAGATCGGTTCAGATTTAGATATAGCCCCCAAACAAATGTGGCTCCCGATTTGACTTTGCCGCTTTAGAAACCACATATTGTTCTCGATTTTCTTTAAATTTGGCACAACAGCTTATATTCCAAGTAAAAAACCTATGGTGAACCGATCTTAGCCACGATCGGTTCAGATTTAGATATAGCGCAAATACAAATGTTGCTCCCAAATGTTTAACCGATTTTTGGCGAAACTATATATATTATATTTCACCTATTTCGTTCCAGTTTTCAATATATCCTTCCCGTTTTCACTTTTTCACCGAATTAAATTGTATTCGAATCGAAAGTGGAGTGTATCATAGAGTCGGCCCCGCCCGACTTTAGCCTTTCCTTACTTGTTTTTTTCCAAATTCGTACTTTTAAGGGGTAAGATGGGAATAGAGGGATTAAAATGGTACCAACCAAACGGCTGCACCTAGAATAATGAAATTCGGTGTATACATTCCACTGATCGCGTAGACACGTAAAATTTTTTCAAAATTCGTACCTTTTGGGGTTAAAATGGAATGGGGGGATAAAAATAGTACCAACCAAATGGTTGCAGCTAGAGTCATGAAATTCGGAGTATACATTCCTCTGACTGCGTAGACACGAAAAATAAAAGTTTTTTTCCAAATTCGTACTTTCAAGGGATACAATGGGTACAGGGGGATAAAAATAGTACCAGCTAAACGACTACAGCTAGAACGATGAAATTGGGTGTGTATATCCCTCTAATTGCGTAGACACGTAAAATAAAGAGATTTTAGAAAGTCGTACTCCTAAGGGGGTAAAATAGGAAAAAGGGGATAAAAATGGTACCAACCAAATGACCGCAGCTAGAATCAGAGAATTCGGCGTATACATTCCACTGATTGCGTAGACACGCAAAAAAAAAAGATTTTTCCAAATTCGTATTTTTTACTTTTACGGCAAAAATTGCTTGAAGCATGAAGTTAGGTTATCGTGCACTGTGTACGTGAGAGATAATAGATTTCAAAATTTGTTAAATTATAATAGAATGGAAATACAACCAATTGTAGCACCCACTAGCAACCAATATTTATGGTATTTAAGATTTTTTGAAAATATAAATATAAGAATATTTATTTTTTGAATTGACTTGAAGTATTATTTCGACATAAATGGTTTGAAATAATAATAATATTATATTTATTTATAAAAATATTTTTTCAATATTTGTATTTGTTTTGGCTTGGCTATATTAAAACAAATATAATTTCCTGTGATATTACTGCACTTCTACGAAAGTCGACAGCCTCTGTGGAATGCAATCCATGGTGGAGGGTATATATAGTTCGTCCCGGCCGAACTTAAGGCCGTTTTTACTTGTTATGTTTTGAAATTATCCAGAAAAATCGCTACTGTAAACACAGTGGTTTTCATATTATTCAGTTTTTTGTTTCTGCTGTAAAATTATGAAAAGTGATGTTAGTCTCTTTTGCATTTCATGTGTTGATGCAGCTAACTAAATGTTTCGAAATTGGCTGGTATGCGAGAAGTCTGCACATTATCTGAACTTTTCAGGCATATTCGTAACGACTTTTATTTATTTTGTTCCTACCGCTCTGAACGAATTTGGGACGTTTTCTGAACTCTGAGTTTGTGGGATTTTTAATTTTTATTTAATGATTAAGGAATAGTTGGTCTCGTGTATCAACCGAAGGGTGATTCTGGGGCGGCACATTTTCAAAAACAGGATTTTACATCAGAAGTCGGTCTGAAATGGGTCCGACGCGTCGAATTTCCCACCAGAATTGCAGCGAATTTTATTCAGAAGTCGGCCAGATATCGGTATAATGCTCCGGCAAAAATATCAGACACGAAGTCGGCCCCGTCGGTCAGATTTCGTGTCAATCATTCTATACATAGTTCGTAATGATATCGGATACGAAATCGGAGCTTTTAGCTGACTTTAAAACTGGATTTGAACGAAATAATCGTTTATTTATTGCGAAAGATGCATACATTTCAACGAAATAAATTAGGATATTGAATAATTAGGTTTTAAATAATTACGGTCGAAATTTATACCCTTTGGGCAATAAACAACATCACATTTCGATCGAAACTTTGAAACGTGATTAGTTAGCCTCCTGTAGTTTTAGTTTTCCTTGGTCGAAATATTATGGACTTAAAATATGCCGTTGTAGTCATTCGTCGAATCCTATATTCTTGTCAAGTACGGTAATCTTTGAAATCTCTAGATCTCGACGATTACTCGAGAAAAGTGCTGTACTAATGGTAGGGTACTCTAGACATTTTTAAGTTCATTGTATCATCAGCATGTACGATGGAAGAAGACAAATAGCATGTGGTGCTTTTTCTTCAGACCTTAGCTTGAAAAGAAAAAAACAGAAAAAGAATAAAATACAGAGAGAAGAGAAATCATTACTCAGAACCACAACAACAACAAAAACCGGCAAAAAAGAGAGGATATAAGAAGACGAAAAAGAGTTTGTTAAGACAAGAAAAACTCCATAAAAATGATGACATACTACGTTAAATCTTGCATCAGCCAAACAAGCGTCGTTCCAACGGAAGGGAAACAGAAATCGCCCAATGCAGTATATGGGAAACTCAAACTCAATTAATTTTGTAGAGAAATGCAGCACCAGGATGTTTTTCGGTGGTGGAAGAGAGGGAAACAGTCGAATACAGCTCTCTAGGCAGCAGGATAAAATAATAAAGCACCCTCACTGCTGAGAAGAGTGCAGAGCAGGGATAGTTTCGGCAAAAAGGAAAAAAGCACGTGTTTGCGGCAAGGCAGAGTTTTAAGGGTATAAATGGCATTCGGGGTAATGATTTATGTATAATTCAGAAAAATATCGCCGTAAAAGCCAACGTCAAGGAAATGTTGATGATAACAGAGTGTTGTTTATGATAAGGCGGACGGACATCAAGAGGGTATGTATATATGTACGGTTGGTGTCAGAATTCCTATTGGGCTTTGCGAAAAAACACAACACAAAACCACCGGCTTAGTGGACGATTTTTAAAGAGAAACGCATAGTTTGTCTTGTTGGCAAAAACACTCGAAGAACAACAAAAAACAAAAATCAAATAATCGTTTCTCACAACAACAATACACGCTACGTATAGTTCTGAGAAAAAAATAATCACTCTTCTCTGAGAGTCTCTCTGTACTTTCTCTTTTCTTTATATCACTGTCTCTCCGTACTCTTTGCCACATTGCATTTAGAAGGCAGTGTTGTCAATACTATGAGGATTAGGAAAACGTCAACTGTGGTGACACTATACTTGTGTTTATTATTTATTAGGATGTGTCACGAAAATTAATTGCAGAAATGAAGATTGGATTGTTTAATAAAATATTTCGTCACTGTGTCAAGCCATCTGTGAGCTAAACGCTCCAGAAAAAACCTCTAAAAATCATGTTTTTCACGTGTAATTTCTTTTATGTTGCATTTTTGCCTAAAATTTTTTCTGAATTAGTAGACCCACATTAAATAAAAAGGTTTGTTCTTGTCTTAGAATAACTCATTTGTAGAATTATTGTGCATTTATATTGATTTTTTGTGTAGTTTCAAAGTGACAGCTTCAAACTCATATTTCTTGGTAACATATTGTAAAAGGTGTTATGCAAAATAAATAGAAGGAATCAATACCAGTTGAATGATGACAAAATGATGAATATTGGAATGATTAATAAATGACGTCACTGGCTCCATATTTGGGAAATAATTTAATACAGGAGATGGCTTTTCAGAGCCAAAATGTTCAAACACATTTTACAAAAATGAGCACTGCGACGTCAATTTCCTTCCGATGTTCATCATATAGGCATCATTTGATAGGTATTAACTGCAGCTATTTATTTTGTTATAAAATACTGACACCAAATAAAAGTTTTCAGTTGTCACTATGAAAAAAAAAAGAAAAAAATTGTTATAAACGTCCAATAATTTGACCAAAAATTTACTGCAAGACAAGAATCAAAATTTATATTTAAAGTGCTTCCGAGGATCTATTAACTCAGAAAAAAATTTGGATTAAAATGCGACGTCAACAAAATTACACGGGAAAAACATGATTTTTAGAGGTGTTTAACTCACAGATGGCTTGACCCAGTGATCATCATTAAGATGATCTGCAAAATATTTCGTCAATCCAAACTTTATTTTCATGAGGTGACTGGAAATTGTTTTTCCATTTATAAAGACGGCGACCCTGCCTATTATTTATCCCTTCCATTCATTAGGCGTGTTTTATTAGATCAACTAGCATTTTAGGTTATTTGTGATTATTTTTCACCACAAGATGGTGCGGTGGTTGTTAATACTTAACTAATACAGATAGAAGCACGTAATTTAAAGTATTTTTAACAGATATTATTCTCTTTCATTTGATACCCTTATTGCATTTGTATGTCTCGCAAAAGTATAAAAATAAATTATAAAAACATTTATACCATTTGGAAAGTAAAGTCCTTTAAAAAGGAGAAAAGAACACCAAATGAAAAACTGAGTACACAGCTTTTCTACATACGATCTCTAGTTTCACGTATATATGGCATTGTTTAGATCGAAAAAGTACTGTTGCACGGTGTAATTTAATAAGTATTAGCAATTATTAGTAGGAAAAAGGCTACATACACCAATGTAAGAATACATATCGTTACCCAAATATAAAAAAGACTCAACTAACATTTTTTGGCAAATCGAGATTTTTGGTTAACAAAACACAACTTTGGTCATAATAAACAAAAATATCGATTTGCAAAAAAATTTTAGTTGAGTCTTTTTGTCTGTCTGTCCATCTATTCTTGTAATCGGAGTACAGGTCGCAATTGTATCCACAACTAAATGAAACTTTGCACAATGAAGTTTTCAGGTGTAAGGACGAATGCTATTTAATTTGAAGAAAATCGTGTCAGATTTAGATATAGCCCCCATACGAATTTCACTCCCGATTTGACTCTTTTCACGCTAGATACCCCATATTTTAACAGATTTTCTTCAAAATTGGCAAAACATCTTACATTTCCACTAGAAACACCGATAGTGAAAATTGGTCAGATCGGTTCAGATTTATATATAGCTCCCATATAAATTTCGCTACTAATTTGAGTATCTCCGCTCTAGAAGCCACATATTTTATCAGATTGTCTTCAAATTTGGCAAAACATCTCATATTTAAACTAGAACAAATTTCTATGAAAAATTCATTTGTATTATATAGGTAGGTGATGGGGGTGAACGATTTTGATGAAAATTTCGGAATTTTTCATTTTATAAATTCTAAACTCTGTCCAAAATTTCAAGACACTAGGACTGAAACAAAAAATTTTGTATGAAAAATACATTTTGAGTTATAAGGGCGATATGTGATAGGCGTGGACGATTTAGATGAAATTCATCTTTTTCTTAATTGCGTTCAAAAATGGTCGGTGCAAAGTTTTATCACTCTGCGAGCACTTCTTATATTTTTTGCATTCAGATTTATGAAGCCATCCCACTGTGCGGCGTGCGTTTAATAATAACTTTCTTTACTTATAGCCTTGTCACACTGCATGTGAAATCTAGTTTAAATGACAAAGGTCGATTTTCAAATGTCATATTTGTATGGAATCTGACATTTGTAAATCAACCTTATGCCATTTAAACTAGATTTCGCATGCAGTGTGAAAAGGCTATTATATAAATTCGAAACAAATTTTATTCAACTTTTTATTTTTCGATATAATTCATTCACATTCTAAAAGGGCGGTTATAATAGTCGCTAAAACAATCCTCAAAAACGCTAAATTGGCAACATCTGCCAAGAGAGCGAATTAAAGAAACTTGCTCTCGACGCCAGCGTTGCCAGAAGTGACGATTTATTGTCACTTTTACGATTTTCAAGATTTCTTTCAAATATTTCAAAAATATTTTCAAACTCGAGATCAATTCAAAATATGTGTTAATTAAATTGTTATGAAGTCGCAATATTATTTATATTTCATTGATGAAATTATTTGAATTCTATTTTAGTCGTATTATCTATATATATAAAAGAGTTGCGTTACTGACTGACTGACTGACTTATCATTGACCAGCCCCCAGGCCAAACGGATGAAGCTAGGGTCATGACATTTTCAGGGTAGTTCCCAAATATAGCGTAGACGTCGACTAAGGTTTTACGAAATTCGTACTTTTAGGGGGTAAAATGGCCCAAAAAGGGATAAACATCGAACCTTCGTCCTGACTAAACGGCAGTAGCTAGAAACGTGTAATTCGGTGTGTTCCTTGCCATGCAGAAGAGCTACAAATAGGGATTTTACGAAATTTGTACTTTTAAGGGGCGAGCGGGACAAAAAGGGATAAAAATGGTACTAACTAAAGTATTACAGCTAGAAACGTGAAATTTGGTATGTAAATTCCTCTGACCATATTGAAACGAAGTAAAATTGGATTTTTCGAAATTTGTACTTTTAAGGGGCGAGCGGGATAAAAATGGTACCAATTAAAGTATTACAGTAGCATCGTGAAATTTGGTATGTAAATTCCTCTGACCATATAGAAACGAAGTAAAATTGGATTTTTCGAAATTTGTACTTTTAAGGGACGAGCGGGATAAAAATGGTACCAACTAAAGTATTACAGCTAGAAACGTGAAATTTGGTATGTAAATTCTTCTGACCATGTAGAAGCGCAGTAAAATTGGATTTTTCGAAATTTGTACTTTTAAGAGGCGAGCGGGTCAAAAAGGATAAAAATGGTACAAACTAAAGTATTACAGCTAGAAACGTGAAATTTGGTATGTAAAATCCTCTCACCATGCAGAAGCGCAGTATAATTGGATTTGTTCGAAATTTTTACTTTTTAGTGGGTAGGCGGGACAAAAAGGGTTACAGTTTAAGCATAGTCGTGAAATTTGGAGTGTAAATTTTTTGTAAAGCGCAATATAAATGGATTTTTTCGAAATTTTCTTGTAGGGGCTGAGAAACAAGGGATAAAAGTAGTACCGACTAAAGTATTGGAACTATAGTCGTGAAATGTGGTGTGTAAGTTCCTCTGACAACGTAGAAGCGCAAATCTAATTCGAATTTAAATTAAAATCGAATTTTTCCAATTTTGTACTTATAAACAATGAGCGGGATAAAATATATATATATAGTCGTGAAATTTTGTGTTTAAATTTCTCTGACAACGTAGACTTGAAACATAAATGGATTTCTCCAAATTTGTACTTTTAAGTGGCGAGCGGGACAAAAAAGGATAAAACTGGTACCAACTTTAGTATTACAGCTAGAATCGTGAAATTTAGTGTGTAAATTCCTCTGACCATATAGCAGCGCAGTAGTTTGATTTTTCGAAATTTGTACTTCTAAGGGGTGCGCGGGACGAAAAGGGATAAAAATGCTGTACAATCCTTTAAAGGGGGAATGAATGTGTTACCAAATAAAGTACATATTTTTAGGGGAAGCAAAAACACATGTTACCTATAGTGATTTTTCAAAATGTGTACTTTTTGGGAAAGAGGTGCAAAAAGTTATAAACTGGCTGGCTGAATCTAGAAACATGAGATCGAGGATATAAATGGTTGTAATTTTTTTTTCAAAACTTGGTAGAAAATTATAAAAATTATACATACGAAGTAGTTCAGCTAAAATAGTGCATATCGACAAGCACATTCCTTTGACTGTCTGTGAGTGCTAGGTAATAGGAGGTTTACAAATTACTATTTTAGATTCATCTATATCCGCCAAAACAAAATTAAATAAATACTACCCAAAAACAGAGACGGATTAAATTAACGAATAACTTGCTTTTTCGCGTGCGAAGTAGCGGGTACTGCTAGTTCATAATAAATTAAACCATTTTTACACTCCCAATTTGACGACGTTTGACCCAACATATGTGGCAACACTACTCGATGCTCAGGGCAAAACAACAACAACAAAAGAACGTTTTCGGCTTTTCTATGCGGCATTTCTCTCTCATCATCGTGGTATATTAACTCTTGGTACGCTTGTAGTTAAACTCAGTTCACGTGAAATTGTGAATTTGTTCGCTTCTTCTTCGATTCGGCCCTGTTCGAAATATCAGTTTCAATTTTTTTGTCACTTTGATACATGTGTTTTCGATCTGTCTGCATGATTCTTCTTTAGTTTAACCAAAATCAACACTGAATTTCATAGAAAATTTATAAAAGAAAAAACAGAAAAAAAACGCCTAAAATATATTTGCGGTTGCACGCGGTATCCGATACGAAAAGCTAAAACGCGGTTGGTTTCGCAGAAATTTCGAATTATTTATAAATAGTAAAAGATTTGTTGTACATTTAAAATTGTATGTTGTAACGCGTCTTTTTTGGTTGTGTGTGAAAAGTTGGAAAAATCGCGTTTTATGTTGTTGGAGTCGTCTAAAAATATCTGCCAGTGGATGAGAAAAGAATTCGGAAAAACATTTTCTTAGCGAAACGTGCAAAAGAAAATTGCATATCGCAAGGAGAGACGCGCAAAGTAAGTTTGAGTTTTTTAAAATATAAATAAAGAAATGAACGATTTTAGAAAATGTGGCTGATTGGGAATGTGTGCGTCCAACCAACCTTAAACTTCTTAAATGTTTGAGTGTGTGTGTGCGTGCGGTGTTGTAAGAAAATGGGCCTTCAAATTCAATTTATGCACAGTGTGGAAAAAAATGCAAAAAAAAAAATAAAAAACACGATGGTACTGAGTTCGACATGCCAATTATATTCTAGTTACTTGCCACTTTCAGAATTGTTTTATTTTTTAATTTAATATTTTTTTGCGTTCATATTTCCAGATAATGTTGTTTTTATTTAAAAAAATTAACAATTCCTTCTTGTTGAGTTGAGTATTTCCAGTTTTTAATATCTACATTTTGTATTGTATTTGGCAACAAAGGCTTAAAGAAACCCTGCTCTAATAAATATATGTATGGTCTAGTTGAAAATAATCCTAAAAATTGTCCAGAAATTCGCTAAAACACTTTTGAAGCCGAAACACCTTTTTTACTTGAGCGAAAAAATGACGAAGTTACGCGCCAGCTTACACTCAGCAAAACTACTAAAAAATTTACTAAATCTGGGAGAACATCTTTTCCCTCCAAATCAGGATTATACTAACTCATAAATTGAACATGTTTAGCTAAAATAATTAATTAATAATAATTAATTAAGATTACAGGCGAAATCGATCTGAAATGACATAAGATTTACATACAAATTTGACATTTGAAAATCGTCCTTATGTCATTTCGAGCTGAAATCGATTGATTTCGCATTCTGCAGTCGGAAAAAGATATTTATTATACATATCTGTTTAGTATTTTTGAATATTTTCTTGTAGGGATAATAATAATAAATAATATATAATAAACTTTGATCGGCAAGTGTTACTGTTCCTTAAAATCAACATCAATATTATTTTATGGATAGTTAAAATTCCAATTTTTGACTTTAAAGTGCTGTTTACACTTTAAGGTACCACTTCTATAATACAACTTGGCAAACTTGGGCATTTTTCGATAGAAAATAAATTTTATTTGTATCATAAGGCTTAGCACCAGTAAATGATACTATAGTTTTATCTGAAAAGTTTTCGCAGAATCGAGTTGTAGAATAAATATGTATATGTGAATATACAATAATTCTGGTAATTATCAAGGCTACAAATGTTGCAGATTTCATTATCACCTAGAAATAGTAGTTTAGAAGCAGTTACCAATTCTAAACAAACACTTATATCCTTTTCAGGCTGCATCTTTACAAATGTCAGATCCCATACAAATTTGTCATTTTTTACTCGAACTTGAGCTGAAATCGTTTGATTTCGCTACAGTCTGAAAAGGTCGATTTACAAATGCCTGATACTATACAATTTTGACATTTGTAAATCGACCTTGTGTCATTTCTGCTAGATTTTGCCTGCAGTCTGAATGGGCTTTTAGCGTGTTTTTTAGTTGTGTTTTTTTAGAAAAAATGTCAAGATTTTAGAATTTTCAATTATTACAAAATTTTCAATTAATTACACCAAAAACAATTAATTAATAAAAATACGCCACTAAAACGCAATATATTTTCGTATGAAACTTAAAAAAATAAAGTATCTGGTGTATTTAGTTAGCACGCAATCAAAAACATTTTTTAAAAATTCTAAATTCTAATCCTAACAATTTATCTAATAAATAGTGCTGAGCGGGAAATCCGCTTGTTTGTAAATTTTGTTATAAACACGCCAACTCCATTGTGTGTGGCACACACTGCATTCATATCAATTGTGGAATTCAAGAGAACTTCTTTTCCTTAAATCCAGTGAAAAATATACTTAAATTCCATTTAAAAATAAATAACAGTTTCCTCAGTTTTAGTTCAATTGAACTTATTTTAAGTTAATTTTTTTCTTATATTGATTTGAGTATAAAATTAACTAAATTTGAAGAAATAATAGCCTTGTCACACTGCATGCGAAAGTGTGCAAATGTGCAAATGACATAAGGTCGATTTACAAATGTCAGATGCCATACAAATTTGACATTTGAAAATCGACCTTATGTCATTTAAACTGGATTTCGCATGCAGTGTGACAAGGCTATAAGAATTGTAACTAGAATCAAATTCAAATAATGTCTAAATTTTAAAGAAATCAGAATGCTAGACTCGAGCTTGAATTATTATTATTAAAAAATAATAAATTAAAAATTAACCGAAAATCAATGCAAATAAAAGGTTGAATTTTCAGATAAACGATTTAGCCCTAGCTCCCTACTAAGTTAAAAATTTCCTCTAAATTTTAGTTAAATTGAACTGATTGATTTTAACAAATTTTTATTTTAGGTTCAGTCTTTATTTTTCTGAAAGTGCATTGTTGCAAACGGAATGATTGAATAAATATATGTATATACTTGCCATCATCAGAAAAAGTCTAAAAAAATTACTTAATTTAAGCACACTTGTAGCTTAAATGAGTAAATAAAAATCATTTGAGTAAATTTTACTTGATTTAAAGAAAACATAAACCGATTTTCTTAATTTTAATCAACTTTTAGTTAAATTGAACCGATCTTTAGTTGATTTTAACAGATTCTTATTTTAGGTTTAGTCTTTTTTTCTGAAAGTGCATTGCTGCAAACGGAATGATTGAATAAGTTTATATGTATGTATAGCCGCCATCATCAGAAAAAGTCTAAAAAATGTACTTAATTTAAGCACACTTGTTGTTTAAATGAGTAAATTAAACTCATTTGAGTAAATTTTACTTGATTTAAAGAAAACATAAACCGATTTTCTTAATTTTAATCAATTTTTACTGGAATTTAGTAGCGTATTTTTGAGTACATGTTGGTTAGTATAGTACAGTATATGGGAGGGGAGGTTACATAAATAATAGGACTGTTTTTCTTAAAAAACGAATAACAAGCTACGATAACAATCAAATAATAATGAGTTAATTTTTTACTCCAAATAACCTCGAAAGCCATAAGTGTGACATACACTGTCAAAATTTTTCAAAATTGGGCCTGTTCGCTTGGGCTTACTAGTTTGCGATTAAGAGACTTGATAATGTGGCATCATTACCACCCATTGGTTTTTCTCAAATGGATCAACAAGAAAATATGGCAGCAACGCTAAGAGAGTAGTAAGCTACTTTATTGTTAAGCGAGTAAATTCCATACAAAAATTAAGCTTGTAAGCCCAATCGAACAGGCCTATTGATACTGCTGTAGGCGACAATTTAAAAATATTTAGACTGAAATTTGTACTTTTTATTTAGGTTTTTATTATCGCACCTTAGTTATCCAGTGTTAAAGAAACCCAGCCCTAATGCTAAGAAGTAATATTGAACAATGTACAACCAAGTTCAAATTAACATAAATTTCCTAACCTAAGCTAGTTCCTATAAGGAACATAGAGCCTCGACGAGTTCATTCCAATTCCGTTTCTCCATTGTTGAGGTCTTAAACTCATTCCACAATATAATTTCGGCCTTTTCGGTTTGATTTCAAGTTGTCAGCGTCATGTACATCACTCGGCTGCCTTGTGGGAACTCCAGTCTATCGCCCATTTCTTGTGATGTTGCGTGTCACATCAATCGTGTTCTAATTTTTGCGGCGATTTTTTATCTGCCCAAAGCCTCTCATTATTAATTTTATTCAGCCAGAATCATTCTTGGTAGGAATGATGGTCACACATTTTTCTTTTCTCTATTACTTGGTGCGATTTTTTAAACGCAAATTCGGCAAGTGAGTTGTGCTTCTCGTTCGTTTGTGAGAATCATCTCCTTATAGAGGCCGGGTTAGATGTTGAAAAGTCGCTGCGAAGCCACTTGAAAAGACTTTTGACATGGTCGAAATCATGATCGTGGTAGTCTGCAGCCAAGTAATAAATGTCACCATTCCATTTGTAAATAAATTTGCGTTCTATTAAATATAGAAGCAAAATGGTCTTGAGCCAGGACAATATCCCAGTTCAAATCAAATTATGGCTTTCCATCTTAATCTTTTATTTTTTGTTGAATCTAGTTTTGTTTTTGTTTCTGGATCATCTCGTATTTTCAAAATAATGTTTATGAAATCGCACCACGTTTTTTCTTCTGCCGCTACTACGTGATTTGATGCCTTGCCTTGATAAGAACTGACCTTGCCAATTTAGACAATTTCAATTCAAAAAAATCAGAGATATTGGGAATATTCCAAAGAGCTGTCTCATTCTTAAAACATAATCGCTTGTTTATTCAGCAAAACTCATACAGAACACAATAATCTTGAGGTTGGTAACAAGACATATCCGGCAGGGATAGACTGGAGGAATAACCTCGTTAACCCTGTATTTCGTTCGGTATATATATTCGGTATATTTTTGTGAAGAAATGTTTAAAAAGAACAGTGGGTGCAGCTTGTTTATGGAAGATGCCTCATATATTCTTGAAAAAAAAATTACTTTGTAATATTAATGAAATCCTCTTACAATTACTATTATTTTTACAAAGTTTTTCCTAAGTTTTATAAAATTATAAAACTATTATAAAACTAATTTTTAGATTAAAAAATGCCACAAAAACACAATATGAAATTTAAAAAAAAATGATTGCAATTAGTTAGCTCTTTTTTGCAATCAAAACATTTTTAAAAATGCTAAAATTCTAACAATTTATCTAATAAATAGTGCTGAGCGGGAAATACACTTGTTCATTGTGTGTGGTACACACTGCCTTCACATCACGAGAACTTCTTTTTCATAAATCCAGTGCAAAAATATACTTACTTTGAGGAAACGGAGTTCTAAAATTCCACTTAAAAGTAAGTAACATTTTCCTGAGTTTTAGTTCAATTGAACTTATTTTAAGGTTTTTGAAGAAATAAGAATTGTATGAAATTGAATTTAAGTAAAATCAAGTCTAAATTTCAAAGTAATTAAAATTCAAGTACAAACCGAGTGATAAACTGATACACTCAAGCAGAGTTACCATGTGGTAACTCTAAATGGGGTAGATAGTGATCATATAGTTGGCCATGACATTCTTTACTCTACTATACGCTCGAACAAAATTGGGAAATATTAAAAACTTACTTCCAAAGTAGTGAGTCTTTAAGGCAATCTGTAAAAAAATTACGTGGAAATTGCTCGTGCTTTCAGATGAAGCTCATTTTCATCTCAGTAGCTGTGTCAATAAGCAAAATTACCGCATATGGGGTTTAGAGAACACAAACTGTAAGAAATTTACGTGGACAATTTTCGTGTTTGCAGATGAAGCTTATTTTCATCTCCATGGCTATGCCAATAAGCAAAATTGCCGCATATGGGGTTCAGAGAACCCACACGTGACTATTGAGAAGCCAATGCATCCACAACAAGTCACTGTTTGGTGTGGATACTGAAAAAATGGGTTCATCGGTCGGAGGTACTGCAAAGTCAGTCGTGGTAGCCATATGACTTACATTGTGTTCCATTATTAAATGACACAGTTCAAGCTTTCCAATGAAACCAGAAATTTGAAAAAATCACCCCTATCGCGAATAAAATTTCCCCGTGAATGAATTGTTCCATTAAATTTCCAATCGGGATTTATGGTGATTTTTCATGTTTCTTCGCTTTCGTACTTGGATTTCTAATCGCCTTACATCTAAAACAACGCAAAGAAGAGAAATATATTTCCGATTTATATTCATATTACCATTCCAATCCGATAAGGAAATAGAAAATTCCCTTTTTATGGGCGATAAGGGTGACTAATTAGTACTTTTTATAGCCGATTCTAATTTAAAAATTTAAATTATATATTTTTAAAATTTGTTTGGTCTAAAAGGGAAAGCCTGTCATAGATGTAGGCCAATGCATTTCTATTGGCACAGTTCGCTAAATGATTTGAAGGATTTCCTAAATATCACGAGGATAAATTTTATAAATAATTTTATTTCTACAATGTATGTATTTTATATACAAAAAATATTTTTATTTTTTATTGGCCATTATATGTATTTTTGTTGCGTTTTATGTTTGGCCCATAAATTTTGAAATGTCTCACTGTTGCTGCCATTGATCTTTGTGTAGGTGCCACTTTTCCTTGCATTGATGCGAGAAAATGACAAATGTTTTCTTTGTTCTATGCTGTTGTTGTTTTTTTTTGTTAATTTTGTTTTTTTACTATGGATTGGATTCGCTTGACCGTTGTTTTCATTCTATTCTTAACGAAACATGTCGGCCTCTTCTTCTGCCGTGTTACCTGTTACAACAGCAGAACAACATGTGCACACGACTCAGACTGAGGGTTTCTTCTTCTTCCTGCTTTTTGTTTTCCTCCCTAAGGTGTGTGTGTGTTGTATGCGAGCCTGTTGTGCCGGCCTAATTGCATTGCAAGAGAGTGCGGGGGAGGGTGTTGGTGGCGGAGATGTTTGGTTTGACATTTGTGTGTTTCGACGTTTTTGGTAGTTGACGTTCTTTTGTTGCCGTGGTTTTTTCTTCGTGTTGTTGTTCCTGTTGTTTGAAAAATATGTCCGAACAAAAAGTACAGTTTCTTTGAGAATCTATTCAATAAAGTTTTTGTTGATTGCACCTTGTTTTTCCTTTCCATTGTTTTTTTTTTCTATTTTCCTTTGGCTAATTTTATGTTGACCCCTACCGCATGTTCCACAATGCGACACGGATTGTGTCATTTCAGCCAGCTGTTCATTGCATTTTGCGGCAAATAGTCAAAAGAGAAAGAATTACTCAATGTTAAGAGAGACGCTTTGAGAGAATGTCGAAGAGAGTTTAATCATGAAAAGGGTAGTAGTGTAAACACACCCCATGTAAACATGTATTTCATTAGAAGGACGTGCCACATGAAGTGCAATAATAAAATTGCATCATTCAAAGGGGAGGTGGATGGATGGAAATACGTTTTTATGGGAAAACTATCCATAAACACTATTTTTTTATTCTATTAACCTATAATTAAGACAATACACTCAGAAAAATGTAAGAACAAATTGAAAAAAATGTGGAAAGTAAATTTCGTATGACTCTACAGCAATATTTCATCATATCTCTAAAAATGGGAATTGATTGGATCCGATGACAGTGTCCCAGCAAAAAATAGGAAGTATGTATTCCGATGGGATCCAAATTGTACACTCAAAAAAAGAAATTTAGGAAAATTGAACTTGATATAGCGCTAAAGCAATATTCCCTCATATCTAGTTCAAAATTTTCCCTGCTTTGAACTTGATTCTAGTTCAATTTACCTTAAACCAAGTAAATATTTACTCAAACTGAGGGAAATTGCATTAAATTTTCCATCAACCCAAGTACATTTTTGTTAAATCTAAATAGGAACTATGTATTTCGATAGGAGTCAAATTGTACACTCAGAAAAAGTGAACCCTACAATGAGTTCAAATGAACTAAAATTTAGGAAAATTGAACTTCATATAGCGCTAACGCCATATTTCCTTTTCCTTGAAAGTACTACATGCTTTGAACTTGATTCTAGTTCAATTTTCCTTAAACCAAGTAAATATTTACTCAAACTGAGGGAAATTGCAGTAAGTTTTCAAACCAAGTACATTTTTACTAAATCTAAGTAAAATTTTGATGAAATTTTCCTAAAACCAAGTAAATTTTACTCAAATCGAGTAAGTATTTACTTAAACTGAGGACAAATTTACTGATTTTTTCCACAAAACAAGTGCATTTTTACTTAATCCTAGGGAAATTTTTAAAATAAATAAGGTAAATAGTGAACTTAAAATAAGTTCAATCAAACAACTAATTTTTCTGCAGAGTATGCAAAACTAATACAAAAAATGACTACATGAAATATTTCTCAAAAGTTTCATGGTACCTCTGTCATTAAAAAAGTTGAGCTATTACTCCATGATTGCTGGGAAGGTAATCATGTGATTGTTTAGCAAGTTATTAAAATAACTTTCTAAAAATTATAACGTGTCCCACTCAATAAAAAATATGGAGCATACTGAAATTGAATCCAAAAAATAATCAATTTAAGGACATTTTTGATTTAAATAAGTAAATAAGACTCATTTCTAGTAAATTTCTGCTACTTGATTTGAAAAAAAAAACTTAAATTGAATAAAGGCATACTACTGGGTGCAAACAAATACTGATTTCCTTACTTTTGGTAAATTTGTACTTAAATATTTTTTGAGTGTTAACAGTCATTGATATAAGTTGTCCATGGTTCGAAAAATCAGTAAAATATCGATGAAAAAATTGTAACAGTTACATATTATCAAAACAACTTAAAATAGTAAGCATAATTATTAAAATATGCACAGTAGCTTCGGTTTAACACTCACTCACTTAAGTGTCACTTTAAGATAACTGCCGCAGAGTCACAACTTTTGAAATTCGAGTTAAATGAATTACACTTAAGTGGCATTTTCGCTTACCTGCCAGTTAAAACTACTGTAATACTAATTTAATGCCTATTATACAAATAACTTTTATCTCTGATTTATTTCAATAAAACCAATGGATAAAAATGTTGCCACCTTATCAAGTCTCTTAATTTTAAGCTAGTAAGCCCAATCGAACAGGGCTAGTATTATAGTATTAAAATGATTGTGGAATTAAGTTATCCAATCATTCTAAAAATCTCATACCAAAGTTATAGGATCTAGCAGAATTGAAAATCTGCGTTTAATATCTTTGCTTTCGATTGTGGAACGATCTGATCCGATCTGTTCAAAATTCATACCACCGATAGAGTTTTTTATACTGAAGATAAATAAGTAAACAAAGCTGGTGGCGGCCCATACTTCCCGAGTTGCGGGTCCCCAAAGATCGAATATATACTTATACAATATACAATTTTATTTTTTCCATTAAACTTTTAAAGCAAAACATTATTCACAGCACAAAACAAAAAATATTTCAGACAAAACAAAAAAATAATTCATATTAAAATAAAAAGGAATTATTTTAGTTTTTTCGTTTGTATTTTTTTTTGCTCTGTAATCAATATTTGATTTGAACTGGGATATTGTCCTGGCTCAAGACCATTTTGCATCTATATTTAATAGAATGCAAATTTATTTACAAATGGCATGGTGACATTTATTACTTGGCTGCAGACTACCACGATCATGATTTCGACCATGTCAAAAGTCTTTTCAAGTGGCTTCGCAGCGACTTTTCAACATCAAACCCGGCCTCTATAAGGAGATGATTCTCACAAACGAACGAGAAGCACAACTCACTTGCCGAATTTGCGTTTAAAAAATCGCACCAAGTAATAAAGCACACATGCCATCTTACAATCATCTCATTGAGTTGCATATGTAAGTATGTGTATATGCAGGTATAGTTACCCAGCAATACTTCTGCCGTGCCAACGCTCATTTGTTTTAGTTTTTTCGTTTGTATTTTTTTTGGTCTGTAATCAATATTTTATTTGAACTGGGATATTGTCCTGGCTCAAGACCATTTTGCGTCTATATTTAATAGAATGCAAATTTATTTACAAATGGCATGGTGACATTTATTACTTGGCTGCAGACTACCACGATCATGATTTCGACCATGTCAAAAGTCTTTTCAAGTCTTTGTATGGAAGCTATATATAAATCTGAACCGATCTGACCTATATTCACCATGGGTGTTTCTAGTGGAAATATAAGATGTGTTACGAAATCTGAAGACAATCTGATATAATATGTGGTCTCTAGAGCGGAAAAAGTCAAATCGGGAGCGAAATTTGTATGGGAGCTGTATATAAATCTGAACCGATCTAACACATTTTTACCACAGGTGTTTCTAGTTGAAACATAAGATGTTTTGCCAATTTTAATCTGTTGTAATATGTGGTATCTAGAGTGGAAAGAGTCAAATCGGGAGTGAAATTCGTATGGGAGCTATGTCTAAATCTGAACCGATTTTCTTTAAATTAAATAGCGTTCGTCCTTGTCCCGAAAAACTTCATTGTGCAAAGTTTCATTCAGTTATGTCTACAATTGCGACCTGTATCGTGATTACAAGAATATATGGACAGACGGACATTGCTAAATCGACTCAAAATGTTATTCTAAGTCGATCGGTATAATTAACAATGGGTCTATCTCGTTTCCTTTTGGGTGTTACAAACAAATGCACAAAGACATAATACTCTCGTGGAGTGTATAAATATAATTTTTGGTATATATCCATTGCAAAATGACGCCATAAACCATCGATAGTGTTCGAATGCCGGGCGTCTTCAAAAATTCACAAAAGATTTTTAGTGATTAACTCCTATGTGTATATAACCCGCATTACATAACGAATCGTACGCCTGTAGAAATTAATACAACACTTCAGAAATCCGATACAAAGGTCGTTCCAGGCAATATATAACGTTTGATAAGTTGCAATAAATCATAAAACACTGTACCATAAACACACTGTCCCTCCACTCGATGTCCCCTGTTGTATTTTCTTTTACCTCTTTTAGACACATCAATTTCCACAACAATATCTGGAACACCAATAATGATGTTCGTTTGGAAAGATCCAAATATAACCACCTCCCGGAAAAAATAGTTCCAGTATACAGCGGTTGGGACGGCAGTTATATCTGTCTCTTTCAATATGATGTCCAAACTCAAATATTTGGTTCGAAGATATGCAAACATATATCATATATATATCATTTTTCTGATCGACTCTTTTGTATCGCATACAACAGGTTTCTTATTATTTCTGGGTATTTTTTTCTATGCATCTAAAATGTTTTTACACCGATTACAACTTCATCCTTACCTCCACGCCCATCCATTAGTATTATTTATTTTGAATATTGTGCCTTATGTTGCTACAATCCTCCAATCCTTCAATATTTGTACGACATTCGTTGTAATCATACATTTGTGTAGAAAGAGCAATTTCCATTTTGTTACTTTTTTTATTTTCCAAAATGATCGTGTCTAAAAAGTAACATCGCTATTAAAATGTATTTCTCCATTATTCAAAAATGTTGCCATACTTTGCTTTTCCTCACAAAATGTTGCCATAATTTGGTATTTCTCTCAAAAATGGCCATATTCGCGGAAAAAATATGTCCTTTTTACACATCATGAATAAAACATTTTTTAAGTACTAAAAGTGTGTTTAACTCCTAATGTTTCAACGCCTTGCAATATGCCAATACCCATATTGCCCAACGCGTGAAGTCCAAATTTTGGGGACCCATAACTCGGGAAATATGGGTCGTCGCCACTTTTTTCCTTCTTTTGATGCTGTAAAACCAAAAAATCGGGACATTGGCCGTTGTCAAAATTTTAGTTAATTTAAAAATTTTAATTAATTTCTTTGAAGTCATTTTAGACATAAAACAATTGTGAAAATGATATTAAACCATGAGACCGAACAAATGCACAATTACAGAATATACTCGTAAAGTGACCGCAATAGAAAAATCCTTCAACTTCACTTAAAAATTTATGAATGTATGATTCTTGCGAGTATTTAACCCATTAGAGCCCAGGCGGTTTGCTTCGCTATTTCTTGCTGTTTACTGTTTGATTAATGGTTCAAAATGGGTTAATGTATTTTGTTTACACTTGATAATTCTAGAGCACACTAGGCAGCTCTAAATAAACACTTTATCATGTTTACTATAAAATTAGTATTATTAGCTTTAAATATAAAATGCTACTCAATTTTATACATTAAGCCCATTTGATTTGGAAGTGATATAAGACCACGTTTGTAAAAAAAAAACAACACAAATATGTTTTACCAAATTTACCATTTGCTCGTTTAATTTGTGTCTTTCCTTAATAATTTATGATTTTAATTACGCAATAATATACACGTTTTTGTTTATAGCTTCGAGATTGCGTCACTCGAAAAACGCCTTCTCAGAAATTTGATGCATTTTCTGTCCGCTGTCAACCCTTTGGTTTTTCGTAACCGTAGATAATGTTTTTTTATTTATCTTACTCTCCCCTCCGTTGAACATTACTTCGGGTTGGGAGGGGAAAATTCTAAATGTGTGGTTTTGTTATACAAATATTTACCACGATGCCGGACATTTTTTAATTACATTTACAAATTCCCTACAGATATTTCGTCGTACACATTCAGTGAATACTAGTTAAGTGTCTGTCTGGCTTACGCCATAATAACTATGAATATTTATAATGTATTAGGGTGTGTCGTATAAGGGGAGAAGTGATGAAATTAAATTTACAATAAGAAACTTCCAAAAAATGAATGAGAATGAAAAGTCGGGCACTTTTCTGCTATTACAGCAGTTTTTGTGCCATAACAGCAGCATTTTTGCAATCTAGCATCAGCATTCACGCTGCTAAAGAGTTTGCAGTCTGCTAAAAATGACTGCTGTTAATTAAAATATAAAAAATAAGCATTCACAATTTAAAAGCCTTTCAGATTGACTGTTAAAACGAGTTTAGCTCTAATATCCTTTTATATTAGCTTGGAACAACATTCGTATCATTAAAATGACAATCGCAATATCTTTCAGTGGTAATAAAGTGGCTTATAATAACCTTTATTATATCTGTATACAACTGTTCATACTGTTTTGTACATATTCTTAAAGTTTCAAGAAAACGTTTTTTTTTTCTGAACAGCAAGCAGCTGTTTACTATTCCAGCAGACACAAATCTGCTATCTCTTTTTCAACAGAAAATTTGCTCGTACAGCAGACTTTCTGCTTTCTTTTACTGACAAATTCCTTTGAGAGTAACATTATAACATTAACATATATAACATTAATTAATTAATGTTAGTGTTATTAGTATTACATGCAGAGCCAACTTCTACAATTATGCACAGATTTTCTTTAAATAGGACTTTTTTTCTTCGTATATTTGGTAGATATTAAAAAATAAAGGAAAATATTCTGTTGTCTAATTTGTAAAGAGATTTTCGCAATATTTATACAACAATTTAAAAATCAAAATTTTTCAAATTCTTTTGCGTCTACAAAAAGTGTCACATCTTCTACATTTATCCATAGATGTCTTACATAAAGACATAGTTTTCTTCGTTAGCTAGTGGAAATAATACAAAAATTCGTTTTCCAATTTTTTAGATTTTTTAAAGAAGTGATTGTTTTTGTAGACTATGTATATAAAAAAGTGCTGATTATTTTTCAAATTTCTGGTTTTATTGGAAAAGTTGAACTTTGTCATTTAATAATGCACCACAATACCATTCATATGACTACCACGACTGGCACGAGTACCTCATCCGATCAACCCCAATGACTCGTTGGGGATGCATGGACTTCTCAATAGTCACGTGTGGGTTCTCTGAATCCCAAATGCTGCAATGTTGCTTATTGACATAGCCACCGAGATGAAAATGAGCTGAACTCAAGGCCGATCTCTTCTCGAAAATTTTCCACGTCAATTTCTTACAGTTTGCGTTGAAGACTCACTACTTTGGAATTAAGATTTTAATATTTTCCAATTTTGTTCGAAAAATTTGCAGCAACGAGAAGAATAAACCTGCCAAAGGTTATACTAATCGGAGGACCTCCGGTTCGCGACAGAGTCGAACTTTTTTGGAATCACCCAAAGATTGTTGAGTCATAAAATGTTTGTCACAATGGAAGATTTTATTAAATCTATTGAAAGGCTTCATAATATGATAAATATGACACTTCAGTGTGTCGACTTCATTCACTTCACTACTTTACTACCAGCAATTCTCATTCGTCCGAAGTGAATTTTGACGTAAGTATGAAAACGTTGCAAAGCTTTTGAAAATGATGGTGTGCGTTGCAATCTATGTATGCTATTTTATTACACCGTCAATGTTCAAGTTTCTAAGATTCAAGATTGGCTGTGTCGAAATTTTTTGGAATCACCCATAATAAAATATTTGTCATAACTACTATGAAGAATTTTATTATATCTTTTGTCATATCTTCATAATATAATAAATTGATCCTCGGTGTGTCCACTTTATTCAATTGAGTATTTTACTAAAAGTAATTCTCATTTATTCAATGTGAATTCAGATATAAGTATGTAGACATTGCAAAGCTTCTGGAAAGTTTAGTTTATATTTGATACTTTTTCTTATCTATAATGAAGTTTCATTAAAAATTAAACATATTTCATTAAACATGTGACAAAAGTTCATTGATTGAAGATCCCCATTTTCAATTTTTCCTTGAAACTAAGAAAATGGAATCTCTTAGTTTCACGGAACACCCTAATAACAATGTACATATGTATTTCATTTTATTACACCGTCAATTTTCCTATAACTGACAAATTGGCAAAGCCCTCCTCGCAATGCATTCACTTTGAAATTATCTCAACGTCGCATGTGTAGGATAATGGGAGACATTAGCCACAGACCACACAGACGTTTGAATGTCGCCCATCCATAATGGCCAAGAAAATCCAATAAGTGCGTCAATCAAACCAATTCTCAAATGGAAATAGCCAAAACGAACGAAGGAAGGAACGGAGTATTGGAATAGAGTAACATTGCGTTGCAACTTTTGCGGAAACTTAAAGAAGACATGGAGTCAAGTCAAGACAAGATAGACAGACACATTTGCTAGATAAGATAGGGCCAGACGGCGGACGGACTGCAAGAAGATATTGCTTGTCACTCTTACCTTTCACAAATGTTAATGTAATTGCTTTTTTATCGAATACCAAAAAATTATATAAATTTCTTGTGTTCTTTTTTAATTGATTTTGGTCGGTGGGGGGAGGTGGGGCCTCTAAATTTCACCTGAAATGTGATACTATTCCCGAGGTTCTCCAACCAACAGCACTCTTCTTTTTTGTTATTTTTGCAGCAACACTTGTTTACTTTCGACCTACGTAAATTGCGTTCGCGTTTGTTTAACAGACTAAATTTGTTTCGAAAATAAGAAGAACAATCGACGAGAGTTACGTCAGAGAAAAACCCACAAAGTTATGTTGTCTGTATTAGAAACGGGTGGGATGTGCTGTGATGACGCACAAAGAAAGGCTTCCAAATTTAAAATATGTTTTAATGAAGGTCTTAATTATAGAGGTAACTAGTTTGCTACACAAATAACACTGTGCAACAGAAATTTTATCGAAGTATAAGATATTTCGATGTATTTTTGGTTTTCTAAACTCGAAAATGATATTAAAAAAATTATGGATATATTTTTTATATTATTTATTAAAAAATATGGATATATATTTTTTAATTTTTACTAAATTTCTAATTTTCGCCGAAGGCTTTCTAAACTCGAAAACGATATTTAAAAAAATATGGATATATTTTTTATATTATTTATTAAAAACATTATGGATATATTTTTTAATTTTTACTAAAATTCTAATTTTCCCTGAAAGCTTTCTGAACTCGAAAACGATATTTAAAAAAATTAGGGATATATTTTTTATATTATTTATTAAAAAAATTATGGATATATAGTATTAATTTTTACTAAAATTCTAATTTTCGCCGAAGAATTTCTAAACTCGAAAACGATATTTAAAAAATTAGGCATATATTTTTTATATTATTTATTAAAAAGTATGGATATATATATTTTATTTTTTACCTCAATTCTAATTTTCGCCAAAGATACCTTTAATATTTGTATTGCCATTTTGGAAATATAGGTCCGATCACAGCCACTTATGTGTTTAATTAAAGGTAATTGTGTTGGCTACAAATGTTGCGATATTCACTTTCACATGGAAACAGTGCTTTAGGAACAGTCTCCTAAAAATTGAGAAAAAATTGATTTTTTCGATTGTTACGATAAAATCATAAGAGATAGAAAAAATAGGAAAACATATTGTGGAAGATATGACCCTCTTTGTAGACTTAAAAGATACATTTTTGAAATTTTTGACTAAATAGCGCGAAAATTCGCTTTACAAATTAGATAACAGAATATTTTATATTATTTTATAGTAGTATTATGACGAAGAAAATCTATGTATAAATGTATTTGTTTTGACCCTTATTGGAATTTCAATTTTGTTATTTTTACCAAGTTTTTGCTTGGATAAAGCATTGGGAATACTGATGAGTACGTTTTGACGTAGACACGTAGAGTTAATGAATTTCATACAATTTCATGACGCTTCGGTGTATATGCTGCCATAAGGACACTTTTTTATGTCAGCGTCAAGTATAAAAGACGCCTTGGCTTGGACGCCAATGCTTTAATTTTGTCATATATGAAGGCATTATGTACTTCTGCAGGAAGAGCCATAACTTCTACATTCACCTGCAGATTTTCTTCAACTTGGCCTTGTTTTCTTCGTTAAGATCCCAGCTTTTATAAAATAAACAAATCTACTATCTAATTTATAAAGTCAGTTTTCGCGCTATTTATGGAAAAATTAAAAAAAATCCTGATTTTTAAAAAAAATCTTTTACGTCTGCAAAGAGGGTCACAACTTCTACACTTTTTCTACCACATATACATTTTTTTCTTTGTTGAAATGTTAGCTAATAAAAAGTATAACACTTTTATTTCCATTTTATTCTATTTTTATGGGTATTTTCGTGCCAGTAATTTTTTTTCGCAAAAATAATATTTTTCGCAATTTTTAGGAGATTGTTGCTAAACCACTGTTTCTATGTGAAAGTGAAATTCTCGGTATTTGTAGCCGTCATAATTATCTTTAATTTAATATCTAAGCGTAAATTATCTTCATAATATTTATGATTCTGTCATAACCTCAGTGAAAAATTTCATAAAAAAGCACAAATCTATGAAAAGTGTCATAGACCCGATGAAAATCTTCATATGATCTATGAAATGCATTTCATAGAATCAATGAAATTTGCCATATGTTTAATGAACCCTTTATGTAATCTAATGAAAATATTTCATATTTCGACATTTATCCCTAGATCTTTTTCATGTAGCCATTGTTTTCTGCGTTAGAATGTTACCTATTAAAATGTAAAATAACTTTTTTTACGATTTTTTCTTTCTTTTTTTATGATTTTTTTCGTGCCAGCATAAAAGGGTTTTTTCAAAAATAAATCAGCTATTTCCAAATATGTTAGTTCCCAAGCCATTGTTTCTATTTTGATGTGATATTCACAAAATTTGCAGCCATCGCAATTACCTTTAATTAGACATCGGTGCCGTTGTGATCGGACTTATATTTCCAAAATTAGGGTAAATAATAATTGGAATTTTAGAACAAAATAAAAAAATGGATCTGTTAATTTTTTTTAAAGAAATCCAAAATACATCAGAAAATTTTGAACACAGCTCGGCGAAATTTTCGCTGTATTGACGCAGAAAAGACATATGATTGTTGTAAGCATAATATGATTACTGCTAAAGGCAATAGAAGGATATTATATTATGGTTGAAAATTATTATTGTTAGTTTATCTAAACATGAATTGACAATGTTGATATTATGATTAGCTACAGCCATACTATGATTACCCCAACCATAATCCCCATCATAATATGATGCTCTTCGACCGTATGGTTGCAGCAATCAATGTCATCATGCCATTTGTAAAAAAATTTGAATTCTATCAAATATCGATGAAAAATGGTCTTAGAGCGAGTTCAAATCAAATATTGATTACAGACCAAAATAAAATAAACGAACAAATTAAAAAATATCCATAACAATTTTTAGTAACGTTTTCGAGCATAGAAAGCCAAAATACATCAGAAAATTTTATACATAGTTGTACGGCATAATTTGTGTTGCACAGTGTTAATTATGTATTGACAAGAGGTTTAAAATAAATGAGCCCCTCCTAGGACAGCTTCATGTTTAATTGACTGATATATTTGTCACAACATTTGGTTCATTTGTGCTTCTTCGGATGATCTCTTTTTGATATTTTAATTAATTCAATTAATTTTTTAATTGATTTAACTAAAAAGATGCACCTAGCTCTTTAGTTAATTTTCTGTGTAATTTCAACCCTGTACTCTCACGAAGAAAATAAGTTTCTTTTAATGAAAATCAACCTCAATACCTAGCAAGGCATGCTCTATTTTTCATATTTTAATTAATTCAATTAATTTTTTCATTGATTTAACTAAATAGATGTACTGGCTCTTTAGTTCATTTTCTGTGTAATTTCAACCCTGTACTCTCACGAGGAAAATAAGTTTCTTTTAATGAAAATCAACCTGAAAACCCTTTCATGTTATTCGTGTCCAGAGTGTAGGGAGGTTATAAAAATATTCAAATTACACTTCTATCATTCCCAGTTTGTTTTCGCCGTCTACAGACATTGTCCATTGTATTTCTAAAAACAGATGTATTCTATTTTTGCTTAAGTACACCTGCTTTCCATTTTAAACAACTAGAATATGTCAATCAATGATTAGAAATATACAACAAAACATTAGTAAAACGACGTTGTCCTGCTCGCCCCCAGCCGCCCATGTGCGACTTGATGGTGCTGTGTGTCTGGTGAGGATGTTGGGGGAGACGAGAAGCATATTGAAATGACCAGCATGGCTAAAGCAACGATTGACAGTGGTCATGACAAATAAGGTGTCAATCCATGCAATGTGTACATTAAGGTGGGTTAGTTTTTTTAAGGGACAAAACCGGTTAGAAAATAATAGTAATTGTAGTTGGACACACATAAAGAAGATATATGATTGATGCAGCCATATTTGAAGATCATCATGTTATATTTTATATAGGGTGGATCATGTAACATTTTAAATTAGTAACGGCTAAAAGAAAAGTACTGACTTTTTTTTTTCAAATTTCTGGTTTTATTGGAAATGTTGACCTTTGTTATTTAATAATGGAACACAATATCATTCATATGACTACACGACATGGTCACCGAAGGTTAAACTGAAGGCAGATCTCTTTGAACTGGGATATTGTCCCGGCTCAAGACCATTTTGCATCTACATTTAATAGAATGCAAATTTATTTACAAATGGCATGTTGACATTTATTACTTGGCAGCAGACTACCACTATCATGATTTCCACCCTGTCAAAGGTTTTCTCAAGTGGCTTCGCAGCAACTTTTCAACATCATAAGGAAATAACATTTAAGGAAATAATTCTCACAAACGAATGAGAAGCACAACTCACTTGCAGAATATGCGTTTGAAAAATCGCACCAAGTAATAAAGCACACATGCCATCTTACAAACATCTCATTGAGTTGCATATGTAAGTAAATATGTGTATATGCAGGTATAGTTACCCAGCAATACTTCTGCCGTGCCAACGCTCATCTGTTGCTTAAAGTTTGCGTTAAAGACTCACAACTCTGAAAGTAGGTTTTAATATTTCCCAATTTTGTTCGAAAATAAAGATAAATATGAATGTTATTCTACCTTTCAAAGTCAAAGTAATCGGTAGTTCAAATTTAAAAATTTGCCCAATGGCCCATTCTATATAAAGTGTAGCTTCATATCTAGGGTCACGACAATATAAAGGGTGTTTTTAATTGAGGTATAGAACTTCGAATTGAAATAAAACACAAGAAAATCGTTTTAATGTCCATCAATTTGGCTTTATTGGTAAACGTAGTGCGAAAACGATCCATGGTTAACCGAATTAATTGCTCTGATGGACGATTATGTCGACCATAAAATGGTGAACTTCGCGAACTGAACCATTACTTTCGAAATAAATTTGCACGATTTGCAAGCGTTGTTCTTTTGTCAACCTGTTCATGATGAAATGGCAAACCAAACTAAATATTAATCACTTGACAGCTGACAAAATGGCCGCTGGTTAAAAAAGTGATGCCAACTTAAAGTTCTATACCCCAATAAAAAACACCCTTTACTATCAACGAACTGTTCGAAATGCAGCTCTGAGCAGTTTATTGTTGGAGGCTTATGAAGAGAATCAACTCAGTTTTAGTCGGATTTACTGCCAGGCCACTATCCCTGGCCCATCTGCAGAATATCTCTAAGAGTTGTAGGAAATGTCGCCTAAATAGTCTAAAAAACGGACAATTCTTTCAATTATTGACCCCTGCAAATATAGATTCAAAGTCGTGCCTTAAGGCTCCACTTGACACTCTCGTGAGAGTGTCCACGAAAACCAAAGATTTTATATCGAAGGAAAATTTTAATTTCTAAATTTGTCTAACTGACCTACCCTAATGTACGGGCGGGTTAAACATGCTGTATTTGTAGACGGACGCTACCTATGTGTAGATAATGGAAATGGTTGCTTGCCAATGACAATTAACACCCTTTCTTTGAGTTGACGCGACATTTTCTTTCCGGGTTCGTTTTGGCGAATTTATGCTAAAGTGTGATGATGAAACAGCATTTGGTGGCATTGTGACAAAAAAAAAAAAAAAAATGTGTCAATAGCGTGTGTGGTTCTAAATGACGTTGTTAGCAGTTTAGCTAAAAGTGGGTCAAAATAGTACGCAAATTCAAGAAAAAGAGAAGTCATATTAAATATGCACTCAGAGATATAACACCAGGCAACAAAAAGACCTATTTTTTTACAGAATCAACAGAAAACAAGTAGAAAGGCGTTAAGTTGGGCCACGCCGAATCTTATATACCCTTCACCACGGAGTGTATTCCACAGTATTATCAGTCAGCTGTCGCCATTACATAGAAGTGCACTACCATATTAGAAAAATTGTTCTTCTTCATTATTATAATATTATTAGTCATCTAAAGGCTGGTTAAATTTTAAGGGCCGATGTTGATTTTGAATAAAACACAAATTATTTAGGAAATTATTGTTATTATTTCTTTTTATTATAATAATATTGGTATGGTTCAATTATGTATGGAACAAAATATTGGCCAAATGGCCGCCGCGACCTCGATGACACACCTCCATCCGATGGTGCAAATTTTCGATGACGCTGGGGCATAATTGAGGTTCTATGCCGTTAATGTGCCGAATTATGTATCTCATCCTTTAGCTCTTGAATTGTTGCTGGCTTATCGACTTACACCTTTTCTTTCAAATAACCCCAAAGAAAGAAATGAAATCACATGATCTTGGCGGCCAATTGACATCGCCACCACGTGAGATAACACGTCCATTGAATTTGTCGCGCAAAAGGGCCATTGATTCGTAGCTGTGCGGCACGTGGCACCGTCCTGTTGAAACCACATATCGTCCACATCCATACCTTTCAATTCGGGCCATAAAAAGTTCGTTATCATCTCACGATAGTGAAGACCGTTCACAGTAACTGCTTGACCGGCCTCATTTTGAAAAAAAATGGGCTGGCGGGCCCATAAATCTCACCAAACAGTCTTTGTGGGTGCATTGGTTTTTCGACAATCACTCTTGGATTATCATTCGCCCAAATGCGGCAATTCTGCTTATTGTCGAATCCACTGAGGTGAAAATGTGCCTCATCACTGAAGATGATTTTCTTCGAAAATTGATCATCCAATGTTGCCATTTCTTGTCACCATTCTGACCATTGACGACGTTTGGAATGGTCAAGAGGCTTTAGCTCTTGAGTCAATTGCACCTTGTCAGCGTGTAAATGCAAGTCTTTATGCATAATGTTCTTCAACGACGAGCGTGAGAGGTGCAATTGTTGGGCACGACGACGAGTTGAGGTGGACGGCTCTTCAGCCACACTATCCCGAACAGCAGCAATATTTTCTGCAGTACGAGCTGTACGAGCATGCACTGGTGTTTTTACATCTCCTAGAGACCCGATTTGCACAAGTTTTTGCACGATTTTTCCGATTGTACGCACATTGTGACGATTAAATTGTCCGAAAAGATCACGAAGTGCACGATATGCATTTTGATTTGAACGCATATTTTCTTAATAAGCCTGAATAACTTTAACGCGTTGCTCGATTATGTATCTTTCCATGGTTCAAATTGAGTTAGTCTGAAATTGAGAAATGTCAAATGAAATGCAGAAAAAAACTTGACGTTTAGGTATGGTTCACATTCAACATCGGTCCTTACAATTTAACCACCCTTTATATCATTTGGTTCAAGTGTAATATGGGCTGGCGGACAGTGCAATGTGATGTCTTTCAATTGCCTTAGCGGTAATCATATTATGCTTGCAACAATCATATTCCTTTTCGAAGTATCGACACTCAGAACTGTGAGATTTTATAAAGGGTGATTTTTTAGCTATCAGTTCATCAGTTTGGTCTATAATTTAACCATGAATCGTCTTACAAACGAACAACGATTGCAAATTATTGAATTTTATTATCAAAATGTGTGCTCTGTTAAGAAAGTTCATCGCGCGCTTCCATTTTATGGCAGCAATTGGGCCTCTGTTACTCAAAAACGTGGACTAAATAATCTTCAAACATTAAATTATATGGACCGTACTATCGACTCAAATAGAGATTTCATGCATTTTTCTGAATTTTATGTGTTTTTTTTTTTTGAAAAACTTTCCTATAGCTTTTAAAACATCACCCTTTATTTTTGCCCAATGTTTTCCTCCCTATCCCTCCTTTTTATACCCACCTCCTATGACGCAGACATTTTAACCAAGAACAGTGCATAGTTTTCCCAGAATAGGGGAAGCCTTGGAGATTTGGCGCATCAAACCCTAATTCCAATGAAATGAATTATGTCCCCAAAATAAACAGTCTTATCACATTGTGTACAAATAAACAAACATAAGTATGTACTTACGTGTATCATATGTACATATGTATTTATGTAACTAAGTACATTAGGATGGAGTAAGAATGGGTCTGGCTGGGACATGTGGTTCGACCATGCTCAATCAATCACCTTCGGGGTGAATGAGTCAACTCTGACGTTGGTTTTTTTTTGCGACAAACAAAATAGAAACCCTCCTCTACTATGTTCAAAGCCCATTTCCTTTGCTAATTTTGTTGTTGTTGTATTTTATCGCAAAAGCTTTCTAGTTTTTGCGCATGTTTGCCAAAGTTAGCATATTCCCAGTAATGAAATTCACAACAGCACTTCAAACAAACCCAGCGTATTCATTCATCTATTTATTTTGTCTGTCCGTCCGGCTGGCCGGCCGGCTACTTGTCTGCCTGCCAGTGGGTTCAATGGAAAACTGACGTCAGAAAAAGGCCACCTACGAGCGAGAGAGATACATATGAGTGGTTTTGCCACTTGCATTCATGTTACACCCAGTGGAGTAGATGCAGTTCAGTAATAGGTCGGTTGGAGGAAGGGAGAGGGGGAGAGGATAGTGACACCAATTTGTCGCCATTCTTGTCATTCATGTGCAAATGTGAGTAATGAACCACCTCGCATGGCATGACACAATTGCCAACTCCATTCAAGTTACAGCGTTTCCATAGGAAGAAGGACGGCGATGGTACGTTGCCGCCAACAATGAATGGCAATGGGAATGGAAATGGAAGTGACACGGAGGAACGCGATTACGTCAAAATCGTAACAACAGCAACAACATCCAAAAGGCCCGTCCACCCAAGTGTTTGACTTTCTGCTTTGTCTCCTTCATTCGGGTTATTTTATATATTTAGCATGACTTGTGTTATTTGTTGTTATTCATAGAATATTTTTTCGCTTTTTGTTTTTGTTTTTATTTTATTTTCGATTTTTTTATTGGGTCGTTCGTTCTCTCTCTGCCCCCACATTCTTGTTTTTGTTTTTATTTTATTTTTTTCTGTTAATGTCGCTGGTGTGATAACATCAATAATACCTTGTTGTGCCATCATCCTCAGGGCCACACTATTGTTGTGCCTTAAATTTTTATTTTTGTTATTTTGGCCTTTTTTCCTTTTCGCTCTCTTTGAGAAAAGATATTGGCCCATAATACCTTCATACATATATGTAGGCTAAAATCAATACTACAACAATTAGAAAGTTCATTAAGCTGGTATTTATGTAAGCTTTTATTTGGTAATGAGGGGAAGGGTATGTAGGGTGGAAAGGGGCCGAGTTCAAGTGCTGATTATTATTTATCCGTTGTCACAGTGACGTGAGGGAAATTTGAAATTGCATTGCATGTGAGTGGTGGTTACTTACCTACAACAATGCAATCAATGCCAGATAATATCCCCCTCCTTCAGGTGGGAGAGACTATCAAGTTGATCTTTGTGTTTGTAACACTTTATCTGATCTGAGTTGGAAAACATTCCATTTGATGTTGACTTTCTGATCACAAAAATAGCGAACCTAGAGACTCACACCCATATCTAGACTTCCGTGATCTAACATTTTTAAAATTTAAAAATTAAAAAGCAGATGGGAGTCTTAAAAGATCCACGTTTAATGGCGACTTTGAGATCGTCCAGGATCCCCAATATATGTCAACTTGAAAGTCAGAAAAGTTCCACGCTTCAAAACTACTTCGAGGTCGTCCAGAGTCCCCAATAGATGCCAACATGAAAGCCTGAACAGATCCACGCTTTATGACGATTTTGAGGTCCTCCAGGATCGCCAATACATGTCATCTTTAATGTCTTAAAAGATCCAAATTTTATGATTATTTTGAGGTCGCCTTAAGAGTCTTAGAATATCCAAACTTTATGAACATTTTGATGTCTTCCAGGATCCCCTATATATGTCGTCTTGAAAGTCTTAAAACTCACGATTTTGAAGTCTTTTGCAACACATTTCGAGGTCGTGAAAGATCTACGATTTTTAAAGTCTTCAAGAATCTGTGGTTCATTTAGTGTCGTAGCCGTAAAAGATCGACTATTCATAGGGGATCTGCAATATATTCATTATGGTCTTCAAGGATCTGCAATTGATGTCGGTTTCGTCCACAAAGTCTTAAAAATCAATGATTTTGGAGTTTTCAATGATCTGCAAATCATGTCGATTTCGTTGGCAAAGTCTGAAAAGATCCACCATTTTTGAGTTTTCACATCGATGTCGTAGACGAAGTCTTAAAAGATTCACGATTTTCGATTCTTTGAGTATCTACAATTCATGTCGATTTAGTCGGATTCATGTCGGATTGTTTACTCACTGAAAGCGACCTATATATTAGCCAGCTACTAAATATTTTGTAGAAACTCTGACAATGTTGCCAGAATGATTGAGGAAAAATCGCAGCATTAAAAATCAATTGGTCTTATTGGATTTGATCACGGATTCAAAATCCAAACAAAACCCCGTGACAATATTTTGGTGAAATACTAAATTAGATACTATTGCTAAACATTAATTTTTCATACGGATTCCTTTGTTTCCCACTCTAGTTTCTGTGATATAAAGTGGCCACTATACCTATTAAATTATGGAAAATTGAGTTCTTTTGCCAACTTTTATTTTTAATTTATTTAATTTGCATCCTCGGTGTGTGCAAAATACATTGTCAATATTTTTCCTGTCTTTTTTCGCTTTTGTCTAATGAAATTTGAAATAGTCGGACCGTAAACAATTTAAAATATGAATTGTAAATTTTCCTCACACCATATTCCCCCAAATGGCTTACATGTTTACAAATGTCCGTATTCATATCTGGATGTATGTGTGATGTACAACAATTGCTGAATAGAGATAATGGACGTCATTCAGTTCATTCCAAGCGGCACCAAAAACGTATTGTAATGAGGGAAAGCGAATGCGAACGCCAACACAAAGGCACTGACTGATATTACCAAAATGCGTAGTAACACCAGATCAAAGGTTGGCGATGTTACGAAACAAATAATTGAAATGCGAAGATCTAATCTCTATGAAAATAATGTTAGGGGAAATTATTCCGGAAAGAGTGCAATGGCAGAGGCATGTGGGATTTCCCCCCCTTGGAACATTGGAGTGCGATATGGCTGCGGTTTTAAGGTAAAAAAACTGAACATTTTTGCGATTGTAGCTATCAACGAGGTCTCATGTGGGCCATTTCCATCTCATGCTAATTTTACAAAGGGGAAATCCAGAATGGGTTTCCTTTAAAAAGCCTGATGAAATATTCTGACCAACATACATTTGTATGAATGACGTACGAAGTTGTGTAGCTCCATTGCCAGGGTTTTCCATGTCCCCTCTCTTTGAGTTTTATGATCAAATTATAATTGTGTGGTCGTTACGTTCCGTGGTCGGTTTATTTGCTGCGGTTAGATTTCTTAATTGTTATTTTACGATAAAAAACAACATAAACTTGGATCGGTCGCATGGGAGCCAAATTCCACCATACATAAAGATAGACGGGAAATAAATAAAATTCAATTTATATAGAAAGACTTTAATTTATTTATAAGTCTTCATAAAAATGTTTGTGTTTACCAATCGAAGTAGGCGAGGGCGTAAGGGAGGAAGATAAGTGTGCCTAGAAAAACGACACATTATTTAATATGACATAAGCAAATGCATGTACTAAATTTTATTCCACACTAGCTCTATGCTTTGCCACCCCTGGCAACACCCTTGGAACTACTTACTGGAGTCGAACAGCGTAAAAAGGGGGCATAGCTACCCGCGATTTATCAAGATTTTGCATTCTTCAACGGTCTGCAAATCATATCAACGTGCAATTTTTAGAATACATACGATTTATGTAGATTTTGGAATCTTCAGTGGTCTGGAAGTCATGTCGACCTGAAAGTCTTAAAATACCCACGATTTATGTATCATGATATTGGAGGCATCTGCAATCATGTCGATTTCGTAGACGAATTCTTAAAAGATCCACGACTTTGGAGTCGTCAATTCTTTTCGATTTCGTTGTTGTACAAGATTTAGGATTTTGAAACACCGTTCGTGTCGATTTCGGCGAAGTTTTAAATGGTTCACGATTTTGGAGTCTGCAATTCATGTCGATTTCATCGACGAAGTTTTAAATGGTTCACGATTTTGGAGTCTGCAATTAATGTCGATTTCATCGGCGAAGTTTTAAATGGTTCACGATTTTGGAATTTGCAATTCACGTCGATTTCGAAGACGAAGTTTTAAATGGTCCACGATTTTGGAGTCTGCAATTCATGTCCATTTCGTAGACGAAGTCTTAAAAGATCCACGATGTCGGAGTTTGCAATTCATGTCGATTTCATAGATGTAACAGATCCATTATTTTGGAGTCTGTAAATCATGTCAATTTCATCTTAAAAGATCCACGATTTTGGAGTTTGCAATTCATGTCGATTTCATAGATGTAACAGATCCATTATTTTGGAATCTACAATTCATGTCAATATCGTAGATGTAACAGATCCAAGATTTTGGAGTCTGCAATTCATGTCGATTTCGTAGACAAAGTCTTAAAAGATCCTCGATTTTGGAGTTTGCGTCATGTCGATTTCATAGACGTAACAGATCCACTATTTTGGAGTCTGTAATTCATGTCGATTTCATCGACGAAGTTTTAAATGGTCCACGATTTTAGAGTCTGTAATTCGTGTCGATTTCATCGACGAAGTTTAAAATTTTGTAGTTTGCAATTCATGTCGATTTCGTAGACGAAGTTTTAAGAGATCCACGATTTTGGAATCTGCAATTCAGGTCGATTTCATAGATGTAAAAGATCCACGATATTGGAGTCTACAATTCATGTCGATTTAATCGACGAAGTTTTAAATGGTCCACGATTTTAGAGTCCGCAATTCATATCGATTTCGTAGACAAAGTCTTAAAAGATCCGCGATTTTGGAAATTCTGAAATTCATGTCGATTTCGTAGACAAAGTCTTAAAAGATCCACGAATTTGGAGTTTGCAATTCATGTAGATTTCGTAGATGTAAAAGATCCACGATTTTGGAGACTGCACTTCATGTCGATTTCGTAGATGTAAATGATCCACGATTTTAGAGACTGCAATTCATGTCGATTTCGTAGACGAAGTTTTAAAAGGTCCACGATTTTGGAATCTGCAATTCACATCGATTTCGAAGACGAATTCTTAAAATATCCACGATATTGGAGTCTGCAATTCATGTAGATTTCGTAGATGTAAATGATCCACGATTTTGGAGTCTGAAATTCATGTCGATTTCGTAGACAAAGTCTTAATAGATCCACGAATTTGGAGTTTGCAATTCATGTAGATTTCGTAGATGTAAAAGATCCACGATTTTGGAGACTGCACTTCATGTCGATTTCGTAGATGTAAATAATCCACGATTTTGGAGACTGCAATTCCTGTCGATTTCGTAGATGTGAAAGATCCACGATTTTGGAGTCTTCGAGTGTCTAAAAGATCCACGATCTTGTTGTTTTCGAGAATCTACAATTCATGTCGATTTCGTAGATGTGAAAGATCCACGATTTTGGAGTTTTCGAGTATCTACCATTCATGTCGATTTCGTAGATGTAAAAGATTCACGATTTGGAATTTCGAGTATTCATGTCGATTTCGTAGATGTAAAAGATTCACGATTTTGGAGTCTGCAATTCATGTCGATTTCGTAGACAAAGTCTTAAAAGATCCTCGATTTTGGAATTTGCAATTCATGTCGATTTCACAGATGTAAAAGATCCACGATATTGGAGTCTGCAATTCATGTCGATTTCGTAGACAAAGTCTAAAAAGATCCACGATTTTGGAGTCTGAAATTCATGTCGATTTCATGTCAATTCATGTAGATTTCGTAGATGTAAAAGATCCACGATTTTGGAGACTGCAATTCATGTCGATTTGGTAGATGTAAAAGATCCACGATTTTGGAGTCTTCGAGTGTCTAAAATTTCCACGATCTTGTTGTCTTCGAGAATCTACAATTCATGTCGATTTCGTAGATTTAAATAATCCACGATTTTGAAATTTTCGAATATCTACAATTAATGTTGAATTCGTGGATGTAAATGATCCAAGATTTTGTAGTCTGCACTTGTGGATCTGCAATTCATGTCGATTTCGTAGTTATAAAATATCACCGATTTTTGAGTCTTCGAGTGTCTACAATTCATGTCGATTTCGCAGATGTAAAAGATTCACGATTTTGGAGTCATCGTGTATCTACAATTCATGTCGATTTTGTAGCTTAAAAAAGCCACGAATTTGTAGTTTCAGATCTGCGTGGCGAGATCGTAGTTGTAAAATGTCCATGATTTAGGAGTTAGCAATTGTTTTGATCTTTTCTTTTCCGAAGTATTCTACGCAGAATTTTATTGGTGAACACTTGTAACGCCTTAATTGATACTGTGGAATGTAATCCCTAACTCAGACTATTTAAGATAACCTTTTCACCTGCTTTGATTGACTTCCAAATGATCTCCAGCATCGCAATGTCACAATGTTATCTTGCAATTAAAATTTTCTACTTAATCACCTCATATAATTGCTATTTTATCATATAAAACTACTACTTAATTTCTAATTCTATTAACTTAACAATGTTTTTTTTATTAACTGAGTGTAGATAAACTAAGGTGCCGGCACAGTGGTTACAATGTTGAAAAAAAACGAAAATCAATTCAAAATTCAGCTATCAATTGCCATGCCAGCATAGAAGATGTTGTCATAGCTCTGATTAGATTTCTATAGAAAAGACATCATTTAGAAACTGCCAAAAATATCGAATATGCCGTAACAGACAGACGGCGTCTATAGTGACCCCATTGGCGTCTAATGATTTTTTTCTGATCTAAATTTAATTTCAACACGAAAATGTTAAAAGTGCATTGGCGCTTTTGTTCGAATGCCAAGCGTCATCATCATCAGTGCTTGCTAACGATGAAGGTGGCTGCAGCCACTTGTAATAAGTAGATCAACCCAACCCCTCTCTCCCCCTCTCACGTTACTTTATGATCAATGACATTGGGTATTGTGTTATATCTGAAGTAGTTGCTGTTGTTGTTTAACTATGTACTTTATTTTACAATAAAAAGAGGAAAAACAAAAACAACTCATTCGTACGTATTTTTACTATTATTATCTAATATCAGGGTATTACACTCCGATATCAGTTGGAACTACAACTTATAAATACACATACAGGCTGATAGAACTATTTTTTTTCTAATACTCGCACATTTATAAATACACACAAAAGAACCTTCACCGAGTGATGGCAGCACGAGCGGGGAGCACACCGAGGGGGGGGGGCGAAATTTCGCGTGGTGTGTTAAAATACACACAATTTTGGCACAGATAATGAACTACACGTTTTCGCAGCGAACTGCACAATCGAACTGGTAATCGTTGAGGTAGGGGGTAGCGACTACTTTTGGCATGATGAAAATTTGAAATGCCTCCAAGTGGAATAGGGTGATCTAGGAAGTAATTTTACTTAGAATAATCTTGTTGAATCGAGGAATATCATGCAATTTAGATACAAAAAAAATGCTTTATCGTGTTATGATAGCGAGAACTATTACATTTTATTGGGCGACAGCAACATGTTTGCCGATGATGGCTCCAGCCCAAAATCCGCACAAAACAATTTTACTTTGTGTGAGTACTTGTTTCTCTAGCCGCCACACGTGAATTCTCTGAACCACAAATTCAACAATTTTGACGAATAACGAAGCCATCATATTTTAAGACGATTTTGCCCGATAAATCTTCAGTATTTTTATTAAAAGTCTGTTCAACAATGGAAACATGCCGTTCTTTTCTGTAGTACTCTACTAATATGTCAATGTCTGAGACTATCTCGTGGTCCGGGTTTTTGCCATCGGTTGTTGCCATGATATGCACTGTGCTCGGAAAACCCAGGTTCAATATCATTCATCATCTGATTTAATTCAGCGGCGCATAGTGTATTATCAGCGGAAAGAACATTCAAATAAAGCGTGTTCTAAAAGATTTTGGTGAAGTCGTTGAAAAATGTTTAAATAGCTGGAAGGTTCATTATTTTAGAGGTTATGTAGAGGCATGTTTTAAAAATTCATTTTCTCTAGTGCAAAACTATAATCGCGAGGGCAATCGAAGTCTTGACATTTACAAATATTGCTAAACTGGGAACTTAGTTAACCATTGCAAAAAGAAAATTCTGCTTATAGTTGCAAACATCTATTTAATTGCAAAAATGGTAAAATCTTCCCAGCCACAAACAAAGCAAAATTACAGTTCATTGCAAAATTTGTTTAAAGCATACTTTAGGGATGTACGGTTCTATGGAATGCGAGCTCAATATGAAGGTAAAAGGGTATTCCTAAAAGGGTACTTTGGTACGTTGGGCACTAGTAGTGACGAATTTTCATATCACATAAAGTCACTGGTAATGAATATATATTAAAATAAGAAATATATGACCATTTTCCGTTTTATGTAACATTCGATAAAGAAAACGCCATAAATTATGTTATATAAAATGAAAAATCGTAATATATTTCTAATATTTTAATATATATGTACGTTAATATAAATCATTACCAGTGACTTCATTTGACATTACAATTATATGAAAATTACCCACACGAACATTTTATGTTTTACGATATTTGAAATTTCTGAAAAACTTAATAACTTTATAAATAACTAAATTTTAATATATCAGCTTAAAATTTCCCAAAAATCGGGACATGATGGCTAACCATTTATTGTTAATTAATAAATCATTCCAAATATTCTGCCAAGTCATTCCTATAAACTTATCGACAGATTGAAACATCCCAGCAAAAAATCTAGATTTTGGAAGCAGTGCACGCGTTGTATAGCTACTGAGGGTGCAATAAAGTAAACATTCCTGAAACTTTGCATGACTTGGGTAGAGACCGAAAATTCGGATAGAGCTTAATCTCTGGATGATTCGGTTGCAATAGAAGAAGCAAAATGGAAAAAATCACACAAACTAGTAACGAACATATCGCATCACTTGCTGTCTCGAGTTCAAATCGCTGCATTTCATTTTTAAACTAGACATGCCATTATTGCATCCCTATAATTGCTCTAATTCGGGACACCCCCTCCATCAGCGCTTAATCTGCAGTTTAGTAAGCGAGATATACTGCATCTCTCCCTTACTGATCTGCTAAAAACGGAGCAGGAGTTTTTGCTGGGTTATTTATTTTCCAATGCATACTTTTAGGGTTTGTAATAAGTTTACTATTGAAATCTTTTGTTGTTTGCCTTACAGGTACAAATGAATACACATATTTGAATGGCAGACAAAATATTGCCCCTAAAGGTATGCTTTATAAAAAGTTTTTCAACTACCGTTGTTGATGTAGCAAACATGAATAATTTCCGGGTAGGCTTTTGCATTTTGTTTTAACTTTTTTGGAATAAAAACTAAAATCTGCAACTTTTTGGCAATGATTAACTATGATCCTAATAATTGTAAATGACGAGGCATCAGTCGGCCTCGCGATTGTTGTTTTACACTGGACAAAATTAATGGTTAATTTTAAAAAAATGCAACCTTCAGGTAAACCACTGTCTGGACAGGAAATCAAAATCAATATTAGACTTTTTAAAGGGAAAAGAACACCTCCAGCTCTTGTTTTCCATGAACTAAACGAAATGCTAATATGATACATATGGTTTCCGAGATACATCTCAATAAAATAATCTCTAATACGATGAACTATTCAATTATTTTCACATTTCTGATTTTTAAATGCATCCAAAGCAATATTTAACCGCGATATCGCCAAAAAAATAGAATGCATTTTATTAGAATGTTTTATGCAGATTTCAGTCAAAAAAGTATTACATTTGGGAGTTTCTGCCGCGAATAATAGACTATACGGCGCACAGTGTATTATCAGCGGCAAAAACTCTCAAATCGCAACTTTAATGATTGAATTTTGCAAAGAACATTCCTATTAAGCATATTCTAAAAGATTTTGCCAATATCGCGGTTAATTATATCTGTGGATGCATTTAACGTTCATAAATGCTAAAATAGTTGCAAATTTCATCATAAGAAACCATGTATCGTATTGAAATTTCGTTTAGTTCGTAGAAAATAGGAGCTCTCGAGGTGTTCTTTTGCATTTAAAAAAGTGTAATTACGTTTTTGCTTCCCTGCTTTCAGACAGAGGTTTACCTGAACGTTGTAAAGGGTGATATTTTAGCTATTATCTTTTTGGCAACACTGGTTTAAACAGCTGACACACGTTTCGTGTTTTGTTTCACTGTCAAACATCTTCAGTTTGGTCTATAATTTAACCATGAATCGTCTTACAAACGAACAACGCTTGCAAATTATTGAATTTTATTATCAAATGCGTGCTCAGTTAAGAAAGTTCATCGCGCGCTTCTTCCATTTTATGGTCAGTTTAATCGACCCACTGAAGCGGCTATTCGGGCTATTGTGACTAAATTTCGCACCAAATTTACATTGTTGGACATTAAGCCACCAACACGCTTACGTAGAGTGCGAATTGAAGAAAATATCGCAGCTGTATCGGCCAGTGTTAATGATGACCATCAATTATCGATTCGTCGCCGTTCGCAGCAATTGGGCTCTGTTACTCAAAAACGTGGAAATGCCAAAATTGGACTAAGCGGATGGACCATTTGAGGCGCAGTCAAGGTCAACAAACATTAAATTATATGGACCGTACTATCGATTCAAATAAAGATTTCATGAATTTTTCTGAATTTTATGTGTTTTTTAATTTTTTGGAAAAACTTTCCTATAGATTTTAAAAAATCAACCTTTATTTATTCAGTATTGGAAATTTTCTACAGTATAAAACTATAATCGCGAGGCCGACCAATGCCTCGGTATTTTCAAATATTGTCTTATTTACTCATTATAAAAATAATATGCAGCTTATAGCTGTCAACGTCGATTTAATTACAAAAATGGTAAAACCTTCAAAGCCAAAATGAAGCAATACTTTCTTCGTTGTTCTCTGTTAATGTATTTAGGAAAATTTATTTAAGAGCATACTTTAGGGATGTAAGGTTTTATGGCATGCGAGCGCATGTAAATATTGGGTCGATATTAATCTTAAGTTAAGTATAAAGCTAAAATAGCCGTGTGTCATCGATTAAAAATTAAAAGAATTTTTATAAAAAATTTCGAAAATCGTAAAAAACCAGAAAATTTATTTGGGCGTTGGGCATGGCACTGACAATTTTCATTTAATTTCGGACTCAAATGAAATCACTGGTAATGATTTGTATTCACATATTTATTAAAATAAGAAATTTATGAAGTTTTTTTCATTTCAACTTATATGGGAGGTGGGCGGATTTAAAAATAAAATGTTTTTTGATCTAATTTGACGATATAAAGGATGTGTGCGAAATTTCAAGGTGGTAGCTCTATTCCTTCTAATTTTTTGCCGCAGCTTGTATGAAAATATTCCACTGTGCGGCGCCCTCTTGCCAAATTATATTCAAGCATTAATGGCATAAAAGTATCTTTTTAAATAAAACCAATTTTTAGTTTGAAATTATGTGATTATTATACCCTCCACCACCAGAATGGGGGTATACTAACTTTGTATTCCTTGAAATATCGACCTGAGACCCTATAAAGTATATATATTCTTGATCTTCATAAAATTCTAAGACGATCTAGCCATGTCCGTCCGTCCGTCTGTTGAAAGCACGCTATCATCTAAACCAAAGGAGCTAGTTCGTTAAAATTTTCCATAAATGCGTCTTTTAGTCGTAGATCGGTTGGGATTGAAATGGGGCGAAATCAGCCCAAAGGGACAAGGACTACAAATATCCATAATAATCCCTAATATTTTAGCGCATTTAAGCATGTTTTTTTGAAAATGTCTGTTTATATATGCTTGATATTTGGTAGGCGAATTCCCCTTATAGAAAAAACGTGCACAATAAAGTGATTCTTATTTGTAGGGGGTGAAATGGGGCAAAAAAAGGGATAAAAATCGTACATATTAAACGACAACAGCTAGAAACACGAAATTCGGTGTGCACATTCCTCTAATTGAGTAGATACATAATATAAAAGTATTTTTTCCAAATTCGTATTTTTAAGGGGTAAAATAGGAATAGAGGGATAAAAATGGTACCAACCAAACTGCTGTACCTAGAATAATGAAAGTCGGTGTATACATTCTTCTGATTGCATAGATAAGTAAAATACACGGATTTTTCAAAATTCGTACTTTTTGGGGTTAAAATGAAAAAAGGGGATAAAAATAGTACCAATCTAATGACCGCAGCTAGAGTCATGAAATTCGGATTATACATTCCTCTGAGTGTGTAGACACGGAAAATAGACGAAGTTTTCGAAATTAGTACTTTCAAGGGATACAATGGTACAGAGGGATAAAAATAGTACCAACTAAACGACTACAGCTAGAATGATAAAATTCTAATTGCGTAGAAACGTCAAGGGGGTAAAAATGGTACCAACCAAATGGACGCAGCTGGAATCATGGAATTCGGCGTATACATTCCTCTGACTGCATAGACACGCAAAATATTTTTTTTCCAAATTCGTAATTTTTCTTTTACGGCAAAAATTGGTTGAAACATGAAGTTAGGCTATTTTGCACAATGTACGTCTGATAATGGATTTTCAAAATTTGTACTTTTGGAATTCAAATAGAATGGAAATACAACCAACTGTAGCACCCACTATCTACAAATATTTATGGCCTTGAAAATATAAATATAAGAATATTTATTTTTTGAATTGACGTATTGGTATAAATTTATTTATATTTTATTTATAAAATTAATTTTTCAATATTTGTATTTGTTTTGGTTTGGCTATATTAAAAAAATTATATTTTCCTGTAATATTACTGCACTTCTATGAAAGTCGACAGCCTCGTGGAATACAATCCATGGTGAAGTTCGGCCCGGCCGAACTTAACGCCGTTTTTACTTGTTTTATTTCAATTTAGTACTATTACACGCCTTTACTTGGGTCTGTACGAAATATACAAATATTTTTGTGAGTATAAAAAATCAATAAATCAACATATAGTCGATCAAGACTTGTTGTGAGCCTTTCCTTATTTGTTTGTTGCTCTTAATGAGTTGATCATTTTGTTGTAATTTTAATTAGATAGGCGGCACACGCACGTTTGTATTGGATACAATGCTACGATACTTTTCCAATTTTATAGAATTCCGTTTAATTAAACAATCTGACTGGCTTGGCTGGCTGGCCTATGCAGCAGCATGATTAGACTCCATTATTTTGGGGGGGTTTTATTTATTTTTTTTGTTGGTGTGCATTAACCTCGAAACGATTCAGTTGTCATTATTATTGCTGTTGTTATTGTTGTCTGTCTGGCTGTCTTCAGGTGGTTTTGTGTTTCTTGAAGAAATCACATCAATTTATTGCATCAGCTTTTACTCTGCTAGACTAGACTCTGGCCAAAAAAAGTGTTGAGGTGGCGGTTTATTTATCTTTTTCTTTCGTTTTTTTTTTGTGTGTGAATGATGTTATTCGATTCTCAGTGAGGCGAATAAGATGGCATTTTAAGAAATATTTGTGCTTAGATACACATAAACATTTTTCGAAAATATCTGCAGATTTTTATTTTGTTTTTCTAAAAATAGAACACTGTGGGGTGGGTGGTTGACGGCTGCCGGCATGTGTAGGAAATAATTCAAAGCATTGCATTGTTTTTGGACACAATGTTGCAGTTTATTTAAAGAGGCGTAGCATAAATGTCATCACCCGAAGTGGAAGAGCGGTTGCAATTTCTGTCTTATTAAGCAGAGATTCTTTTTATGTCAAAATTTATTTCAAATTTATGCTACTTTCATTTTTGACTCCACGAAGATCTTTGGCTATGTGGGGAGAATCATTAGTTTTTTGTTTTATCTAAAAAACTACTTTTTCCAATCGTTTTCCATTTCAAATGGGCAAATTAAAGTTGTCTTAAAAAACAAAACAGAGAAAGGCCACAGTAACTTTTACTATACATAGAGGCTGTCCCAGAATTCATGAACGATTTGAACTTCGCACAATATTCTTTGATGAAAAGCAAAGAACAGGAGACATTAACATTAAATGTTTTTTTATTTTAGACGTGTAGAACTTTACATTGAAATAATATGGGGGGGATTACCTAATTGAAAATTTACGGTATCAGAAAGGCTACCGCTATTTAAACAAAAATTAAAAATCTCGATTTGGAGAAAATATACGAAGAGTTTTATAACTTCTATATTTATAGATTTCTAATATATAAACATTGACTTCTTCGTTAAAAAGTAAGACAACATAATTTTCCCCAATTTTTTATTTTTTGCCCCATAAAATATATATATTTTTCCATTCTTTTGGAAACTGCTCCTAAATCAGAAGTTGTTGGAATATTTTCACACACGCTGTGGCAAAAATTAGAAGGAATAATTCTAGCATCTTGAAATTGCGCACAAACCTCTTATAAAGGGCGATTTTTTAGCTATTATCTTTTTGGCAACACTGGTTTAAACAGCTGACGCACGTTTCGTGTTTTGTTTCACTGTCAAACATCTTCAGTTTGGTCTATAATTTAACCATGAATCGTCTTACAAACGAACAACGCTTGCAAATTATTGAATTTTATTATCAAAATGCGTGCTCAGTTAAGAAAGTTCATCGCGCGCTTCTTCCATTTTATGGTCAGTTTAATCGACCACTGAAGCGGCTATTCGGGCTATTGTGACTAAATTTCGCACCAAATTTACATTGTTGGACATTAAACCACCAACACGCTTACGTAGAGTACGAACTGAAGAAAATATCGCAGCTGTATCGGCCAGTGTTAATGATGACCATCAATTATCGATTCGTCGCCGTTCGCAGCAATTGGGGCTCTGATACTCAAAAACGTGGAAATGCCAAAATTGGACTAAGCGGATGGACCATTTGAGGCGCAGTCAAGGTCAACATTTGCATGAAATAATCTTCAAACATTAAATTATATGGACCGTACTATCGATTCAAATAATGATTTCATGCATTTTTCTGTATATTATGTGTTTTTTATTTTTTGGAAAAACTTTCCTATAGCTTTTAAAAAATCACCCTTTATTATCAAATTATATCAGAAAAAGTTTTTGCTTAAATATGCCCACAACCAAGCCAGCCTCCCATGTAACAAAAATGAAAAATCGTCACATATTTTTATTTTAATATATACGTTAATACAAATCTTTGCCTGTGATTTCATTTGAGTCCATAATTAAATGTAAATTGCCAGGGCCGCACAGTGTATTATCAGCGGCAAAAACTCCCAAATATCATACGCCCAAATCTCGACTTTACTGATGGAATTTTGCAAAGAACATTCCTTTCTTCCCTTTAAATATATTCTAAAAGATTTGGCCAATATCGCGGATAACTTAATGTATCCACATTTAAAGTTCATAAATGCTAAAATAGTTGCAAATTTCATCATAATAGAGATTGTTTTTATTAGGATGTATCTCGGAAACCATGGATCGTATTGAAATTTCGTTTAGTTCGTAGAAAATAGGAGCTCTTGAGTTGTTCTTTTGCATTTGAAAAAGTGTAATTACGTCTATGACTTGCTTTTCAGACAGTGATTTACTTGAAGGTTGTATTTATTTAGTATTGTAAATTTTCTACAGTATAAAACTATTATAACTTATTCGCGACGCCGACCGATGCCTCGGCATTTACAAATATTACTGTCTTATTTATTCATTTCAAAAAGAATATTCTGCTTATAGCTGCCATTATCGATTTAATTACTGAAATTGTAAAACCTTCTAAGCCAAAAATGAAGCAATACTTTCTTCGTTGTTCTGTGTTAATGTATTTTGGAAAATTTATTTAAAGCATACTTTAGGGATGTAAGGTCTTATGGCATGCGAGCGCATATATATACATATTGGGCCTATATTAATCTGAAGCTATTTAAAAAGTTATAATAGCCGTTTTTCATCGATTAAAAAATAAAATAATTTTTATCAAAAACTTCAAAAATCGTTAAAATAACTAAAATTTTTATTTTGGCGTTTAATTGCCATACATGTGATATGGGTATTAAATGAAAGAGGGGAATATCTGTTAAAAATACTTCTAATTTTATGCTTCTATATTAATGCTAAACAACCGTTTCCCTCAGACAAATAAATAAATTTTAACTTATTAAGAGGGGAAATTTGAAATAAGTGTTAATGCTAAAGCAATGCAGACAGATGCATGCAATTTGAAGTATTTTTAACAGATATTCTACTCTACTTTATTTTGATACCCATATCGTATATGTATGGCTCGCAGGAATACGAAAATAAATTATTAAAACTTTGATATCCTTGAGAATTCAAAATTCCTGTAAAATGAAACTGAAACTGGGTACACAGCTTTTCTTCATGTGTATATCAGAATAGAAAATACAGAATCCAAAAATTTATCCAAATTACATGTTTGCTTTTAGAATTAATTAGATTTAGATAGATTAATTTTATTATAGTATTTTTTTTTTCAAAAATATACATTTTATAATATTAGAAAAATGAACCAAAATAAATTCGAACAATCATGTCGATACTGTTTTTGTATGCGAAAATGTTAATTATACATTTAATGCCGCTAGTTGGGATTTCAAATGGGCGAAATTGGTTCGCAGGGAAAAAAAATGTCACTCACAAGTACCTAATATTTAGAACATTTAATCAAGTTTTTTTAATGTGTCTGCTTATGGAATGTACTATCGATTCAAATAAAGATTTCATGCATTTTTCTGAATTTTATGTGTTTTTTTTTTTGAAAAACTTTCCTATAGCTTTTAAAAAATCACCCTTTATTATAAAAGTATTTTTCCAAGTTCGTACTTTTAAGGGGTAAAATGAGAATAGAAGGATAAAAATTGTACCAACCAAATGGCCACAGCAAGAATCATGAAATTCGGAGTATACATTCCTCTAACTATGCAGACACGAAAAATAAAAAAAAATTCCAAATTCGTACTTTCAAGGGATACAATGGGAGCAGAGGGATAAAAATGGTACCAAATAAACGGCTACAGCTAGAATAATGAAATTCGGTTTGTACGTTCCTCTAATTGCGTAGACACGTAAAATAAAGAGATTTTCGAAAGTCGAACTTTTAAGTGGGTAAAATGGGAAAAAGGGGATAAAAATTGTACCAACCAAATAAAAATAAAAATATTTTTACAAATTCGTACTTTCAAAGGATACAATGGGAACAGAGGGATAAAAATGGCACCAACCAAACGACTTCACCTAGAATAATGAAAATCGGTGTCTACATCCCTCTAATTGCGTAGACTCAAAAAATAAAAATATTTTTCCAAATTCGTACTTTCAAGGGATACAATAGGAACAGAGGGATACAAATGGTACCAACTAAACGGCAACAGCTGGAATGATGAAATTCGGTATGTACATCCCTCTAATTGCGTAGACACGTAAAATGGAAAGACTTTCGAAAGTCCTACTTATAAGGGGATACAAATGGTACCAATTAAATGGCCGCAGCTAGAATCATGGAATTCTGTGTATACATTCTGCTGACTGCGTAGACTTACAAAATAAAAAGATTTTTCCAAATTCCTACTTTCTATTTACTTTTACGGCAAAAATGGGTAGAATCATGAAGTTAGGTTATCATACACTGTGTAAGAGTTTGGAATTAAAATAGGATGAAAATACAAACAACCAAACGGCTGTAGCTTTATTTTTTTTAAAGATTGTTACCTTATATTTACTTGAAGTATTATTTCGATATATAGCATATTGGTAGCCTAGCTTTATAAGCGTGGTTTAAAATAATTAAAATTTTATAATTATTTATCCAAATATTTTTTCAAAAAGTTTTGTTTTGGTTGGGATATATTGTAAAAAATTAACATTTTCCTGTAATGTTACTGTACTTCTACGAAATCGTCAGCCTCTGTGAAATGCAATCCATGGTGGAGGGTATATAAAGATCTGCCCGGCCCGAATTTAACGCCTTTTTACTTGTTTGGTGATTAGTGATTGATCATGCAGGCCACGACCTTTCCAAAAAAGAAAAAATCGCAAACAAGCGAGTGTCGTATGGGCTCTATGACGGATATTGTGGAGATCAAGGAAAAGTTGCACCAAAGTTCTAATGAAGACTAGAGTTACAAGCCGACCCAGAATTATCGGCGGCGGCGGCTTTCGACTGATTTGTCGGCTCGTTCTCTCATTACGAAATTTATTTGTCAATTTTGAGAAAAGGGAAGTAACAATTTGTATTGGTTTTTAATGCGTTTTCTTTCATTTTTTGGCAAGTAGTTCTACAGTCGTTAATATTAGTCGATATTAGCCAATGTTTCCATAATTTAATATTATTATCCCATGAAATTATTTTTTGCGAGTGGGAATTCATTCCCATAATATGGATAAATTTAATAAATTTTTTGGCAATTACAGATTCTCGTGCAAGGCATATTTGACCAGACATCTTGATCTAAAGCTCTAACTACTTTGACACACCAAAGAAGCATAATAATAAGGCATGCTCCAAAAATGTCCGAACAGTGCAAATGGTATTATAATCGGAGGACAGTGCAACTTCCTGTCCTAAATATAAATATGTGTGCCGACGAAGATCATCGTTGCGAGATTTGTGGCTTTGTGTCCCATACAAAAGTGGCCAAAGAGATACATCTTCAGTTTAAATATAACCATGAAAGGAAGCATAAGTGCACCATAAACGATAAAGCCTTCCAAACATACACTTTGCTTAGAGTGTACGCATACTGGAATTTACTTATATAAATGCGACTTTAAAATCAAAATATAATCATTCAATTTACAATCGACGTCATCATATAGTGGGATACCAAATTCAAAGATAGATTCATATATTCACATTCACAGTAGTTAGTTGCCTAAGTTATATTTTCTTTTGTAATTTTAAATGGGTTGTCTATTTTGGTAGTAAGATTGGTGGATTTAGAAATCCGTCAGATCTAAAAAAATTATCGGCGGAGTGGTTGAAGTCGATGTGAGCCGATAAAATCGGCGGCGGCGAGGCTCGTACAGAAACATCTAGCGGCGGCGGCTTGTCGGCTCAAAATCGGTCGGCTTGTATCTCTGATGACGACTTCACTTATAACTGCATAGTTGGTGTGCAGCACTCAAAAAAAGTGTTCCAGTAAAATTGAACTAATTTTAAGGAAATTGGCACCCAGTCTGGGTGCCAAACTGGGTGCATTTACTCAATATAAGTTTATTTTTTACTTGAAAGTAGTATGTACGTACTCAAATCAAGTAAAATTTACTCAAAATGAGTTTTATTTACTCATTTTAACTACGAATGTATTTAAATTAAGTCCATTTCTGAGGATCAATTTTAGTGTGCTCCGGTATCAATTTTTTTTTCAATGAATGTAACCCTTTGCCAACGTGGCTCACTTTTTATGTCTAGTTTTCTTAATATAACGGCTGTGCTTTTTTATTAGAAAACTCGATTTTTATTAAATTTACTAAAAGTGTAAATTTTGCCCCACTCTTTATAATTATTGTTTGTATATGTTCCTTCAATCTCTTCAATTCTTCTTGGATTACAATAACTGGTCGATCGATCTTCTCGTCGACGCAATTTATTCCCCAACAACACAAATGTGGTCATAGTCCACACATGAATACAACTAAACAAAAATATATGTATAAATGTAGAATATACATACATATGTATGTATGAATGTACTCGTATGCCCAACAAATTAAACATTTATAGATTTTTTTTCTGCCAGCACAGAGGAAAAAAACTCTTTTATTGGATGAAGCACGTGTTTGTTATGCGAACAGCGAACGACGAGCGTGTTAGGCGGCGAGTAGCGACTGAACGAAGAACGATGAATGAATTACTACTACACAGAGTACAGTGTAAGCCTGAAATGTCGGAAATATTTATAAAAAATAAACGAAACTAATAAATTAGAGGCGCTGATTTTGGCGGGCAAAATATTCGATATTTGTCAGACAAATAAAAATAAATACAAAAAGAGAAGAAAACACAACAACAACGACGACGACGACGGCACAATAAAATTTCGCGATCACGTTTTCAGCCGTGCCGCCGACCATCCCACTTTTGTCTAATTTTGGTTGGCCCATTTAACACAACCAACACATTTTGCCTTTTTTGTGAACGGCGCGAACCACCTACATGATCGTTTGTTTGCATGGGTGTTCTATCATGTATAGGGTGTTCTATCAACTATGTAATCGTATTTGTGTCTATCCCTCTATCCCCACCGATATTTATAGGGACGATGACTAAGTGGTCAGATATGTTGACTTGACATATTTGAAACAGTGCCAGTTGCCACTGAACGAAAATCACATGAAATCTTTTAAGTATGTTGGGAATTTTATTTGATTTCATTTTATTTTGCGAATTACATTAAAAACAAAATAAACCAGTAACAATTAGAGTTTGCATTGCGGGATTTCCCGGGAATTTTAATATTTTTTATTTCCTGTATCGGGAAATCTTTACGGGATCCCGCGGACATTCAGCACACACTTTTAGGAATTTCTTGGCAAATAACGACCGATGCACAGTGGTTCAGAATCAAAATCCATCGGCCAAAATTCAATAATATATTTGTTTTAGTAGACATTTTTCCAAATAAAACAAAAAAAAATAAAAATTTTAATTTTCTTTAAAATCGAAAAATAGCCAACTTTGGTCCAATTTCTAAAATATATCCGATTGTCCGATTTTTAATGTTAATATCTCAAAATAATACTTGGGTCCTTGTCTAATTTTGGTTTTTTACAGAACTAATTTTGACCGATGGATTATGATTCTGAACCACTGTGCATCGATCGTTATTTGCGAAGAAATATCTAAAAGTGTGTGCTGTATCTCGCCTCTGTTGGAGGGTTTAATTAATGTATTTTTTCAAAATTATAACACCAAACTACATCAACAAACACTACACACAGGCCTTCGACAAAATCGATTCAAAACGTGCCACTGTTCGCTACATAGTTTGGTATGAATGACCATTGTCAGACCATTCACAGTTCAGTAGTTCAATCTCAATGCAATGTTTCGATTTAATATTTTAATTGTTTGTATATCTTTTTTAAATAAAAATTTTATTGATTAATTCTGTATTGTTCTTTTGTGTCCCCTTATTGCATTACCATGCTGCTTACTCGTTTGCATTAGAAAAGGAGCAATGCCCCCAACAAATATTTGATTGATTTGATACCAGCCTTTTGCATTTTCATCGGAATTTAATAGTTTACTCTTAAGGCTGTAATTGGAAACCATATCACGTCAACGAACCAGCAGTTTTTTGTTCGGTTTCGAATCGCTTTGAACATGAAATGTTATCTTAACATGTTTTTAAGGTTTCGGTTAATTGAAATGTTATTGACTCGAAGTCATCGACCAACTGAATTTCATTTTAAGAACTCCATACACCCTTCTATAGGCTTAAGTAAGCGCTTTAATTGATTTTTTGAAAACCAAAAAAAATATCAGTCATGCGAAAGACCCCACCATGTGGCTCACAATTCAATTTAATTTAAATGTCTGAGATTTTAATTCAATTGCGGGAGTATTTTGAGATTTTTATTTGATTGACATTTAATTTGAATAATAGAAAGTTTTTTTGACAGAAAATTTGTGTTTTGTGACAAATTGAAAAGTTTGTTAATTTAAATAATTCTATAGCTGTGTAGTTGTTGTGTTTGCACTTTGGTCGCTCGAAGATGGATGATTGTTTATGGCTCATTTTGTGAGAGAACGTCACATCTTTTATTGGGTAACTTTTCAGCAGAGCTGTTATAAACCATTATATCTAACATGATCGCTACTCTTACCATAAGATAATATATTTTATTATTTTATAATTAGTGTAGGTTTTATAATATATAAGGCGGCTCTTCATTCCATCATTTTATCATTCTTGTTTCAGTTACAATTTGACACACCACAATTAGCCGTGAGAAATACATTTTCACTCAAATATTCCAAGAATAAATGCATGAACAAAGTAGTGTGGCGTGCGTGCTCTAAATAAGCTGACACGTCAGTATTCATTTAGCGAGGTGAACACTGTTGAAAACAAGTAAAACTGTGGTACTAGCATATTGAATATTTATATTAACGATATGATATTACTAATTCTAATGGCCAAATTTATAATCATTTCTGAAAGGTTTATTAAACAATTATCAGGTGAAATGTCGGAAATAGTCTTAGTATTTTTTTCCATCTCGCCTGAGGGTTTGTCTGTAGATTTTTCACATTTTCTGAAAATTTACTGGAACAATATATGCCTTGATCAACACTTTTCTAGGGAATTTGTATCGAATAAGAATTTTGCGATATACTCCCCTTATTTTCGGATGGATTTTTTCGATTTAACGATGTCTGTCTGTCCATCTAAGCTTGTTTTTTGTATTAGTTCAGCATACTCTGAAGCAAAACCATTTGTTTGAATTTTTTAGTTAAATTTAACTTATTTTAAGTTCTCTTTTTTCCTTGTATCAAATAAAATTTTCCTCAGTTTAAGTAAAAATTTACTTGTTTTGAGGAAAAAATAAGCAAATTTGTCTTTAATTTAAGTAAATATTTACTTGACTTTAGGAAAATTGCAGCAACCTTTTCCAAAGTCTCCAAAGAATTGAGAAAATAATAAATTTTTTCCGATTTTTTTTTGCTGCCACGAAAAAATCCATAAAAAATAAAAAAATGGAAAATATTTTTTTATTGTTTTTTGTGTTTCTCAACAGGAAACGAAATATTGAATAAATAAAAATAAATAAATTACAAGAAAAATCCCATATTAATTAAAAATTTTGAGTACAGTATTTTTTGTTTTACTTTATAATAATAAAGCTAACATTCTAATAAAGAAAACAATCTCTATATGTAACGATCTATATATAAAGGAATTTTAAAATATGTTTTTTTTGGATTAAATAGCGCGAAAACTCTTTCAAATTAGACGATGGAATATTTTAGAGTAATTCCCTTTTTAGTAATTCGGATTTTGGGGGAAATATTTCGATAGATTATAGATTTAGTATAAGTGATATGTATGTATAACTACAACATACAAACGTTAGAATATATAGTACTAGAAAAATACTTTATGTATGTTAGTAATAATGTAAGAATGACTAATATTAGCTCTTAAGCGAATTTAAATATTGTATTAAGGCAATCGAATTCAATAAAGCAAAGCAAGGATGGAATATTTTATAATAACAAGGCCTATTTGAAGAAAATCTATAGATAAATGTAGAAGTTATGACGCTTGTGATCTTGTGAATAATATGTGGCGATAGGGTAAGTTGGAATTCTCTTGTAGAAGCTATATTTTCAGTGGTTTAATAAATATACTTATACACGAACTTTTACATTTATTCATAGATTTTCTTCAAATAGGCCTTGTGTACTTCGTTATTATATCAGCTATTACAAAATAATGTTAATCTGTTATCTAATTTGTAATTTAAATAAAAATGAAAAACAAATCAACATTTTTTTAAATTATTTTGCGTCTACAAAGAATGTCATAACTTCTGCATTTATCCATAGATATTTTACATATATACTTTATTTTCTGTGTTAGAATGTTAGCTATTAAAAAATACAACTATATATTTTTTCGGAATTTTTTCTATTTTTATTTTTTTAAATATCTGTTTTTAATTTTTTTGAGACTTTCCAAAACCACTGCTTCCATGCAAAAGTTGTTGTACAGTTACCTTTAATTGGACGTATAAGCGGTCGTGATCGGATTTATATCTCCAAAATGAGAGTAAAAATATTAAAGTTATCTTGGGCGAAAATTGGAACTTTAGAAAGTTTTTTTATTTATGCAAAAAATCTTTAATATCGTTTTCGAGTTTGAAAATTTACACCAGAAATCCTTTCGAAAACATTTTGTGCCGGGCAAAACATATATTTTTTTAAATTTATACACAGAAACTTGGATTTTTTGAAAATTAATCCAAAACTACTGTTTCTAACTGAAAATGATATTCGCAACATGAGTAGCCATTAAAGTTATCTTTAGTTGAACTTATAATAGGACTTCTATTTCCAATTAAAGGTACTTTTTTATTAACTTCAATTTTGTACGGGCTAATTTGGTCAACTTTTTATTGAAATGAAACTAATTTATTTCATTTTTTACCCAACGTTTCTCTGGCTTGTTTCCAGCTTCTTCAGGGGTCTGTTTATTTGAAAATCCTACCAAATAAATTTTTCAATTACAAATATGTTTTTGTTCTAACACAGTATTAATTCTACTTACAATTAGTTTGCATTACAGTTGTCATTATTACTTATTATTATAAAAAACTGGACATCACTCACAATTAAGTATAATTAAAATAAATAATAATAACTAAATGTAAAAATCACAGTAGAACTTAATACTAATATCACAGAACTTAACGTTTCAACTTTCAGAACTTAACGGTACTTTCGACAAAAATTGGAATTTTAGTAAATTTTTTTTTAATTTATCCATAATTTTTAGTTTTCGAGTTTAAAAATCCAAAATACATCACGTTTTACAACGTTTTACATGACTCTTCCACAAAATATTTTTTAATTTAATATGACTGCCGGAAAAAATATTTTATAATTTTGAAACTTGGTTTTTCGGAGATTTTTCCACACCATTATAAAGGGTGGTTAAATTTTAAGGGCCGATGTTGATTTTGAATAAAACACAAATTATTTATGAAATTATTGTCATTTCTTTTTATTATGATAGTATTGGTATGGTTCAATTATGTATGGGACAAAATATCGGCCAAAAGGCCGCGGCGACGTCGGCGACACACCTCCATCCGATGGTCATCATTCGATTATCATTCGCCCAATTCTGCTTATTGACGAATCCACTGAGGTGAAAATGTGCCTCATCACTGAAGATGATTTTCTTCGAAGTGCACAATATGCATTTTGATTTGAACGCCCATTTTTATAATAAGCCTGAATAACTTTAACGCGTTGCTAGATTCTGTATCTTTCCATGGTTCAAATTGAGTTAGTCTGAAATTGAAAAGATGTCAAATGAAATGCAGACAAAAATTGACGTTTAGGTGTGGTTCACATTCAACATCGACCCTTACAATTTAACCACCCTTTTCTTACCTTTAATTTAACATATAAGTGGACTTATATTTCCAGAATGAAAGTACAACAATGAAAGGTACCTTCGAGGAAATTTGGAAATCTAGTAAATTTGAAAAAAAAAACATATATCCATATTTTTTTCGAGTTTAGAAAGTCAAAATACATGCATACATACATCACAAAATATTATACATAGTCCTTCGATAAAATTATTGTTGTATATTATAATACGCCGGAAAAAATATATTTTTCTTGAAAATAAACTTGGACCCTTTTGTAGCCGATCTCTGTATATCCTCAACCTTCTTTTATGTTTTTCTTTTTATGCTGCTAAAACCACCCCGTTTTGGAAATCCATTATCTTCATCCATTATTCTCTATTATTGCACTACTTGCTGATTTTAATTATATTAAATAAAATTAAGCGGGAATAACAAAAAATGTGTTATGCCCATTCTTAAAATAAACAATAACCATTACTGTTTTTATGTAAATATTGTTTTTGTTTTTTGCTTTTGCTTCAAGAAATCAATTGAATTCGAAAACAAATGTTACGAGGCTATCAGTCGGCTGACAAAAAGACGATCGCATGATCGAAATGTGCTTCAGTGCGTGAAGAACATAAATAAAGACAAAAAACCGAAGAAGGAAATGTTTCATTCAATTACGAATGCATTCGTTTATGCGGGATGAACAATGAGAACAAAAAGAAATAGGTTAAGGTTCCATTTATCAGTCTTGGTGGGGGTTTGGTTAAAAAAATATATTTAGAACTATTGTTTAAGCCTTACAAAAAATCAATAAGTCACAAATTGAAACTTGATACTCCCACAAAGATATAACGTTATAATAAAGTGATTTTGGGATAAAATGGGCTCTAACTTTAGGTTCCCCAAAATCAATTTATTATCGGGATATATCTTTGTAAGAGTATCAAGTTTCAACTCGTGAGTGATTAATTTAGTGTAAGACTTAAAGAAAATTTCCCAAGTGGCATTATTCGCTCTATTTATTATACTACCTTCGTAAAATATAATTGAGAATCTCAGTGTGAGCCTACCACCAATATCGTCATGCCTTTTATTTTTTATTTGCTTTTACTATGAATAAATACATCTTTTTTTGTTTTTGTCTTTGTTTACCCCCTTGGCTGCGAGTTTATTGAACTTTCCTTAGGCGGCTAAAACAACTGCTGCCACGTTAACATTAATCGTCAATTAATTACCCTAGAGAATGATAGTATGAACGTACATAAATGATTAACAGCACCACATTGTACATTTACATATACTCGAAAGTGTTGTGGATGGAATAAGGGCCTCCCCTTTCTCGTCTAGTCTCGTCTTCGCTTTGATATGAATTCATTACAAAACTAGTTCTTCTTTTGCTGTTTTTCTTCTTCTTATACTTTGTATAATCATCAATCACTGGGTCAAGAGGTCGGAGCGGTTTCTCGCTGATAAACTGTTTCCAAAGGGGAAACATATACCTATTTACGTGTTTACGTTTTTGTGTAAATCTTATCATCGTTTTTCTACGTAACGTTGACTTTTTCTTGGCTTACCTCACTCATTGTGTTTCCGGTTTGTATTTATGGCAGTTCCGGGTTTTTTTCGAACTATGGACAGACACTATATGTTGTGGTTGGAAGCAAAATTAGAGAATAAAACGGGAGGAATATGTTCTTCAACTTAGATAAAGGTCTTTAGACCTTTTCACAGGCATTTGAGGAAACATCTGAAATCCGATTGTTACTTTTATGGACCCTATATCAGAACATTTTCATATTTCTCCCATTCCATCCACTACCTTTTATACTATGGAACAAAAAAATAAAAAATTGTTGTTCGAGACCTAAAAATATTTTTTATTGAGGATCATTGAGACATACTGATTCATAAAATCAGCAAAATCATTCATAAACATTTTTAATGGTTTTTTATTTTTTGTTTTTTTTTACTAAAAATCAATTTTTTTGTGTCCGAGACCTAAAAATATTTTTTTATTAAGGATCATTGAGACATACTGATTCATAAAATCAGCAAAATCATTCACAACGAATTTTAATGGATTTATTTTTACTAAAATATCAACTATTGTGGAAGGTTCGTTTAATATGTCTACTCTCATTTCGGAAATATAGGCCCTATCACACCCTCGTATATGTTCAACTAAAGGTAATTACGATGGTTATAAATGTTGCGAATTTTTCTTTCACATAGAAACAATGTTCTTTTTTTTTTTTGAAAAGCCAAATAGAAAAAAGTAATTTTATTAAAATTTTCCAAAAAAATGAGAACAAATTGATTTTTTTTTTGAATTTAAAAAAAAATTTAAAAAATAGAAAAAAATCGGAAAAATATTTTTCTATTGGTTTAGGTTCTAGTGGTTTAGGAATAGTCTCCAGAAAAACGAGAAAAATATTTTTTTTTTTCGAATTGAGAAGAAATTGATTTTTTTCGATTTTCTTTGCTCATGAAATAAATAATTCGTAAAAAATCGGAAAAATATTTTTCTATTGGTTTAGATTCTAGTGCTTTAGGAATAGTCTCCAAAAATGAGGTTTTTATTTTTATTTTTTTTGCTGGAACGAAAAAAATCCTAAAAAATAAAAAAAAATAGAAAATGTATTTTGTTCTATTTTTTAATAGCTAACATTCTAACGCCGAAATCAATGTCTAAATGTAAAATATCTATGGATAAATGTGAAAGTTATGACACTTTTTGTAGACACACAATATTTTTTGATGATTTTTATTTTTTTTTTATAAATAGCTCAAAAAAGACCTTTACAAATTAGGTAATATAATACTATTCTATATCATTTATATCAATAGCTGTTAGCGAAGAAAACAACAAGTAGTTGAACGAAATCTATCGTTAAATGTAGAAGTTATGTCCCTCTTTATAGTCGCAAAAGATTTTGAAAAAATCTTTTTTATTTTTTATATAAATGGCGCGAAAAAACCCTTTACAAATTATATAAAATAATTAAATAATATTAAAATTATTTTTATAATAGCTGGTGCTTTAGCGAAGAAAACAAGGCCTAGTTGAACGAAATCTAGGGAAACGTGTAGAAGTTATGTCCCTTATTGTAGAAGTAAAGGAATTTCTAAATCGAAGTTTTTACTTAAATCGATTTAGTCATTCGTAAAAACGACATGTACTTCTACAAGAGTATGTATAACTTCTACATTTATCCATAGATTTTCTCCAACTAGACCTTTTACAAAATAAAGTACAAATAAAATAAAATATTATTTTATCTAATTTGTAAAGCGGTTTCTTTTTTAACTTCTACAAGAAGGCTCATAACTTCTACATTTTTTATAGATTTTATCCATTTAGGCCTTGTTTTCATCGTGAAGATGGCAGTTATTACCAAATGAAACTATTATATTATCTAATTTGTAAAGGTTTTTCGCGCTATTTATAAAAAATAATATATTTTTGTTTAACTTCTATAATTGTTCCATAAGTTCTACATTTATTTATAGATTTTCTCCAACTAGGCCTTGCCATTTTTCCACCAGATATTACAAAATAAAAATATTGTTTTATCTAATTTTTAAAGGATCCTTTATCGCGCTATTTATAAAAAATCATATTTTTTTAAATTATTTTGCAAATTGAACAAAATATTATTTTTGATGTTTTATATTTTTTACCCGCCAGAACTTTTTTTTTTGAAAAAAGTTTTTGGGTACTGACCCTAAACCACTGTTTCTATGTGAAAGTGAAATGTAGCCATCCTAATTACCTTTAATTGAACATATAAGTGGTTGTGATCGAAAATATATCTCTAATTTTAAAATTCGAAATTTAGTAAAAAATTAAAACAAAAATATTCATAATTTGTTAATATATGTTTCGAGTTCAGAAAGTCAAAATATCTCAGGAAATGTTTTGTGGGTCATATAAAACTTTAAATTAGAATCGGCTATAAAAGAAATACTGATTATTTTTTCAAATTTCTGATTTTATTGGAATGGTTGAACTTCGTAATTTAATAATAGAACACAATATCATTCATATGACTACCACGACTGGCTCGGCACGACCTCATCATATCAACCCAATTTTTTAGTATTGTCTAAAATCCCAACCCGAATAGTTACTCGTTGTGGATGCATTGACTTCTAGGGTTTGCATTTTCCCGTACTTTTTATTTCCCGGGAAACGGGAATTACATTTTCAATTTCCCGGGACAGCACGGGAAATCGTCAACATACTGTTTACCATAAGATAAGCTAATTTTTTCCAATGAAACATTCATATTTTATTAAAGTAAAATATATATGTTTCACAACGAAACTGTTACAGAATTCATACAATAAAGTGCAATGTGAGATCAATTCAAAAATCTTTTCAAGTTTCAAAATTAATTAAAGATCAGATGTTTCTTATTTTATTGGAAAATGTGAAATAAAAATATGTTTCATGAAGGCGAACTGAAGGCCGATCTCTTCCCGAAAATTTTCCACGTAAATGTCTTACAGTTTGCATTAAAACTCACGAAGTAATTTTTTAATATTTTCCAATTTTGTTCGAGCGTATAGCGTCCCATTATGTAAATATCAAACATAAGCCTAAAAATAAAATTAATTTTATTCTTTCATCCAAAGTCAAAGTAATATAAACGGTAATTCAAATTAAAAATTTTAAGTCGCCCATCCTATATAGCTTTTCGGCAAAATTTTTGTTGCTTGGTTTTATCAAAGGAAATTATATGGGAAAGGATACGGGTTGAACATAACACTCTTTAAACCGTTTTGCGGTGAGATTTTCATTACCCTAATTTAAAAATGAGCTAACTCATATTTTTTGCAAATCGAGATATTTGACTATTAGGACAAAACCCACCAAGTTCGGTTATAATTTACAAAAAAACGATCTTTCAAAAATGATTATTATTAAATTTCCAAAAAATTAAATATAGTATATACGCATGGTAATGTGAGCACTCCATACAGAAACATCACTTATCTTTTATCCCGACGCAGGATATGAAATACACTCAGAAAAAAGTATGCCACGGATTAAGTAAATATGTACTAAAACTGAGGAAAATTGAACTTCGTATAGCGCTAATGTAATAATTTCTCACATAAAGTACAAACTTTTCCTTGAAAATAGGACATGGTTTGAACTTGATTCCAGCTCAACTTTTCCTCATATGAAGTACATACAATTTACACAATCTGAGGAAAATTGTTATTCAAACCAAGTACATTTTTACTTAATTTGAGGAATATTTTTAAGAAATTTTACTCAAATCAAGAGAATTTATACTCAATCTGAGGAAAATTTTCCGATTTTTTTTTTCTCAATCCAAGTAATTTTTTACTCAAACGAAGTAAAATTGTAGTCAAACCAAGTAAATATTTTAATCAATCGGAGGAAAATTTTCCTTAAACCAAGTAAATTTGTACTCAGCCTGAATAAAATTTTCCGTAAACCAAGTAAAGTTGTATTCAGCCTGACTAAAACTTTACTTGATAATTGAAATAAATTATTTCGCTTCAAAGTATGCAACACTCATATCAAAAATAACAACATTGAATAGTTCTCAAACGTTTCATGTTACTTCTTCCATAAAGAGTTGAGCTATTTCAGCATGACTGTAATGTAATGTAATTCCAGCAATGTTTGTTGGGTTACATTCCAGCATGTTGTCGATAACAACAATGCTTCGTAAGATATTTGATAAGATATGTTCATGCTTTTTTACATTAAATGTTTGGCATAAAGAACATGATCCAATTATTGGCGGTAATTACAAAAAGACAAGCCAATTGAAGGGGGCAATATCTTCTAATTGACGAATTTTACAGAAATCAATTGAAGATAGCGTACACAGCATATCCACACACACACTCACACACAACTCAATTAATTGTAATTGATTCATTCCATTCTAATGGACAAATTATAACATCAAAAGAATTTAAAAAATTAACAACACGGCGGCGATTCTAAATCGATGTACCAACATTGCACATTTTCCCTTTCCATCAACAAAAAAAAGAAAAATTACACATCCAATCAATGAGGCTGCTTAAGAAGTTTTGAATCAAACAATGAACATTTTCTTTATTGATCATTGATTGATTGAATCAAAACAACAGCAAAAAATCAACAAGATTTAATTAAAAATTGACTAAACAAAAAATTACGTCTTTTCACTTTTATTACAGCAGTCAGGCAACCAGATCCGATCGATACCCACCGATCAAAGCACGTTTTTTTCCTGAATCTGAAAAGTAAAAGTTTAGCACTCAACAAGAGTAGAGGAAGAGGAGGAAGATCAAGAAAAGCCCAGAACTAAAAAACGCCATCAATTAATTATCAAATCAATTAAAAACAAGAGGCACATCCAGCAGCCAGGCGGCATTTAATTGGTGAAACCGGCAATTTCCAGTTTCAAGTTTTCAAACAAACGAATCCCAACAGTACCCAACGAAAATGGTGAATATAACAGTAAGTGGAAAGATTTGTTCGGCAAACAAAATCTAATTAAATCTAATTGTTATTAATTCATGCATCATACATCTTGTTTTTCTCTGTTCTTCCAGGATAGCGGCGGCAAACATGCTCCCCAAGAAATGGAACAATTCTTACCGGGCGATGGTCTGGCCGGAAATACAAAGTAAGTGTGTTGAACAGTGGCATCACACTGTGCCACAGTGGCTTAAAAATAGTTTCATGAAGAACTTTGCAATTTCCATGGTAGTTGAGTTAGAAATAGTTTCATGAAGAACTTTGCTGAGTTTAGCAAATGTAGTCTCGGGTCTATAAATGCGATTTAGTGATACCAAATACAGAACAAGTATTTCGACTTAATAAAAAGTTGCAGTCGATTGATGTAACCCTCTGAAAACTACCACAAAATATATTTGCGAAACCAGTAATAAGTTTTCTCAAGCAGCAGATTTTATCTGCTGAAAAAATGAAGCATACCATTTTCTGATTTTCACGGAGACAGTTATAGGTTTATTATATCTATAAACATCATCATCAACAACATATCCCCTATTAAAAAGATTATAATATAATAGTTTGTTAAAACTACTAGTAATTTGCAATCTTTTATATGAGCAGGCAATTGTTATACTTCGAAAAAAAGCCTGCTATTGAAAGTTAAAATTATTTGCTGCCTATCAGTAGGCGCTTTCAATAAGGAGCTCATTTTAGAGGGGTCAATATTTCCCTCTTTTGCTCATTATTATTATGAAGCGGCATAGGAAACCTTGTGGTTTTTACATTTTAAGTATAGGATGTGTTCAGCAATATTACTTAAAACACTACGAGGAAGATTTTTGTGGAACATTTTAACCATCTAGCTCCTCAATATAAGGGTTTTTGGCACTTTTTGTACAAAAGGGTAAAAAACTCCCTTAAACCCGGGGTTTAACAGGTCAAAATGTTGTACAAAAATATTTGCCATAAAAATCTAATCTAAAGCTCTAAAGTCTCAAAACTTATAACTCATCTTAAATGCCAGAAAAAAGTCAAAACTAAAAGGTAAGAAGGCGGTAAGTTCGGCCGGGCCGAATCTTATATACCCTCCACGACGGAGTGCATTCCACAGTATTACCAGCAGATTAAAGGATGTCGACATAGAAGTACAGAACCATATTACGACAATTGTGTGATGTATACTTATGCGCCCTGTTTAAAATCTACTACTATAAATAAATACAATGCTGTAATTGTGAAAGTGAACATGCCGAAAATATTAGGCGATTGTCAGTCGCCATTAGGGAGAAGCATTTTCAGATACAGACAAAGTGACTGCATTATTTTGAAAAGAAAAGTACAAATTTTAAAGATATCCCCATTCGCTCCATTCTCCGCCAAAATGTACAAATTTGAAAAAAAAAACCTTTTTGTTTAGAGTTTCATAGTCATGATATCAACTTCAGCGGTTTGGAACGTCCCGTTTTTATCCCTCTTTTCAATTATATACCTTAAAAGTACGAATTTCGGAAAATCCCTCTATTTAACGTGTCTATGCAATTAGAGTTATGTACACACCGAATTTCATGATTCTAGCTGTAGTCGTATCATTGGTACCATATTTTATTCCTTTTTGTCCCATTTCGCCCGCTAAAACTTTTATTTTCTTTGTGGAGCTTCCAAGCTACAAAAGGAATGTCCGCAACAAATTTCAAATGTATGAAAATCAGAAATTTAATTAATAATTCCAGGCTACCAATATTTTTATACTACAGGGTGATTTTTTAAGAGCTTGATAACTTTTTTTTAAAAAAAAACGCATAAAATTTGCAAAATCTCATCGGTTCTTTATTTGAAACGTTAGATTGGTCCATGACATTTACTTTTTGAAGATAATTTCATTTAAATGTTGACCGCGGCTGCGTCTTAGGTGGTCCATCCGTTTAGTCCAATTTTGGCATTTCCACGTTTTTGAGTAACAGAGACCCAATTGGTGCGAACGGCGACGAATCGAAAATTGGTGCGAAATTTAGTCACAATAGCCCGAATAGCCGCTTCAGTGGGTCGATTAAACTGACCATAAAATGGAAGCGCGCAATGAACTTTCTTAACAGAGCACGCATTTTGATAATAAAATTCAATAATTTGCAAGCGTTGTTCGTTTGTAAGACGATTCATGATGAAATGTCAAAGCATACTGAGCATCTTTCTCTTTGACACCATGTCTGAAATCCCACGCGATCTGTCAAATACTAATGCATGAAAATCCTAACCTCAAAAAAATCACTCTTTATATATATATAATGGATATAATACTTCAATTTATAAAGTAAATATAAGGGAGCAATCTTAAATACCCTAAATATTGGGGGATAGAGAGTGTACTTTCAGCTACAGTCGTTTGGTTGGTTGTATTTCCATCCTATTTTAGTTTCAAAAGTATAAATTTTGAAAATACCTTATCTCTCACGTACGCAGTATAAGACAACTTCATGATTCTACCATTTTTTGTCGTAAGCAACAAAATAAAGTACGAATTTGGAAAAAATATTTTACGTGGATATGCTCTCAGAGGAATGTATATACCCAATTCCATGATACTATCTGCAGCCATTTTGTTGGTACCATTTTTATACCCTTTTTCGCATTTTACTCCTTAAAAGTACGACTTTCGAAAATTTCATCATTCTAGCTGTAGCCTTTTAGTTGGTACCATTTTTATCACTCTGTTCCCATTGAATCCCTTGAAAGTACGAATTTGGAAAAACGTTTTTTTTTCGTGTCACTCAGTCAGAGGAATGTATACCGCGAATTTCATGGTTCTATCTGCATCCATTTGTTTGGTAAAATTGTTATCCTCTTTTTCCATTTTACACCCTAAAAGTACGAATTTCGAAAATTTCCTTTATTTTATGTGTGTACGCAATCAGAGGAATATATACACCGAATTTCATTATTCTAGGTGCAGCCGTTTGGTTGTTACTATTTTTATCCCTCTTTCCCCATTTAAAAAATTTAGAAAAAATACTTTTATATTATGTATCTACTCTATTAGAGGTATGTACACGCAAAATTTCGTGTTTCTATCTGTTGTCGTTTGATAGGTACTATTTTTATCCCTTTTCGCACCCTACAAATAAAAATCACTCTATGGTGCCCTTTTATGCTATAAAGGGAAAGCGAATTGCAAATATCAAGTAAATACAAGCTATTATGTTAAAAAAACATGCTGAAATACTCTAAATATTAGGGGTATTTTCAGTCCTTGTGAGGGAAAAATTTGTCCCTCTGGGCCGATTTCGTCCACTTTCAATCCCAACCGGTCTACAACCATAAGACACATTTAGGAAAAATTTCAACCTTCTAGCTCATTTCGTTCGGCCGCTATCGTGCTTTCAACAGACAGACGGACATGGCTATATCGTCTTAGAATTTTACCATGACCCAGAATATATATACTTTATGGGGTCTCCGATGAATATTTCAAGGTGTTACAAACGGAATGACAAAGTGAATATACCCCCATCCTGGAGGTGGAGGGTATAAAAACATGCTTAAATACTTTAACTATTAATGGTTATTAGGGGTATATTCAGGCCTTGTGAGGGAAAAATTTTTCCCTCTGGGCCGATTTCGCCCACTTTCAATCCCAACCGATCTGCAACCATAAGACACATTTACGGAAAATTTCAACGTCCTAGCTCATTTCGTTGGGAAGCTAGCGTGCTTTCAACAGATAGACGGACATGGCTATATCGTCTTAGAATTTTACCACGACCCACAATGTATATACTTTATGGGGTCTCCGACGAATATTTTAAGGTGTTAAAAACGGAATGACAAAGTGGATATACCCCCATCCATAGGTGGAGGGTATAAACATATAATCGGACTATTTAGAATTGTCTATCGTTGTAGTGCCTGTTTACTTTTTTTTATTTTCATGAAGCAGTGATTAAGATGTTCTAAATAACACCATTAAAATTGATTGTTAAATGTGTATTTTCACCTATTCAAAAAAAAAAAAAAAACATTTTTCACTTCACTGCAAGATGTAATTAAAATTGGATTACCGTGACTGATATAAAAGAACATCCACAATTCCATTCTTTCATAACATTATGAGAACTGATTAAAATGCACTGAAAATGTTATAAATAAATATAATATTTTTATTAATTCAAGCCACGCTTATAAGACAAGGTTACCAATACGTTTATTATATATATATATATATATAAAGGACATCCCTCCTATGACATCCCCGTGTAAAATTCATTGGTGAAGATCCGTTTTTTCACCACTTCCGAATCACAATGTGAACATCTTTTTCACTTCTTTGGATGCTCTTTTTTGCTGGGTATATACGTAGCTTTTTAGTTAGGCATGTTCATTGTGAATACCAATGAACTTTGTTACAAAAATGTTTTTTTTTTTTTTGAAAATTCCACGTTCATTTCACGTCTGTGCTGTACCACTGTCCATCAATGCTAATGAAATCCTATACACAAATACACGTATTGAATGTTGTCACTTTGTGTTTTTGTCATGAATGATGATGATGATTGTTTTCTTTGTTGGGCAATGAAACAATTTCGTCTATTCCAACGGAAATTGTTTATTAGATCTATTAGACGAACACATACATCGCATTGATATGCCTATTAAACACACAGCCCAGCGGCACGTTATTAAATTATTTAATTGTTGTTAGAATTAGAAATTGTGCGAGTGTGACAATTTCGTTTTTCCTTCTGCAAAAAAAAGGCAATTATTGTTCGGACTTAATCACTTTTGAAGTGATCAACAACAATTATGGATGGTGGTGGCACACACCACCATCACAAAAAAAGAACAACTAATTTTACAAATTGGGTATGAAAGAAACGAACGAAATGGTACAAACAACATGGTATCAATGGTCCATCCCATCAAACGATTTTGAAGGCGATTTCGCGAACACTTGAGATATTTTTCCATAAATATATTTTTCAAACTCTAATCTTTCAATAAGTATGTTACACGAACTTTTTTACTTAGGCCCTTTAAATATTAAAATTAATTTGATGTCAGTACTGTGCAATGTTTTTTAATGGCAGTCGCAAGAAATATGTTACTAAGGTCCCTTTAATAAAATAGTGCTAAAAATGCAAACAACTTTTTGCAAATTACTTTCCCCTTTTCGGCTGAAAATCTGCTTTTTCAGCAAACCTTTCTGCTGTGTTTGCTGACAAATATTCCTGTATATATTTATTCTTCGTGATTCGATTAAAGATACGTTATTTATTATTTTATTGTTTTTGCTGTTGCTAATTGCGCTTTTCTTTTCATCGGTTTGTTATACCCGTACTTTCGTACTTTTAAGGGATTAAATGGGGATAGAGGGATAAAAATAGTACCAACCTAACGGCTGCACCTAGAATAATGAAATTCGATATACACATTCCTCTGATTGCGTAGACACGTAAAATAAAAGAACTTTCCAAAATTCGTACTTTTTGGGGTTCAAATGGAAAAAGGGGATAAAAATAGTACCTACCAAATGACAGCAGCTAGAGTCATGAAATTCGGAGTATACATTCCTCTGACTGCGTAGACACGAAAAATAGAACGTTTTTTCCAAATTCGTACTTTCAATGGATACAATGGCTACAGGGGATAAAAATAGTACCAACTAAACTAATACAGCTAGAATGATGAAATTCAGTGAGTACGTCCCTCTAATTGTGTAGATACGTAAAATAAAGAGATTTTAGATAGTCGTACTCTTGAGGGGGCAAAATTGGAAAAAGGGGTAAAAATGGTACCAACAAAATGGCCGCTGATAGAATCATGGAATTCGGTGTATACATTCCTCTGACTGCATAGCCACGTAAAATATTTTTTTTTCCAAGTTCTTACTTTATTTTGTTGCTTTTACTACAAAAAAGGTAGAATCATGAAGTTGTCTTATACTGCGTACGTGAGAGATTAGGTATTTTCAAAATTTATACTTTTGAAATTAAAATAGGATGGAAATACAACAAACCAAACGACTGTAGCTGAAAATACACACTCTGTACCCCAATATTTAGGGTATTCATGATTGCTGCATTATATTTACTTTATGAATTGAAGTATTATATCCATTATATATATATAGTATACAAATATTGGTAGCATTGACTTATTAATTAAATTTCTTATTTTCATACAGTTAAATTTTTTTGCGGACATTCCTCTTGTAGCTTGGAAGCACCACAAAGAAAATAAAAGTTTTAGCGGGCGAAATGGGACAAAAAGGGATAAAATATGGTACCAATGATACGACAACAGCTAGAATCATGAAATTCGGTGTGTACATCCCTCTAATTGCATAGACACGTAAAATAAAGGGATTTTTCGAAATTCGTACTTTTAAGGGATATAATTAAAAAGAGGGATAAAAATGGAACCTACCAAACCGCTGAAGTTGAAATCATGAAATTCGGTGTATACATTCTGACTATGAAGACTCGAAAAAGGTTTTTTTTTCGAAATTTGTACATTTGGGCGGAGAATGGGGCGAATGGGGATATCTTTAAAATGTATGCTTTTCTTATCACTTTGTCTGTATCTGGAAATGCTTCTTTCTAATGGCGACTGACAATCGCCTAATATTTAGGTATGTTCACTTTCACAGTTGCAGCATTTTATTTATATATAGTAGTCGATTTTAAACAGTGCGCATAAGTATACATTATAGTTGGAAATAGTAAACAATTATAGTAAATGTGCATAAAAATATCACAATTTTCGTAATATGGTACTGTGCTTCTATGTAAAGTCGACTTACTTTAATCTGCTGGTAATACTATGGAATGCACTCCGTGGTGGAGGGTATATAAGATTCGGCCCGGCCGAACTTAACGCCTTCTTACTTGTTTTATTTTTAGTTTGTTTTCAATTGTCGGTCAAATGTTAATAATTTTTAATAACACACATCACGTAATATTTATATATTTTCAGTGTCATTAATTAGCGTTTTCCATAAGCAATTTTCATACTGTCATTATTTATTGTTTATTGTTTTTTTCGCAAACAAATATATTTTTTTTATTAAAATATACATACATATGTATATGAATATACACTGATTTACTCATCAAATGCCTTTGGAAAAATATTTTTGTTTCGAAATATATAATCTATGATTGTCCGAACGAAGTCCGTTTATACTAATTGTGGATTGCAAATGCACTGATGGGTAGTAACAACAAATCAAAGCAAAGGCAGGGAGATTGTTAAGATCGATCGATAGGAAATTACATGTATATTATTATTAATATTCCAAATAATAATAACAAAATTAAGTCCAGCGGGGTATTATCGTTGGGTGGTCCTGAATCTACACCAATAACAATTGAAATTGAGGAAAGAAAATGAAAATTGTTATTTATAATAGACAATTTTTTATTGAGACTAAAAAAACTTGATATCGAAAAAAAAAAACAAAGTATAAAATGAAAATGTTATGTATTAGTTTTTGTGTTGTTGATTAGTGATCGATAGATTGTTGGTATTTGTTTAGGCTAAATTTGGGTCTTGACATTTCAGAGGGACACAAGTCATGTATTTCAAAGGGTATCCAATTGTTCGTACTTTTAGATTATTCGATTAATATTTTATTCGAAAATACAAAATTTCTAATTAACCGAATAAAGTCGACAGCTCTTATTCGAATATTCGATTTATCGAATAAAATTTCCTGTAAATTAATTTTGATAGGAATATATAACACATACTGAAGTTTCATCGTTTTATTAGAAAAAGCTATTGGATTTAAGGCGATTCTTTCCTTTGTTATTTTTAATAAACTTCGATTTCGAGAAAACTCTTTCACTTACTATTGAAGTCGGAGCAATAGAAAGAGAAGCATGTAATTATGTTTTCATTTCAGTTCTTTTTTTTTATATCTAAATATAAAAAATCATCTTGTATGTCATTAGATTCTACTTTTCGTTTTTTGCTGGAATTTGTACTATTTTTATTGTTTCGTTCAGTTCGGACAAAAGGCTAAATTCAGCGACAATATTTTCTCTTTCAGTGACAGGATATTCTGAAACGTTTTCAACCCCAAATAGACTTTTGTATACTGAGCTAGCAAATCAAGAATTTAATTTTCACAAAGTTTTCATTAAAAATTGAATGATGCCTTCCAAAATCATTTGGGCAATTATTTATACTTTCCAAAATGATATTTCGCTTCAAAAATATTTGGTAGTATAACATTTTGAATATTCGATTATTTGGTACGGATTAATCGAATTATTCTTTAAACGAAAATCGACCATTTCTGATTATTCGAACAAATATTTGATACTAAATATTCGATCAATCGAATAAAATTTAATCGGTTGGATACCCTAGTATTTCATAAGAAGCTGGAATGAATTAATTGCAATAGAAAAAATTAATACGTTTGATGATTTGGTTCGAAATCCTTTTATAATTAATTCAGAAACTTTTGAACGGCAAAAGATGATGACCCTCCAAAATAGTCACCACAGCCATGTCAAATCTATACTTTTTATTGAATTTTGAAAATATTGCTGCAGAAGCATTTACAGGCGGTTTCCGGATGACGAAGCACTCATTTTATTCGTCAAAAAGACGAACGAATTTTTTGATAACTATCAAAAAGCTTTCGTCTGATTAGATATACATATGTTGTAGAGCGTACCAGGTTACAAGTAAAAAAAAAAAAGTTCGCCGTACACCTTCGAATATGAAGTATTATTGAAAGGTAGTTTCAAAAAATTTTTTTTTATTTTTTTATGCCGAACGTAGGGGTCGCGCTTTTACATTTTTCTATATAACTTCTGCATTTATAAACGGATTTTAAAGTGTGATACATCGATGTTTTTGTCCGATTTTTTTGTCTTTGAAGTCATTGAGCTCAAACATGATTCATGATTTTATGCGAGCTTTAATTTTCGATTATTAGAGTGGTACATTAGGGTAGTAGCAACTGAGAAATGATGGGTAAGTACCAGAAGGGGGTGCTTGAGCTCAATGACTTCAAAGACAAAAAAATCGGCCTCGTCGAGACAAAAACATCGATGTATCACACTTTAAAATCCGTTTATAAATACAAGTTATATAGAAAAATGTAAAAGCGCGACCCCTACGTTCGGCATAAAAAAATAAAAATTTTTTTTTTGAAACTACCTTTCAATAATACTTCATATTCGAAGGTGTACGGCGAACTTTTTTTTTGAGGTACGCCCTAATATGTTGTTGTCTACAATTTCATATTTTTTAAAAATCGCCTAGTAGAAAATACAAATTTGTAAACTTTCATTTAAATCGCAGAACATACGGAAAATTTCTGTTTCGTTTCACATGGAATTAGTCTTAAATAAAATATGAAATATATGACGATTTTTCATTTTACGTTAAACTATTTTTTATACCCTCCACCTAAGGATGGGGTTATATTAATTTTGTCATTCCGTTTGTAACACCTTGAAAGTGGGCGAAATCGGCCCAGAGAGAAAAATTTCCCTAATAAGGACTGAAAATAATAATAATATTTAGACTATTTAAGCATTTTTCTTTTACTTTCTGCTTTATATGCACTTGCAGTTTGTTGCGTGCATTCCTATTGCAGCTTGAAAGCACCAAGAAGTAAATAGAAGTTTTAGCGGGCGAAACGGGACAAAATGGGATAAAAATGGTACCAATGATACCACAACAGCTGAAGATGAAATTCGGTGTATACATTCCTCTAATTGCTTAGACACGTAAATGAGAGATTTTTGGGGACAAAAAGGGATGAAAATGGTACCAATGATACGACAACAGCCAGACTTACGAAACTCGGTGTAAACATCCCTCTATTTGCGTAGACACGTAAATAGAGGGATTTTTAAGTCGTACCTTTGAGACAAAAAGGGATAAAAATCGTACCAATTATTTGACAACAGCTAGAATTATGAAATTGCGTAGACACGTAGAGGGAAATTCGTACATTTAAGGGTTATAATTGAAAAAAGGGATATAAATGTTACTAACCAAACCGCAGAAGTTGAAATCATAAAATTCGGTGTATCTGACTGTACGGACGCGAAACATAAAGGAGTTTTTCGAATTTTGTACTTCTAGGCGTAAAATGGGGCGAATGGGGATAGTAAATTTCAATATATAAAGGGTGATTTTTTAAGAGCTTGATAACTTTTTTTTTTAAAAAAAACGCATACAATTTGCAAAATCTCATCGGTTCTTTATTTGAAACGTTAGATTGGTCCATGACATTTACTTTTTGAAGATAATTTCATTTAAATGTTGACCGCGGCTGCGTCTTAGGTGGTCCATCCGCTTAGTCCAATTTTGGCATTTCCACGTTTTTGAGTAACAGAGACCCAATTGGTGCGAACGGCGACGAATCGAAAATTGGTGGTCATCATTAACACTGGCCGATACAGCTGCGATATTTTCTTCAGTTCGCACTCTACGTAAGCGTGTTGGTGGTTTAATGTCCAACAATGTAAATTTGGTGCGAAATTTAGTCACAATAGCCCGAATAGCCGCTTCAGTGGGTCGATTAAACTGACCATAAAATGGAAGCGCGCAATGAACTTTCTTAACAGAGCACGCATTTTGATAATAAAATTCAATAATTTGCAAGCGTTGTTCGTTCGTAAGACGATTCATGATGAAATGTCAAAGCATACTGAGCATCTTTCTCTTTGACACCATGTCTGAAATCCCACGTGATCTGTCAAATACTAATGCATGAAAATCCTAACCTCAAAAAAATCACTCTTTACATTGAGCTGACTGCATAGACACAAATACGTACTTTTAGGGTCAAAAAGAAAAAAGCTAACGGCTGTAGAATCATGAAATATGGTGTGCACAAAAGTACTCCTTATAATTAGAAATGGTAAAACCTATCGTAACGTGTATAAAAATATCAAAATTATCCTAATATGGCATCTTACTGCTATTTAATGTCGTCAGCCTCCAATCTGTCGGTAATACTGTGCACTCCGTGGTGGAGGAGATACTTTTTACTTGTTTGTACACGGCAATGCACGGGTTCAATCTTCCCTATTCCCCTACTTCGTATGCTTTTGAATATAAATTGATAGTCCAGAAGTTAGCTACAGTAAAATGTTCAAGCGAATTGGTCCACGGGTTTGGCGTCCTATACGGAACATATAGACGCCCAGACACATATTGTTTTTTATATATATATAGAAGGGAGATAGGCGGATTTAAACAAAAACTTAATATTAACGGCTCGATTCCTTCGATTTTTTGTCGCAGCTTATATGAATATGACCGCAGCTAGAATCATATTCGGTGTGTACATTAGAGCGTACCAGGTTACAAGTAAAAAAAAAAAGTTCGCCGTACACCTTCGAATATGAAGTATTATTGAAAGGTAGTTTCAAAAAAATTTTTTTATTTTTTTATGCCGAACGTAGGGGTCGCGCTTTTACATTTTTCTATATAACTTCTGCATTTATAAACGGATTTTAAAGTGTGATACATCGATGTTTTTGTCCGATTTTTTTGTCTTTGAAGTCATTGAGCTCAAACATGATTCATGATTTTATGCGAGCTTTAATTTTCGATTATTAGAGTGGTACATTAGGGTAGTAGCAACTGAGAAATGATGGGTAAGTACCAGAAGGGGGTGCTTGAGCTCAATGACTTCAAAGACAAAAAAATCGGCCTCGTCGAGACAAAAACATCGATGTATCACACTTTAAAATCCGTTTATAAATACAAGTTATATAGAAAAATGTAAAAGCGCGACCCCTACGTTCGGCATAAAAAAATAAAATTTTTTTTTTTGAAACTACCTTTCAATAATACTTCATATTCGAAGGTGTACGGCGAACTTTTTTTTTGAGGTACGCCCTAGTGTACATAGCTCTGAATGCATAGATGAGTTTAATAAAGAATTTTTCAAAATCCACAATTTTAAGAATTTTTTTAACTCATACAAATTTTTTTTGTTTTTTTTTTTGTTTACAAAAATGTGAGTATAAAATGAATCAAGTTTAATGATGAACTAGATTATGCGAATTTTTAATTCGTATTTTCTTGCAGATTTCACATACAGTAAAAGCTCTGCTTGCGGACATCTCCGCTTATGAGAGCTCTCACTGTATATTAATTCTCGCCACCGCAACTGTAGCGCCATTTCACATGTTGGCGCCTAAAAGTATGCTTTGAAATTGTTGACTTAAACTACAATCAACCTGGATTAGTTTACAGACGACTTACTTACATTGACAATGAAATTGTAGGCCGCTCAATTATGGATGGTATCATCGTTTATGTAGCCTGTTGCCTGGTTTTCTATTACCGTGTTTGTGCTGTTAAAGCCAAACCCCAAAAATGGCAATAACACCTCGGTGATAATTGATTCCAGCAACAGTGGAGCTGATGCAATAGAAATGGTCATTCCAGTCAGAAACAAAACGAAACAAAACGCAAAAATGCTGAACGCGAGAATGTTGGGTTGGTTGTCCGTCTCATGCAACAAATGCTGAGTAGGCACATTGATGGAACAACATTATTTTATTATTGTATGGACGATATTTAAGCGTCCGAATAGTGTGCCGGCGCTGTATTATGAGCTTTTACTTGCAAATATGTACGGTGGTTTAGAGAGGGGCTGGGGTTGCTGTTGGCCAAAAACGTTCGGCGGCGGTGGGGAGTTTAATATAATTGAAGCCGCAAAATTGAATCTGCTAAAGTTGCAAAAATAAAAACCGACGCGAACAACACAACACCAAAGACAATTTACAGGCAATTAGTACTATTTCTGATAGTTCGAAACGTGTAAGTGTTCGCTGGTGTTGTGTTGTTTGATCATGTTGTCGTCGACTTTTCGAAAGAATTTCACTATAAATCAAGCCATTGGCGAAGATGGTCATCGTCAACGCATCGTAGACTCTTTGAAAAAAAAAAAAAACAATTTGTCTTGTAGTGCCCGCAAAACAGTAGCGGTTTAGATTCTCCACTGAAAGGTTGTCTCTGTTGTCGGTCGTTGAAGCGAATTAATTAAAAATAAAATAAATAAAACAATATGAAAACAATGAATGAATCGTTAACTGAACCCATGGAATTGAGGCAGGTTTTTCTCACTCAAGCTCTCAAAATTTTGAATTTTATTTAATCTCAATATTTTTTGCCATCTCCTTTAATTACAGATACAAAATCCAGCCTCGCAAAGATACCGAGCAGGCTTTGACTCAACCAGATTTTGATCCTTTTGCTGAAAGACAAAATGAACATCCCACAACGTAAGTTTTGCTTTCAAAATTTTTATGTTTTGCTTTAATTTAATGTGTTTTCGATTTTCCATTTTATTTGCAGCGATAATGAAACCTTAACGCATTTGCTGAAAGCCTCTTTGGGCACCGGCATTTTATCGATGCCAATCGCTTTCAAGAACTCCGGTATTATAATGGGTATTTTTGCCACAATTGTAACCGCCCTCATTTGCACACACTGCAGTTATGTGTTGGTAAGTTTACTGTGAAATTGAAAAACAAAGAAAATGGAAAATGTTGAAAATTAAACATACTGGACACTAGTCAAGATTTGATGACTGCCATGAAAGAATAGTGATTTTAATGGATTGATCTGAAATATTAGAAAAAATAATTTCTACTAATAATGGACGACAATGGTCATGATTTGTTGACTGTCACCTGTTCTGCAATAGTCAAGATTTGATGACTGCCATGAAAGAATAGTGATTTTAATGGATTGATCTGAAATATTAGAAAGAAGATAAATTCTACTAATAATGGACGACAATGGTCATGATTTGTTGACTGTCTTAAGTAAATAGGGATTTTAATGGATTGTATATCTGCTCTGCAAATCAGTCGATTAGTACCTCGATTTTTTTTTGTGGTTGAATTTCCACAAATTTTCAATCGTAACATTTAGCTAACACTTTAAAAAATCTACTTCGTTATAAAGAAGTACGTTAGGGAGAGATAAGTTTTCATTATTTCATCGCTATGGAGAATTTTGTTAGTGTGAAGTTCGTTTATATTAATTAATTGTTTTATTGAATTAATTAATTTAGTCGAACTCATTTCATTTAATTAATTTTCAATTACATATCACAAATAAGTTTGTTTGAGCTAAATAGCTCCATTACTTATTTCAGTGTGGGTGTAAAAAAGGCGACTACATAAAAAAAAATAATTTCGAGTCACCCCACGAAAATAATGTTTGAATTGTTTAATGACGATTTGCAAAATATTTCGCTTCCAGATCAAGCCGTCTGTGAGCTAAACGCTCCTGAAAATAACCCTAAAAATCATATTTTTTCCGTGTATTTTTTTTGTAATAATAGACCCTTGAAAGCACTTTAAATATCAATTTTGATTATTGTCTTAGAGTAACTTATTGGTCGAATTATTGGACCTTTCTAGTAATATTTTGTGTGTTTTGTACATAACTAAAATAGATTTCGTCAATACCTTTCGAATGATTCCTAAATGATGAACATCGGAAGTAAATTGATGCCGCAGTGATCATTTTTGTAAAAAGATTTTGAAATTTTTGGCTTTGAAAATCCATCTCCTGTATTTAATTATTTTTCAAACATGGAGTCAGTGATGTCATTTTTCGTGCGATATTTATCATTTAGGTATCATTCGAAAGGTATTAATTCCTTTTACTTACTTTTTATAACACATCTTACAAAATGATTCCAAGAAATATGAGTTATTCTATGACAAGAATACAAATTTTTATTTAGAGTGCTTCCAAGGATCTATTAATTCAGAAAAAAATGGACAAAAATGCAACATAAACAAATTACACGGGAGGGAAAACATGATTTTTAGAGGTGTTTTCAGGTGCGTGTATTTCGCCAAAGGCTACTCTAAAATCATGTTTTGAAATTCCTGAAATTATTTTGTTTGTAACACCAAAACGCCGAGTTAGACCCATCGTTTATTATACAGATCGGCTTAGAATCACTTTCCGAGTTGACTTAGCTTTGTCCGTCTGTCCATCTATTGTTGTAATCAAATTACAAGTCGCAATTATAGTCCGGTCTTAACAAAAATTGGCACAAGTAAGTTTTGTGGATCAAGGACGAACGCTATTTAATTTGAGGCAAATCGGTTCAGATTTAGTTATAGCCCCCATAGAAATGTCGCTTCCGATTTGACTTTTTCCGCTAGAGAAACCACATATTGTATCCGATTTTGTTTAAATTCTGCGCAACATCTTATAATCTGACTAGAACCACTTATAATGAAAGCGGTTCAGATTTAGATGTAGCCCCAATACATATGTTGCTTCCAAATGTTTAACTGATTTTGGCCAAACTTTACATATATTATTTCAGCTAAAAACATACATGGTGAACGCGGGTCACATCGTTCCAGATTTCAATATACCCCCATACAAATGTCCTTTCCGATTTAACATTTTTTGTCAAACACATACATTTACAGAATACAAAAATCCTTCTCGATTTCACGTTTTTAACGAACTTCTTCTTACCGTCCGACTTTAGCATTTCCTTACTTGTTTATTTTGCATTTTTCTCCAAATTGTCTTTCTGAGTTAATAGCCCCCTTTAAACATAAATTTGTATTCTTGTCTTTGAAGAATTCATTGGTCGTATTATTGGGCATTTTGTGGTTTTTTAAAGTGACAACTAAAAACTCATATTTCTTGGAAAGATTTCATTAAAGGTGTTGTGAAAAATGAATAGAACTAATCAATACCTTTCGCATAATTAATGTTGGACGAAAAATTACGTCGCTGAGTCTATTACGAAAATGAGCGCTTTGGCGTGAATTTCTTTCGCATTTTCATCAGTTAGACATAATTTATTTTACAACTACTCCCACAAAATATATGCGTTGTCTTTATGAAAAATTACTACAATAAAAATTATTTTCAAGAATAAAAATTTATATTAAAAGTGCTTTCAATGTCCTATTAATTCAAAAGGTAATACCAAAAAATGTTTTCAGGAGTTTCCGGTGGCGTGACTGGAAATTATTTTTTATTTGTATGCACCGCGACCCAGCCCATTGCACATACCACAGTAGAACCGGCAGATTACATGCTGTAGACTAGGGTATTCCAATCGATTTTTTTCTATTAAACAAATATTTTGATCGGATAACGATAATCCGTGTCGACTTGATGAAAATTAAAATTATTTTGGAAGCTATTTTGATTTTTTATCTGTGATCTATATACTCTTTCAATTTTAGAGTGTGTTTTTCAATAGTTGCAGCCAAAATGTAGAAGTACTTATGTGTGTTTTTATACCCTACACCACTTCGCGGACTAGGGTATTATAAGTTAGTTTTCCGCCAAATGTTGGTAACACCAAGAAATAATTGAGCTAGAACCACCTTTAAGTATACGGATCGGCTCACCAGCTGAATCAATTTAACGATGTCTGTCCGTTCGTCTGCTGTTCATCTAAACTTGTTCGCACGCTACAGGTCGCATCTGTAGTCCGATTGCCATGAAATTTGGCAGAAGTTATTTTTTTGGCCAAGGACGGTTGGCATTGAATTTGGAAGAAATCGGTTCAAATTTAAATATAGCCTCTGCTCTAGAATACACATTTTATAAGGGATCATGAGAAAATTTGAAATCGTGTTATATTTGAACTACAAACAGCTAACGGGAAAGTGGACCACATGTGTCCATGTTTTGGTATAGCCCCCATACAAATGTAACTCCGATTTACAATATTACTGCTCTAACATTTTACATCTGATCAAATTTTCCACGCAATGTTACATTAATACTAGAAACACGTATTTTGAAAGCCAGCTATATAGGTCAATGTTTTGGTATAGCCCCCCATAGATGGGCCACCAGTTTACACTATTATCGCTCTAGAACCCACATCTTACATTGGATCTTGATAAAATGTTGCAAATCATGTTATAATTCAATAAAGAATACCTATTTTGAAAGTGACCTATAAAGGCCCACTTTTTAATGTAGCGCCCTTACAAATAGGCTCCTTTTAATTTATTACCTCTCTAAGGCCCACATTTTACATTGGAAGTTTTTCAAATTTTGCAGATTATATTATATTTCAACTAAGAATACATACAATCAAACCAAAAAATCTAATCTAAAAATTCTAACATAATCTTGCAATATCAAGCACATTCAGCAAAATCGGAAGACCTTCGAAAATTTTTCTCCGAAAGTATTAATATGGATGAGGAGTTATGTTTCAATGGAAGTCGGCAGGGGTTGCAAGTGCATCAAATTTGATTTGCTATTGTTTTGATACCATTAAAAAAATACCATTGAAAAAAATAATTATTTTTTGGGACACCCTAGTGCAGTCTTTACGTAGATGTGCAGCATTTGTAATATTTTTTATGTAAATTACTATATTTGTTTACTATTACAAACTATCAACAATCGCCCACAAATGTAATCTTTCATTATTATAATAAATATAAATATATTTTATAAACCACATCCACTTATACATCGAGATACCAAAATGTTTATACACACATATAGTGTAATAGTCCTCGATTATACGTTTCAAAATAAGTGTATTTAAGTGTATTCAAAAAGTGAATATAAGGTTGGTTACATTGTGGTGACAATTAGGACGCAGGCATCTGATTCACTTAGGCCAGAAGAGGTTCATTATGATTAGGGGTTCTCTACCGGGATTCCCGGCCATTTCCCGAAAAATCTATTAGTCAAATAGAAACGCAGTAGTTGCATCGGCAGAAGGCATTATCTGATTCATTGTAAAAAATACTAATAGACAGAACTTGCGCCGATTTTGTCTATTATCAGAATTCTGACATAAATAATTGATTCAGATTATTTCTATATTTTTGTATTCAGAAGCGTTTAGCTTGCGGACAGCTTGATGTAGGAACGAAATATTTTGCAAATCATCGTTAAACAATCCAAAGTTTATTTTCGTCGTGTGACTGGAAATTGTTTTTCCATTTATATGAACCGCGACCCAGCCTAATGTGCATGAAGCCGAAAACTTCACCACAAAGCATGTTTTACAATGTTTGATGTACCTATTGTTTTTTATTATTATTTCTTCTACTATTCGCTGAAAATTAAAGTTTCATTCTTGATTATCGCGGTAAAATATTTTTTAATTTGAACCCGATACAATGGCATTCGATGATGTAAGAAAAAGAAGAATTTGTCTTATAAAACTTTCACACTTGATATCTATGAAGTGTGACATTTTTTAATTTTTCACCTACCGACTGATGCAACTCACATCTTTTAATCCAAATCTGTAGTATGTGACCATTGCATTGCGACTGATAAAAACATTTTTATTTTTCATTTTCTGGCCATCACAACGGCTATAAATTCTATGTATAGGGTGGGCCATTTAAAACAATAAATTAGAATCGGCTATAAAAAAGTACTGATTTTTTTTTAAATTTCTGGTTTTATTGGAAAGGTTGAACTTTGTCATTTGATAATGGAACACCATATCATTCATATGACTACCACGACTGGCTCGGCAGTACCTCATCCGATCAACCCAATTTTTCAGTACAGCCCAAAATCTACACCAAACTCGTTGACTCGTTGTGGATGCATTGACTTCTCAATAGTCACGTATGGGTTCTCTGATTCCCATATGCGGCAATTTTGCTTATTGACATAACCACCGAGATGAAAATGAGCTTCATCTGAAAACACGATGATTACAGTTTGCGTTAAAGTCTCACTACTTTGGAAGTTTGCAAATGTCAAACATAAACCTGAAAATAAAATTTAATGTTATTCGACCTTTCAAAGTCAAAGTAATCGGTAGTTCAAAATTAAAATTTTAAATGACTTACCCTATACTTCTACAATAAGTCATAACTTGTACATTAATTCATAGATTTTCTTTAAATAGGCCTTATTTTCTTCGCTAAGATCCCAGCTATTATCAAATATATCAGAATATTCAGTATCTAATTTTTAAGGCGGATTTTCTCGCTATTTGACCAAATATTTATTTTTTTTGCGTTTAAAAAGAGGGTAAAGACTACCACATTTATCCAAAATAAAACAAAATTATTTTTTCCACCTTTGGATGGGGGTATATTCACTTTGTCATTCTGTTTGTAACACCATGAAATATTCAACGAGACCCACAAAGTATACATATTCTATATCCTGATAATATTCTAAGACGATCTAGCCTTGTCCGTCTATCTGTCCATCTGTATGTTGAAAACACGCTAGCTGCCGAACGATATGGCCTAGGAGGTTCAAATGTTCCGCGAATGTGTCTTATGGTTGTAGATCGGTTGGGATTGAGGGTAAAATTGTTCCCTAGCATTTTTTTTTTTGAAAATTTCTGCTTTATATCATATTTACAATTTGCATACATTCCCAAGAGCACCAAAAAATAAATAAAATTTTTAGCGGGCCACATGGGACGAAAAGGGATAAGAATGGTACCAATAATATGATAAAAGCTAGAAACATGAATTTTTGAATGCACATTCCTCTAATTGCGGAGACAGGTAAAATAGATTTTTTCAAAATTCGTACTTTTAAGGGATACAATTGGAAAAGAGGGATATAAATGGTACCACCCAAACCGCTTAAGTTTAAATCATGATATTCGGTGTATACATTGCTCTGACTGAGTAGACGCGAAAAATAACGATATCTTTCGATATTGTGGAAGTTGGTACTAAGCAAAATACGTAGTCACGCAAAACAGGAGTATTTCTCCAAATTCGCACTTTGAAGGTCGAAAAAAAGAGTAAAAAAACAAACGGCTGTAGCTAGAATCATGAAATTATGTGTGAGCATTCCACTGTGGTCGCGAAACATATGGTACAGATATTTGGTCTGTTGTTGGAATCAAAAAATTGCAAATGGGAGATATCCGCCCTGAAGGAAGACGTTTCTCTCTAATGATGACTGATAATAATCTAACATTTTAGGCACATTTTTGAAGATTGCTGACTTATGCTCATTTTTTGACTACACTTGAAGTATTATACTTATATAGTAGATGACTAGTAATATTATAATAATGAAGCATCACAATTTATTTAATATCGCAATGTACAAACAAAATATCACAATTTTCTTAATATGAATTTCTTTGTAAAGTCGGCAGCCTCTAATCAGCTGATAATATTGTAGAATGCACTATGTGGTAGAGGGTATATAATATTCGGCTCGGCCGAACTTAACGCCTTTTTACTCGTTTTTATTTGTGATAGGGTTCAGCGTGCCAGCAAAAAAGTTTTTTTTTTCAATTTTTGGAGACTGTTTTGGACTAAACTCAAATGACTTAAAATCGTGTGTGTGATCTGTATACCTAGACTCCTGAATTAGTTCTCCGTTGCTCCTTTCGCGGTGAATATGGTCAATTAGGAAGCTTTTCATGGCGTAATCCCTACCATTTCTATTGAGTTTTCCCTGAAGTCTGACCTGGCGCACGTTCATCATTTGCAATTTTTGGGCGTTTTTCCTGCATTTCAACATTCAATCAAACTAATAAAACAAGAAACAAATATTACCACGATCATCCCTATAGGGGGACCTTCACACGGGCAATGGGCTGCGCGTTGTGTACTGTAGAATTCACTGAAAGGGACCTAATGTTCAGAACCGTCTATAAACGATTAATGAATTTTTACCATGAATCATTCTACAATAACAGAACTTAATTGTATTCGATTGTCCGTCAAGCCACATCTACCATGGTTCGACCACCTATGCGTTTTGAACTAGTCTCGTTCATTTGTACGTGCCAAACTAAGCAGTTGTTTTTAATTTAATTTATTTTCTCTCTTCGCACAGGTGAAATGCGGCCACAAACTCTACTACAAAACAAGACGTACAAAAATGACCTTTGCCGAAATCGCTGAAGTTGCATTTCTGAACGGTCCCAAACGGTGTCGCGGTTTTGCACCGGTTGCGAAATTCTCCATTCTATTCGGTTTGTTCCTCACCTATTTCGGCACCTGTGCGGTCTACACTGTAATCATAGCAAAGAATTTCGAACAGGTAAGAAAATTCACACACACACACACATGAACGCATCACTAACGCGAGTTTCTTTTATTTTCTTTTTCCAGGTCCTGAACTATTGGTTGGGCAGCGAAGTCTCACTGCAACTACTTATCGCCAGCTTGCTGATACCCTTGATTCTTTTGTCCTGGATTCCCAATTTGAAATATTTGGCTCCCGTCTCTATGATTGCCAATGTTTTTATGGGCTTGGGTTTGGGCATTACCTTCTACTATTTGGTCCGTTGTCTGCCCTCGATTGAGACCAGAGAATACGCCACGCCGGCTACACTGCCCGCCTTCTTCTCCATTACGATTTTCGCCATGGAGGCCATTGGCGTGGTAATGCCATTGGAGAATAATATGCAACAACCACGTCATTTCCTGGGTGTTTGTGGTGTTTTGAGCCGTGGCATGTCGGGCGTAACCATGATCTATATGTTCTTGGGCTTCTTGGGTTATTTGCGTTATGGCGATGCCACCGAAGAGAGTATTACTTTGAATTTGCCCCTAAGTGAATGGTGAGTGGTGATCATATATGTTGATGAATTGTAAATTTTCTAAATTTGTGCTCTTTTCGATTTCAGGCCCGCTCAAGCTGTCAAGGTGTTGATCGCTTTGGCTGTATTCTGTACTTTCGGTCTGCAGTTCTATGTGTGCTTGGAAATTGTTTGGGATGGTATTAAGGATAAATGTAAAAAGCGTCCTACTTTGGTTAACTACGTTTTAAGGTAAGAAAAGATTGACTATTACATTGGGAAGGGATAATATTTTTCAGACTCCCCCAAAATCTTGACTAAAAATTTTATTCCGACCATGTATAACATTTTCTGAAGGGTTTTTGGCATTCTAACCTTGAAAACGATATTCAAAAATTAGGGACAGCATTTTTTTAATTTAAATTTATGTCCGATTATATGTCCAATTAAAGGTAATTATGATGTCAACAAATGTTGCGAATTTTGCATTCACATAGATACAGTGATTTATGAACAATCCCCAAAGAATTTAGAATAAATTGAATTTATTTCGAAAAATAAAATTTTGCTGGTACGAAAAACCCATAAAAAATTAAAGAAAAAAACTAAAAAAATTATCTTAATTTATTTTTAAAAACTTACATTATAATGCAGAAAATACTGTATATATGTAAAAGATCTATGGAAGTTGTCACACACTTTGTAGACGCAAAAGATTTTTTAAATTTTGTTTTATTTTGTAATAACCGGGATCGTACCGAAGTAAACACGTCCTATTTGAGGGAAATTTGTTTATAAATGTAGAAGTAATGTAACTTCTTGTCAATCAATTTAAGCAAAAACTTGATGACAAAATGATACGGTTTTTTGAAATTCCCCTATTTCTATAGTAAGGGACATAAGTTCTACATTATTTATTTGTAAGAAAATCATGTTTTTTGCGCCTACAAAGAGGGCCATAACTTCTACATTTATCCATAGATCTTTTACATGTAGACATTTCTACGATAGAGTGTTAGCTAATAAAAACTGGTAAGGAAAGGCTTAAGTCGGGCGTGGCCGACTATATGATACCCTCCACTTTCTATCCGAATACAATTCAATTCGGTAAAAAAGTGAATAGGGGAAGGATTTTTGTATGTTTCCTGACCTGACCCAATTTGTCAAATCGAGAAGAATATTTGTATCGGGACTACATCCAAACATGGAATGAAGTGACACATTTTCACAATAGGTTCTTACAGTTCAAGCCTAACGTGTTATGCTCAATTTAAAGAAATTCGGTGAATTCTGGAGCGGAGAAAGTCAACTCGGAAATGCAATTTTGTGGGAGCTATATATAAATCTGAACCGATTTGACCTATTATCACCATGGGTGTTTCTAGTGGAAATATAACATATTTTGCCAAATTTGAATAAGATATTTTAAAATATGTGGTTTCTGGAGCAGAAAACGTCAAATCGGGAGCGAAATTTGAATGAGAGCTATATATAAATCTGAAACGATTTGACCTATTATCACCATAGGTGTTCCTAGTTTAAATACAAGATTAACAATGGATCTATATTACCTTCTTTTGGGCTTTACAAACAAATGCTTAAAAACATAATACTCTCGTGGAGTGTATACATAGAACAAAATATTTTGTGCCATTTTTTCTATTTTTTATGTTTTTTCCCTCAATTCTTTGGAAACTGTTCGTAAACTACTTATTCTAACCATGTTATTAACCATAATAATTATGATTAATGTGACATATAAGGTATCGGACGGACTTTTATTTCAAAAATGACTGTTCGACTTTCCATATTACACTTGAACCGAATAATAAACTTTCTCGTTTCCTCGCCCTGTTTTCTCTCAATAGGACTACAAAGATTGAAAATATAACATTTTTCCAAAAATTGTTTTAAATACTTATTTACACACTACGATATCGATATATAAGTCAAATTAAAATGTTAAAAATACTTTAAATTTCATACTTCTATCTACCCCTTAAAAAGTAAACTATTAATAAACTAAGGAGGACATTTGAAATGGTTGTGTATGGTAAACTAATACAGATAGAAGCATGACATTTAAAATGGTTTTAACAGATATTCTCCTCTTTAATTTGACACTTATATCGGTATCGTAGGTTGCAATAAGCATTTAATACAATTTTTGGAAAAATGTTATCCTTAGAAAGCTTGTTGTTCTTTTAAGGGACAACAGGATGAGGAAATGTAAAACTGAAAACGCCAATTAACAAAATTTTTCCTATAGTTTCAGACGTATATGATCCGGTTCAAGTGTAACGACTAGGGTATCCAATTGTTAGTACTTTTGGATTATTCGATTAATCGTTTATTCGAAAATACAAAATTTCTATTTAGTCTAATAAAGTCGACAGCTGTTATTCGAAGATTCGATTTATCGAATAAAATTTCCTGTAAATTTAGATTTTGATATGAATATACATACTCAAATTTCATCGTTTTATTTGAAAAAGCTACTGGAGTTAAGGCGATTCTTTTCCTTTGTAAAGTTCGATTTCGAAAAAACTCTTTCACTTACTGTTGAAGTCGGAGCAATAGAAAGAAGAGCATGTAATTAAGTTTTTGAGTTCTTTTTTCGATTTATCTAAATATAAAAAATCATCTTGTATCTCATTCGATTCCACTTTTCGTTTTTTGCTGGAATTTGTACTATTTCTATTGTTTCGTTCAGTTCGGACAAAAGGCTAATCTCAGCAGCAATATTTTCTCTTTCAGTGACAGAATATTTTGAAATGTTTTCAACTCCAAATAGACTTTCGCATACTGAGCTAGCAAAGCAAGAATTTAATTTTCACAAAGTTTTCATTAAAAATTTAATGATGCCTTCCAAACTTTGGTAGATATAAAACAAAATCATTTGTGCAATTTTTTATACTTTCCCAAATGATATTTCTCTCCAAAGTATAATTATATAAATATAATTATATAATTTATATAATTTCGAATCGAATAAAATTAAATGGTAGGATAGCCTAGTAACGACTATTTTAAAAATTGTTGTATGGTGTTATAGGTACCTCGATTGGAATTTTATTTTATCAGTATGCCTCAATGCATGTTACAACTTTTGTTCTGTTCAAACTATTTGTCTAGCAAACACATTTATTTTTTAATTGTTCGCCATTTTGAAACATTATGTTGTATGGTAGCCATACTTATAATGAATTTAAATTTAAAATAGGTTTATTAAGGAGTAAAGCCCCAATTCGTTTTTAAAATTCCGTTAGTAATTGACTAAGTTATTGAAGTTTTTGCAAAAATAAAAGTTTTTTGTAAAGTTCACGTCTCCATTAACACTGTGGAATATTAAAAATAACAAAGTTCTGACAATGGATTCTGATAGAGGGAGTAAATAAAAATATATGTACTTGTATAGGCGTCTTGAAAGTTTACGTATGGACGTAATTTTAGAGGGGAATCTATATTCCCCCCTTTTGCTCATTCTTATGATGAATCGGTATAGGAAACCTTGTCATCCTTATATTTTAAGTATACAATGTGTTCAGCAATATTACTTAAAACACTACGAGGAAAATTTTTGTGGAACATTTTAACCCTCCAGCTTCCTAATAAAGGGGTCTTTGTGGTCCCTTTTGTGCAAAAGGGTAAAAAACACTAGTAGCAATTTTGGTCTTTAGACAAGAAATTATTTATTATTATTTTTTTCTTCTTTTAGCTCTTTGTAATTCTATATCGATACCAAACAATGTCAAATATGTCAGCTATAAGAAAATTGAAACTCTTGTATATGTACATGTTTTTATCTTTTCTATCAGACAGAATCCTTTATCGGATTCTTTTTACGGAAACTGAGCCATTCGATAAATCTATCTATATATTTTATGAGTTTTACAACGAATATGATTTGGTCTCAATTTTGTTCTAATTTATTCCTTTATTTCCTTTATCTTCCAGAACTGTCTTGGTCACCGCTGCCGTCGTTTTAGCCATCGCAGTGCCTACAATAGCTCCATTTATGGGTCTCATCGGTGCCTTCTGCTTCTCTATTCTCGGTCTGATATTCCCCGTAAGTATAGATGGTGAATCTAAGTCCAGCCCTGATTTATTTATTCTTATCTCCATCCATTCACAGGTCATCATTGAAATGATCACACATTGGGACACTGGTTTCGGCGCATACAACTGGATTGTATGGAAGAATGTTCTCATCGTCCTGTGTGGCTTCGCTGCCTTAGTATTTGGTTCGATGAGTGCTATCCAGGATATTATCAATGTGATTGTAAATAAAGCGCAAGATAGTGGTGTTATTCACTTAGAAGATGTGTGCGACGCCACAATTGTTCCATAAACAGTTTGCTTTTTTCGCAGATCCAGATCCTACCTATTAGAGAAATGCAAGCTCGTTTTCAATCAAGTCTTGTTTTATTTAAGTTTAAGTAGAATCAGGTTTCTTTAGCTTTGATTTTTACTCTCTTTTTTTTAAATAGTAAGCATGATTTATTATTTATAATAATATATTATTTCTTTAAAAAGTTATATAATAATCTCAATAAATTACAAAACAAAAATACAAAATCTTGCAAAGCCATCAGCACAACAGGTATTCCGCGGAGAGGGAAACATAATATGTGGGAGTTTCAATCAAAACGTTTATTTTTGTAGAAAAATTATTTGCGCCTTTTCTATTTATGTATGAATTTGTAGATAATATTAAAAACTTTAATTTGTTATATTCGTCCGCCCCACACCAACAACGTCCGCTTGTGCTTTTGGCTTAGGTTTTGTTAAAAGTTTTAAATTGAAAAATTATATTCCTTTTAAACACACACACATACATATTTAGTTAAAAAGAAATGTTTGTAATTTTTAAATAGTACTCATCAAATTAAAGCGAAAAAAGAAAGAAATATATTATTTTTTTATTTTTTACAAAAGAAAAATGTTTACTTTTTTATTTTCTCAATACTTTTTTATAATTTGCTCATTCTGGCTGAACCCCATATTATTTACTTTGTTGTCTATGCATTTATTTCATGAACACCGAAATTGTTGAGATTATCATCTCGGATGCCTCCCCCCTTAACTGTGAACATCGATTTGAAACATATGATGATTTTCTATTTGTATTTGTAAAATATTTAGTGTGAAATTACAATATGACCACTGACATATGTATGTACATTGCAAAACCAAATGATATTACAAACGAAAAGGGACAAAAAACTCAATTAACAGGAAATAGTCCATTTCCAATTATACAACAACAACCAGAACAATTTAGAGAAAAGAAAAAAGTATTTATATAAAGCTATTTGATGATGATATTTTGTTTCAAATTTACACCAAGCTACAGCTATAAAAAATAATAAATTTTGAAAAAGTTCCATGAAAATGCCTATCGAGTATGAAGTTTTATTTTTTTCACTACATACAGGATGGGGCCAGAGCTAAACCAGCAACAATGATCATTATCTGATAACAGGTAGGGTGGTAGATCCAATTAAAAATCTTTCGAATCGAATTACTTTTACTCGGCGGTCGGTATCATTGGATGTAAGTATTTAAAATTCATACATGGAGATATTATGAGTTTGGAATAAAAAAAAATATTGAAACCAACATCTGTTTTATATTATAAATCGATGGTGTTCGGATCGGTGTACTACAACACTTTGCAACAAAAAATAAATTATATCCGGGACCTAATTTTGTATTACATATAGAAAAATGTCTGTTATTAACAGTAATTGTATGTTGCCTATCAGCAGGCACTTTTCTGCTATTACAGCTGTTTTCTGCAATAATAACATTTTTCTGCAATCTTGTGTCAGCATTCACACTGCTAAATATTTTACAGTCTGCTAAAACTATGCTTCTGTTTTTTAAAAATAAAAATAAGATAAACAAGTAAGGAAAGGCTAAAGTCGGACGGAGCCGACTATATGATACACTCCACTTTCTATCCTATTATAATACAATTTGGTAAAAAAGTGAAATCGGGAAGGATTTTTGTATCCTGTAAATGTATGTGGTTGACAAAAAATGTTAAATCGGAAAGGACATCTGTATGGGGGTCTATTGAAACATGGAATCATGTGACCATGTATGTTTATAACAAATGAGCGTTGGCACGGCAGAAGCATTGCTGGGTATAACTATACCTGAATATACACATACTTACATACTGGAATGTGTGCTTTATTACTTGGTTCGATTTTTTAAACGCAAATTCGGCAAGTGAGTTGTGCTTCTCGTTCGTTTGTGAGAATCATCTCCTTATAGAGGCCGGGTTTGATGTTGAAAAGTCGCTGCGAAGCCACTTGAAAAGACTTTTGACATGGTCGAAATCATGATCGTGGTAATCTGCAGCCATGTAATAAATGTCACCATGCCATTTGTAAAAAATTTGCATTCTATTAAATATAGAAGCAAAATGGTCTTGAGCCAGGACAGTATCCCAGTTCAAATGAAATATAATATAAAATCTTGGCCAAAATCGGTTAAACATTTGGGAACAACATTTGTATATATATAAATAAAATATATAACTAAATCTGAACCGATCTCACCCACTTTCACCATAGGTGTTTTCAGTTGGATTATAAGATGTTGAGCCAAATTTGAAGAAAATCGGGTACTATATGTGCTTTATAGAGCGGAAAAAGTCTAATCTGGAGCGACATTTGTATGGGGGCTATATCTAAATCTGAATCGATATTACCCACTTTCAGCACAGATGTTTCTAGATGGATTAGAAGTTGTTAGGGCAAATTTGAAGAAAATCGGGTACTATATGTGGTTTCTAGAGCGAAAAAAGTCAAATCGGGAGGAACATTTGTACGGGGGGCTATATCTAAATCTGAACCGAATTGCTTCAAATTAAATAGCGTTCGTCCTTGATCCACAAAACTTACATGCGCCAAATTTTGTTAAGATCGACTATAATTGCGACCTGTAATTTGATTACAACAATAGATGGACAGACGGACATTGCTAAATCGAATCGAGAAAGTGATTCTAAGACGATCTGTATAATAAACGATGGTCCCAAACAAATGCACAAAGACATAATACTCTCGTGGAGTGTATAAAAATAAGCACAGTATTATGGAATTCAAAGTAAATAACAAGGTTCTGATAGAGGGAGAATATACGTGTATCGACGTTTTGAAAGTTTTCGTATGGTGGTCATTTCAGAAGGTGGTCAATTTTACCCCCTTTTGCAAATTCTTATGATGAATCGGCACAGGAATCCTTGCAAAATCTCAAAGCTTAACTTAAGTGACAGAAATAAGCAAAAATTTAAAATCAATTTTAGTAATATTTTCCCAAAACTTAGTTTAAGTTCGAAGATGGGCGAAATTGCCACGCCCCTTTTGGTACCTCCCACACAAATTGCCCATATTTCTAGTTAAATTAAAACCAATACAACTTCTACACGGATATTCGGAAATCAGCTCTATTTTAGTATTTGATAAAGTTTTTATAATTGCTCTAAGTGTATAAAATATAGTGGGTTTTGCCACGCCCCTTCCAGTACATTCCACACAAATCACCGTAAACTACGAAAAATTGTAGCCTTTAAAACTTCTATCATCCATGCTATGAAATTTTTCGTTGAAATTATGGGCGATATTGCCGCACACCTTCTGGTACCTCCCACACAAAATGGCATAATCTTTGGTTATAATAAAACCGGTGTAACATTCATACCGGTAGTCAAAATCATTTGCAATTTGATATTTGAAAATGTTTTTAAACTGTCTTTAAACCAAAAAATATTTACGCTTTAGCCACGCCCCTTCTTGTACCTCCCGCACAATTGTCTCTATCCTAGGTAATAGTAAATCCTTCATAACTCTTATGCTGGTGCATGTAATCCAATGTGACTTGATATTTGATCACGTTTTTACATTTGTTTTATAATTGAGGAAGATGGGATCATGTGGCATGAACCTCCATCACCTCCTAGTACCTTCCACACAAATTATCCCGCCCTACGTTAAATTTAATTCCTTATGTCTTCCTAATACTGTTCCATAATAAATGTAATGTTCTAAACTATCTAAACTCGAAAATATATTAAAAACAAGGTAGGAAAGACGAAGTAAGGAAATTAAAACTAAATGTGGAAGTTCCACACGGATATTCGGAACCAGATATGTTTTGGTATTTGTTAAAGTTTTTATAATCACTATAAGCATACAAAATACGACGGGTTTTGCTCCTTCGTCCCTTCTAGTACATCCCACACAAATCACTCTAAACTACTTAAATTTAAAGCTGTTATAACTTTTATACGGATGTCGGAATACTTTGAAATTTGACGCTCCTCAATGTTTTTACAGTAACAGGCTCTAAGTCCGATAACACCTACTTATGTTTTCAATGAAAAGTACTTATGATGGCTAAAATGTTGCGAATTTCACTTTCACATAGAATCAGTGTTTTAGGAACAGTCTACACGAAATTGAGAAAAAAATGAAAATGAGAAAAATGATTTTTTTGAAGTCATACCCTCAACACAAAAGATTTTTTAAAGTCATGATTTTTTATTTTAAGTAATTATTTACTATTTTTTTTAAATAGCGCAGAAACCGCTTTTACAAATTAGATAACATCTTAACGAGGAAAACAAGGCCTATTTGGAGAAAATCTATGGTTAAATGCAGAATTGATGGCCCTGCTTGTAGAAGTACATGTCGTCTTCACGTATGACTAAATCAATTTAAGGGAGAACATAAGAAGTGACAAATTTTTTTTGAAATTGCAATACTTATACAACAAGTGTCATAACTTCTACATTTTAGACTTTCTTTATTTGGATCCTACCTATTATAAACAAAATATTCTGTTATCGAATTTGCAAAGCGGATTTCCCTATATTTAACCACAAATTACAAAAAAATTGATTTTTTTATAATTTTTAAAATTTATTTATTTTCTTCGTTAGAATACTTGCTACGAAAAAAATAATTTTCTCCTCAATATTTTGGAGACTGTTCCTATACCACTGTGAACCTATGTGAATTCGATATTGGAAGGTACCTTCCAAGAGAATTGCAATTTTAATATTTTCTAAATATTTATCAATAAAACATTTTAGTTGAACACGCATGCCTCAATACACAAAAAAACATTTGTAGGTCTAGCATAAAAATTTTTATTATACCCTACACCACTTCGTGGTCTAGGGTATTATTTTTCCATGCTTTATATAAGGTTACTTTCTATATATGTTTGTGTGCCACAAAATTTGAAATCAATTTTTGAAAGCTTTTTTCTCAACCAATTTTGCTCAAATTTTGCACACTTAATCATTTTCGATGACAATACAAGGAAATGGAAAAATTTGACCAATTGGACAAAGGGGCGTGGCACCTCCCATACGAAGTTAAAACCTATTATTGAATATTGCCAGTTCTATGACACCTAGAGTGCTGACATTTTGTGTAAGTGCATCTAGCATCAATTCGCATAGTTGTGCCAAAAATGGGCGGTATTGGAAAAGTGGGCGTGGCATCTCCCATACGAAGTTAAAACCTATTATTGAATATTGTCAGTTCTATGACACCTAGAGTGCTGAAATTTTGTGTAAGTGCATATACCATCAATGTGGATAGTTGTGCCAAAAAGGGGCGGTATTGGAAAAGTGGGCGTGGCACCTCCCATATGAAGTTAAAACCTATTATCGAATATTGTCAGTTCTATGACACCTAGAGTGCTGTAATTTTGTGTAAGTGCATCTAGCATCAATGTGCATAGTTGTGCCAAAAATGGGCGGTATTGGAAAAGTGGGCGTGGAACCTCCCATACGAAGTTAAAACCTATTATTGAATATTGTCAGTTCTATGACACCTAGAGTGCTGAAATTTTGTGTAAGTGCATCTAGCATCAATTCGCATAGTTGTGCCAAAAAGGGGCGGTATTGAAAAAGTGGGCGTGGCACCTCCCATACGAAGTTAAAACCTATTATTGAATATTGTCAGTTCTATGACAATTTTGTGTAAGTGCATCTAGCATCAATTCGCATAGTTGTGCCAAAAATGGGCGGTATTGGAAAAGTGGGCGTGGCACCTCCCATACGAAGTTAAAACCTATTATTGAATATAGTCAGTTCTATGACACCTAGAGTGCTGTAATTTTGTGTAAGTGCATCTAGCATCAATGTGCATAGTTGTGCCAAAAATGGGCCGTATTGGAAAAGTGGGCGTGGCACCTCCCATACGAAGTTAAAACCTATTATTGAATATTGTCAGTTCTATGACACCTAGAGTGCTGAAATTTTGTGTAAGTGCATCTACCATCAATGTGCGTAGTTCTGCCAAAAATGGGCGGTATTGGAATAGTGGGCGTACCACCTCCCATACGAAGTTAAAACATATTATCGAATAGTGTCAGTTCTATGACACGTATAGTGCTCAAATTTTGTGTAAGTGCATCTAGCATCAATGTGCGTAGTTGCGCCTAAAATGAGCGGTAATGCAAAAGTGGGCGTGGCACCTCCCATATGAAGATAAACCCAAAATTACACCTACTGTAATTTTGTGTAAGTGCATCTAGCATAAACCTGCGTAGTTGTGCCAGAAATGGGCGGTATTGGGAAAGTGGGCGTGGTACCTCACATACGAAGTTAAAACATATAATCGAATATGATCAGTAGGTGTCATAGACCTAGAGTGCTGAAATTTTGTGTGAGTTGATCCAGTGTAAATAGTTGTGCAAAGATGGGCGGAAAGTGGACGTGACACTTCCCATCTGAAATTAAAACCGGTTTTAGAGTATTTCGACACCGAGATGGGCGGAAAGTGGCCGTGACCCTTCCCATACGAAATTAAAACCAGTTTTTTAAGTATATTCTACAACGATCTTCCTATATTGTTGTGTGTGTTTATTTAGTTGTAACCTGCTTAGACAATATGCAAATGGGCGGGATTTGAAAGGCGCATTTTTGATTCGAACTTTGTAAAATTACACGTTTTCTGTGGATTTTCTTAGCACAACAGTAAAGAAAGGTTATAACTAGTAAATCAAAAAAAATTCTTTTTTCAAATCCATGCTTTATGCAAGCAGAATTCTATTGGGCCTAGAAATTCTTTTTTAGTTATCTTTTGTAGAAGGAAAAATTACTGTTACGTTTTTAAATATTTTTTTTATTAATTATTATTATTATTATTTATTATTATTATTATTATTTATTAACGTAACAGTAATTTTTCCTTCTACAAAAGATAACTAAAAAAGAATTTCTAGGCCCAATACAATTCTGCTTGCATAAAGCATGGATTTGAAAAAAGAATTTTTTTTGATTTACTAGTTCTGTTGCATAGTGTTTTTGTCATGTTTTCCACAAAAAACCTTAAAACTGCGAAACCGTTTTCCATGCTTTTATTTTAATTAGAGCAATTATAAAATGCCAAATGAATCGCTGAAGTGTTAATTGAGCAGTGGACGAAATTCATTCACGTCATTATAATCAATTTGACTGGTCACTTTGTAATTACAAACACTGAATTGCAATATCCTTGTGGCGCATCATATTATAACTATTTAAATATATTTGCCCTTTGCCATATGCGACAGTAATCGCATATCGTTCAACATGAAAATGTTTAATATCACTCTCATTATCTTCAATTTGCAAATTCTTCAGATTTTGGCATTTAATTTTTCACCAAAAATCTGGAATTTAAATGTCGTCAACGTGAATAAAACTATCGAAGAAGCCATACAGGAATATTTTGAAACCAAAACATGTGTGCTCAGTGTGACAGTTCATTTGGAATATTTGCGAATCTGGGAATTTCTCATTGACGATTACATATCGGATGTTTTTAAAGGAACGGAATCGATGAAATTTGAAATTTTCAATAATAAATACAAAAAGCAAAAGTTGGCATCGAAACATAACCTATGGTATGTGGACTCATACAAGGCCTTTAGGTAAGTCAAGAATGATGTCTTCTTCGCCGCATTTAACTAAACCAAAGGAAGTGTTGAATACACCAATGTTAGCTCTGAAAAATACATAACCAAATCTATGGGCGCCTAAATCAAGTCCATAGGACGTGTGAAAAAATAGGATGTGTAGAAATGCCTTCATCTATAGTCCACTAGGTGAGTTTTTTAGTGTCTTTAGGATTATTTAAATCACATTTGCCACCATTTCGGAATCATATTCAGGCAGGAAGTCATTTTTGTATTGTTTTTTTAAATACTTATTAAAAATTTATCAATCCAGCTCGAAATCAGTTATTTAATTGGAATCTTGTATTTAATACCTCGCCCTATAAGTAGGAAGGTACACTTATATATGACCTACGAGAATTTGGTATTGATAGGTATATGGTAGTTTTTTTTTTAATTCGAAAACATTGACATTTTCATATTTTGCAAAATGGGGGGATATTGAGACAATTTTTGTTCTTTAGGGCAAACAAATCTAATGAAAATTAAAAAATATTGAATTTTAATAATAAAAAAACAAGTAAGGAAAGGCTAAAGTCGGGCGGGGCCGACTATATAATACCCTACACCACTCCCTGCGTATGTACCTCGCTTTGATTACTAAACCCAGTTATTTCATGGGAGCAATTTTATGTAGTTCATATAAATTATACAGTTACTATAAATTCATCTTTAGTCATATTTAACGAATATGGTTAATAATATGGTCATTGATCCAATTATCCGACAGACAAATACAAATTATACAGTAGTTATAGGATGAATCGGACCGACATTTCAAAAGGGGCCTATAACAACATTTTGGGCCTGGTCCAAAACATGGGCCTATATTTTTCTCATTCACAATAGGTATTCCTAGTTGACAAATATAATGATCTGCAAAATTTGACGAAGATATCATGTAAGATGTAGTTTCTAGAGCTGTAATAAATCAGAATGGTGCCCCATTTGGGTTATACCAAAGTATGGACATATGTGCATCTCTCAAACAAGTAAGGAAAGGCTAAAGACGGACGGACTTTCTATCTCATTACAATTCAATTCGGTAAAAAAGTGAAATCGGGAAAGATTTTTGCATCCTGTAAATGTATGTGTTTGACAAAAAATGTTAAATCGGAAAGGACATTTGTATGAGGGTATATTGATACCTGGATCGATGTGACCCCCTTTCACCATGTATGTTTATTGGTGAAATATAATATGTAAAGTTTGGCCAAAATCGGTTAAACATTCGCGAGCAACATTTGTATGAGGGCTATATCTAAATCTGAACCGATCTTACCCACTTTCACCATAGGTGTTTCTAGTTCGATTATAAAATGTTGTGCCAATTGTAAAGGAAATCGGGTACAAATGTGGTTCATAAAGCGGAAAAAGTGAAATAGGGAGCGACATTTGTATGGGGGCTATATCTAAATCTGAACCGATCATACCCACTGGGTAAGATACCCACTTTCACCATAGGTGTTTTAAGTTAGATTATAAGATGTTGTGCGAATTTTAAAGAAAAACGGGTACAACATGTGGATTTTAGAGCGGAAAAAGTCAAATCGGGAGCGACATCTGTATGGGGGCTATATCTAAATCTGAACCGATCATACCCACTTTCAGCGTAGGTGTTTCTAGTTCGATTATAAAATGTTGTGCCAATTTTAAAGAAAATCGGATACAATATGTGGTTTCTAAAGCGGAAAAAGTGAAATAGGGAGCAAAATTTGTATGGGGGCTATATCTAAATATGAACCGATCTTACCAACTTTCAGCATAGGTGTTTCTAGTTCGATTTTAAAATGATGTGCCAAATTTAAAGAAAATCGGGTACAATATGTGGTTTCTAAAGCGGAAAAAGTCAAATCGGGAGCGACATTTTTATGGGGGCTATATCTAAATCTGAACCGATCTAACCCGCTTTCGCCACAAGTATTTCTAGTTTGATTATAAGGTGTTAAGCCAAATTTGATGAAAATCGGGTACTATATGTGCTTTATAGGGCGGAAAAAGTCAAATCGGGAGCGACATTTGTATGGGGGCTATATCTAAATCTGAACCGATTTCCTCCAAATACCGATGGTCCTTGGCCAGAAAAAATAACTTCTGCCAAGTTTCATGGCAATCGGACAACAATTGCGACCTGTAGAGTGCGAACAAGCTTAGATGGACAGCAGCGGACAGACGGACGCACGGACGGACGGACAGACATCGTTAAATCGACTCAGCTGGTGATTCTAAGTCGATCGGTATACTTAAAGGTGGGTCTAGCTCGAATATTTCTTGGTGTTACAAACATTTGGCGCGAAACTAACTTATAATACCCTAGCCCACGAAGTGGTGTAGGGTATAATAAAATGAGATACTATAGATATGTAATTTTTCTTTAATTTTCGGTACTATATTTACTTCGGCTACATTTACTTTAATCAATATTTGATTTGAACTGCGAAATTCTCCTGGCACAAAATAAGTCGGTTAACCCGACTTATATATGTACACTCAAGCTCAGAATAATAAAGGAAATATATTACCATGTGCAAAGCTTGAATAAAATCCTTTTTAATTACCCTTTTCTCGAAACGACTGGTGTGCATAATATTTATTGGTTACAATATTCACTATCGTCCATCGTAGGACTTTTGATTTATGGTCCTGTTGGAAAGATGTGCAATGTTATGCCCAACATTTTTTTGAAAATTCGAGACATTTTTACAAAAAAAAAAACAAATAAGAAAGCGTCAGTCGGCTAGACCCTCACATTCAGAGAACATTTTGCTTAGCGCCGGAGTACGTTTCTGGGAGGTATATACTAGAAGTTTGTGCCAATTGGACCCAGCATCCACATATGTTAATAATCTTAAAAATTTATTCAAATATGAAGTCGTATTGGAATTCAGCACCGGTAAAGGATTTATAAAGCATTTAAATTTACATAGGATAGAGACAATTGTGTGGGAGGGGCGTGGCTAAAGCGTAAATATTTTTATGTTTAAAGTGATTATAAAAACATTTTCAAATACCAAATTGCCAATGATTTTGACTACCCGTATGGATGATATATCGGTTTTCTTGTAACCACAGTTTATGCCACTTTGTGTGGGAGGTACCAGAAGAGGTGTGGCAATATCTCCCATATTCCATATGAATGTAATTACTATAAAAGCATTGCCAAATATCAAATTTCGCAGCATTCCGATCATCAATATAGAAATTATAACAGCTTTAATTTTACGTAGTTTAGGGTGATTTGTGTGGGAGGTACTGGAATGGGCGTGGCAAAACCCGTCATATTTAGTACTCTTAAGCTGATTATAAAAATATAATGAAATATCCGTGTGGAAGTTATATGGGGTTTAATTTAACATTGGAATATGGGCTATTTGTGTGGGAGGTACCAGAAGGAGCGTAGAAATTTCGCCCATCTTCGAACTTAAACTAAGTTTGGGAAAAATACAAAATACAAAGTTTGAATTGATTCCATAACTCCTTTGGAGAGTTATTGTGTACACCAGTCAGCCAGGCGGACGGACGGACATGGCTCAAATACCTTAAAAAGCCGTGAAACGGATTGGGTACAAACATACTTAGTGTCTTAAGTCACTCCTGCAATGCGTTACACTTTTTTCTGTCCCAAATGATATGTACCCTCCTACTCTGTAGAGTGAGGGTATAAAAAGGAATTTTATTGTGCGACAAGCGGTGTTTTTCCCAGACTTAGTTCGAAGATGGCTGAAATTGACACGGCCCTTCTGGTACCTCCCACACAAATAGCTCATATTCCAATGTTAATTTAAATTTAATTTAAAACCTATATAACTTCCACGTGGATATTCTGAATCGAATATATTTTGGTGTTTGATACTGTTTATTTATAATCACTTTATGTGTACTAAATGTGACGGGCTTTGTCACGCCCCTTCCAGTGCCTCCCACACAAATCACGCAAAACTACGTAAAATTAAAGCTGTTATAACTTCTATATGGGCGGAATACTATGAAATTTGATATTTATCATGCACTGGTGTTTTCATTCAACATCGGCCCTTTCAATTTAAGCACCCTTTATATGTTTCATCGTTTATTCTGTCTTTCTTGCAGCTCTCTTATGCCCATTGTGGATGGTCTTTCGGTTGAGAAATTGGGTCAATACATGGTGATCTTGGAAACCGCCAAACATTTGCGACACGAGCGAGAACTACAGCTGATATTCGAACTCGCTTTCCAACGGAACATAGTCGATATTGTCGTGGCGCGATATGTCAAGAACTCCACATTCAACTTGTACACATACGATCTGTTCCAACCCCAACAATGTCGGCTGGCGGTGCCGCGCCACTTTAACACTTTCCACAATGGACGCTTCGCTTCCGAGGAATTATTTCCGCACAAATTGCGAAATTTCCACAGATGTCGCATACATGTGTTTGTGCGCCTTGCATTTCCCTTTTTTAATTACACTTTTGCTGAGGATGGCAATGAGATTGATAAATATTGGGGATTGGAAGCTATAATCCTACGCACAATAGCCGATGAATTGAACTTCGATATGCGAATAGAGGGTCGGGGTGCAAAGGTGATCGGTACGGTGTTCGACAATGGCACGGTCACGGGTATTTTTCGGGCATTGAGCCAGAGCAGGATCGACATCATAGTGGGCTACTATCATTATCCCTCCCGATCGCGTTATTTCGCTCCAAGCATCTCCTACTTTATGACACCGTTGGTGGTAGTGATCGCCCGTCGACATCATGCAATTGCCACTGAGTGGATGTGGCTTATGGAACCCTATGGCAAGCGAGTGTGGTTGATGATTTTCCTCACGATGGCCTTTGGCATGGTCATAGCTAACTGTGTGCATTGGAAGAGACTGCATACCAGGAGACGTTTTGTCGTTTATGTGACTTGGTTGGACATGTTCGGCATGGCCTTGGGCAATTCGCGGGTCTGTCGGTTCCGCCACTTCGGCATGAAGTACAGCTTCTTTTTGTGGATCTTTGGCTTTATGATCGTCTGCAACACGTTCCACGGCAAGCTGTATGAGGCCTTCAATAGCATTCCCGTTTCGAGTCCCATCTCCATAGCACAGCTGATTGAGGCCAACTACACATTTGTCATAAAGAATAGTGTGGGCCCCGAACTGTTGGCAGCTTTGCAAATACCTTCAAAGCAATTGATATACAACGATTATACAGATGACAGTGAAGTTTACGAGAAAATGTTGCGCGATGCCCATCCTCGTGCCATACTGACCAACTACTGGGAGTTCCAGGCCTTTGTGAAGGCGCGGCGTCTCTACGACGACTATGTTATCGTACCTCGCATCGTGGTTATAAACCAAGTGTGTGCCTATATGCGTCCTCAGTCGTATCTGGTAGAGCCGTTAAATCGTCTCTTAAATGCTCTGCATACTGGGGGAATTTTGAAAAAGTGGATGTTCGATATCGCAGGACGCTTTGGCACACCGAACGATATTGAAAAAGCGTGGACGCGTAACTCAGTACCCGAGCCGAAACCACTCTCGATGGCAAAAGTTCGTATTATCTTCGTGGGTCTGCTGGCGATGCATGCTGTCTCGTTTGTGGTGTTTTTGGGCGAAATTCTTGTCAAGAAGATCTCAAATAAATTTGCACACAAATGTTAGTCATTTTCGCATAGTTTTAATTCTTGAGCTAAATTCAGTATCCATTTTAACCAAAATAAAAACGAAAATTTTCGCTTTAAATAAAAGGAAGGCAATTTGTCATTTTTCATACATACGTTTGGAATACTGGTGTGAAGTAAGTATTTTTATACCCTCCACCTCCAGGATGGAATATTCAACGGAGATCCCATAAAATATATATATTCTGTATCTTGGTAAAATTCTAAGACGATTTAGCCATGTCCGTCTGTCTGTTGAAAGCACGCTAGCTTCCGAACGAAATGAGCTAAGAGGTTGAAATTTTCCGTAAATGTGTCTTATAAAGGGTGATTTTTTAAGAGCTTGATAACTTTTTTTTAAAAAAAAAACGCATAAAATTTGCAAAATCTCATCGGTTCTTTATTTGAAACGTTAGATTGGTCCATGACATTTACTTTTTGAAGATAATTTAATTTAAATGTTGACCGCGGCTGCGTCTTAGGTGGTCCATCCGCTTAGTCCAATTTTGGCATTTCCACGTTTTTGAGTAACAGAGACCCAATTGGTGCGAACGGCGACGAATCGAAAATTGGTGGTCATCATTAACACTGGCCGATACAGCTGCTATATTTTCTTCAGTTCGCACTCTACGTAAGCGTGTTGGTGGTTTAATGTCCAACAATGTAAATTTGGTGCGAAATTTAGTCACAATAGCCCGAATAGCCGCTTCAGTGGGTCGATTAAACTGACCATAAAATGGAAGCGCGCAATGAACTTTCTTAACAGAGCACGCATTTTGATAATAAAATTCAATAATTTGCAAGCGTTGTTCATTTGTAAGACGATTCATGATGAAATGTCAAAGCATACTGAGCATCTTTCTCTTTGACACCATGTCTGAAATCCCACGTGATCTGTCAAATACTAATGCATGAAAATCCTAACCTCAAAAAAATCACTCTTTAGTTGCAGATCGGTTGGGATTGAAAGTCGGCCCAGAGGGAAAAACTTTTCCCTAACAAGGACTGAAAATACCCCTAATATTTAGACTATTTAAGCAATTTTTTAGAAAACTTCTGGTTTTTATACACTTGATATTTGTTTTGTACCGTCCTCTAATACCGAGTAATCACCAAAAAGTACAAAAAAATTAGCGGGTGAAATGGGACAAAATGGATAAAAATGGTACCAATGATACGACTACAGCTAGAAACATGAATTTTGGTGTGTACATCCCGTAGTAATTACGTAGACACGTAAAATAGACAGATTTTTCGAAATTTGTACTTTAAAGGGATACAATTGGAAAAGGGGGATAAAAATGGTACCAAATAAACCGCTGGAGTTAAAATAATGAAATTCACTGTATGCATTTATCTCACTGTGTAGACGCGAAACATAAAGGATTTTTTTCTAAATTTGTACTTTTAGGTGGAAAATGGGGCGAAAGGGAGAAAAATGGTACCAATCAAACGGTTGCAGTTAGAATAGTGAAATTCGTTGCTGTGACTGCGTAAACACGAAAAATAAAGATATCTTCGATATTCGTACCTTTAGGATCAAAACGGGTTAAAATTGGTACCACGCAAGTGGTTGAAGCTAGAATCATGAAATTCAGTGGTTACACTCGTCTGTCTTCGTAAACACTCACAATATGAGTATTTCTTTTAGGGTCAAAATTAAAAAAATATATAAAAGTGGTACAGAGTGGTAACGGATGCACCTAGAATAATGAAATTAGATGTGTTCATTCCAAATTCAAAGGAAATTGTCTTTCCGGTGTTAGACAATCAATTCTATTAGAGCGTGCAAATTTCAGGACATTTAGTTTTCAGTAAGTTTTAAAAAGATATGTTAAAAGTTGTATACGCAAATTGAGATATTTGGTCATGTCTTATCTTATTAAATATGTATATATCTTGCTATGTTAGTTTTCGACTATATTCGACGTCGCAGTTTGCAAAAATTTCACATCCGCACAGAAAATAAACTAAATATGATTAATGTTTCCCTCTTCCAAAGACATAGTAAATAGTTCATTTACTATTAATAGGGCAGTGCATTTACTTAAAAACATTTCTTTGGATCTAATAAAAAATTCTTACAATTGAGTAAATTCATACTTTTGTGGAAGAATATTTCCATTGTTTTAAGTAAGAAAAAAATCAGAAATTGATTGTATGGAAAAAATTCCATTTAGGAAATTTTAACTTAAAAATGTGTTTTTTCATAAAAGTAAGTTAATTTGTTTGCTGAAACTTATGCCGAGTTCTTCATACATTAAGTATTAATGAACTTATAAAAAATCACTTGAAATTGTTTAGAAAATTCTTGAATATTAATCTAAGAAGCAATTCTCGTTCGTTTGCAGAGACTTATTTCTTAAATACTTCAAGTATAAATCTAAATAACCACTGCGAAGGCGCCTCTCTTGCCTTCGCAGGAATCATGGAGTAATAGCTCAACTCTTTATGGCAGAGGTATCATGAAACTTTTGAGAAATATTTCATGTTGTCATTTTTTTGTATCAGTTTTGCATACTCTAAAGCGAAACCATTTGTTTGAATTATTTTAGTTAAATTTAATTTATTTTAAGTTCACTTTTTTCCTTGTATCAAGTAACATTTCCTCAGTTTAAGTAAAAAATTACTTGTTGTAAGGTTGTAAAAATCAGCAAAATTGTCCTCAGTTTAACTTGATTTTAGTAAAATATTTACTTACTTTTAGGAAAATTTCAGCGAAATTTTACTAAGATTTAGTAAAAATTTACTTGGTTTGAGTAAAAAATTTACTTAGTTTTAGGAAAATTTTACTTAAATCTAGTAAAAGTTTATTTGGTTTTAGGAAAAATTTACTTAAATTTAAAAAAATTTCAGCAAAATTTTACTTAGATTTAGTAAAAATGTACTTGGTTTGAGGAAAAACTTACTGGAATTTTTCTCAGTTTGTGTAAATATTTACTTGGTTTGAGGAAAATTGAACTAGAATGAAGTTTGTAACGAAAACACAGTCCTGAAAACATTGCCGGGCTCGCTCGGGGAAAAGGGGTGTGGTTGTGGACCGCCGATTACATAATTTATTTGATAGAGGATAGATAGTAGAAATTTAAGAGAATATTAGCTGTTGTGACATTAATTACCCTATATTCCTCATGTTTCATCCTAATTAATAAATCTAATCTTTCATTTTAACAAAAGAGGATTGACGTATATTTAAAACTGAAATGGGAGATTAGGCTTTATAAAGCAAAATAAAATTATAGTTGTTAATAGTTTGGGGTTTTGAAATTAGTACATACATAAACGAAGGTTAAATTGTAATGTTGGGATAATAAATAGATATTAGAAAACTTACTCCAGAATCTTGATCCAATGAAGCGATCGCTGCATCGTAGTCAGGAACTCTATTGAAGCAATTCGGTTTAATTCATGTGCGATGAAATTAGATTACAAAAGTGAATTCCGATAAATTGAGATAAAGCGAGTTACGTTAGTTTGAAAACAAATTGTAAGCGAACATTAACGAAAGCTACGAATGAAATTAAAATCTAAGCATATTTTAGGATTAAGAAATTTTCAACAAGAGATTAAAGTTAAAGTATATTCAATTATATACAAATGAAACCCGTTCATCAAATGCAACAATGACTGCAACTTGGGCTCTTGATTTGTTGATTCATGTCGGGCTGATGATTTTAGGTATAATTTCTTAGAGGCTGGACTTTTCTGTGCTCTGCCTCCTCCCTGTTGGAAAAATTAAGCCTTATTTTAAATAATTGATGGTGATGATGCTGAGCGTAGTATACAAATGAACTGGCGGCCACGACTTTCTTCAACTTCAAATATGGGTCCAAAATCGGGATATAAAACAAAAGACTTCAAGGCTCTTGAATCTAGCTTGCCTTGTATCAACTCCTCTGCCGTTAATAATATTAATCAACAATTCAGTACAACAAATTTCACGTTTCTTTCTTCTTTCGAATTTCAATTTTCCTAAATTTTAGTTCATTTTAACTCATTATAGGGTTTAATTTTTTCTGAGTGTAATGACTTAATTTTGCGTAGGTTGGGTAATTTGTGTGGGAGGCACTAGAAGGAGCGTGATTATTAAAAGATTATCATATACCAAAATATAGGTGATTAAATATAGGTTTTTCCCTGTCCCAAATGATATATACCCTCCTACTCTGTAGAGTGTAATTATAATTATATTTGTATATAATACCACAAAAAGTTACGAATTTTTATCGCCCTGAGACCCTATGAAGTAAATATATTCTTGATCGTCATAAAATTCTAAGACGATCCGACCGTATCCGCCCGTCCGTCTGTTAAAAACACGCTAGCATCTAAGCGAAAGGATCTAGGACGTCCCAATTTTGCGTGAAAAAGAGAAAGCAGATTTGACTCTGTTGAAATGGCTAACAGTTATTTGCTGTTTTATGCAACAAAATTATGATCATAATAATCGCTATCTTATGACATATAAATATAAAAAAACTAACCTATTATCACTTGGAAGATATTGTAATTGAATTTTTTATACCCTACACCACTTTGTGGACTAGGGTATTATAAGTTAGTTTCGCCCCAAATGTTTGTAACACATGTTTGTCCGTCCGTCTGCTGTCCATTTTAGCTTGTTCGCACTTTACAGGACGCAATTGTTGTCCGATTGTCATGAAACTTGGCAGAAGTTATTTTTCCTGGCCAAGGACCATCGGTATTGAATTTGGAGGATTTCAGATTTAGATATAGCCCCCATACAAATGTCGCTCCCGATTTGACATACTCCGCTCTAGAAACCACATCTTGTTCTCGATTTTCTTTAAATTTTGCACAACATCTTATAATCCAACTAGAAACTCCTATGCAGAAATTTGGTAAGATCGGTTCAGATTTAGATATAGCCCCCATACAAATGTCGCTCCCTATTTCACTCTTTCAGCTTTAGAAACCACAACATCTTATAATCCAACTAGAAATACCTATGCATAAATTGGGTAAGATCGGTTCAGATTTAGATATAGCCCCCATAAAATGTCGCTCCCTATTTATTACAGGATGCAAAAATCCTTCCCGATTTCGCTTTTTTACCGAATTGAATTGCAATGAGAATTGTTTGGTTGATGCCCATATGTCCATACTTTGGTATAACCCAAATGGGGCCCATTCTGATCTATTACAGCTCTAGAAAATACATCTTACATCGGATCTTCATCAAATTTTGCAGAACATGATATTTTTCAACTAGGAATACTTACCGTGAATGAGAAATATATAGGCCCATGCTTTAAACCAGGCCAGAATGTTGTAATAGGCCCCCTTTTGAAATGTCGACCCTATTACTACTGTATAATTTGCATTTGTCTGTCGGATAATTGGATCAATTACCATATTATTTACCATATTTACCATACTGTATAATTTATATGACCTACATAAAATTGCTCCCATGAAATTCCTGGGTTTAGTTATCAAAGCTAGGTACATACGCAGGGAGTGGAGTAGGGTTTTATATAGTCGGCCCCGCCCGACTTTCGCCTTTCCTTACTTGTTCATTATAAACATATTGTCACGAGCTAAAATCGGAAAGAAGTTCGAGCTATACTCATTTGCGTCATCTGTCTTAATGGCTTTTAAATTCTGTCTGCACCTTATTTTTATATTTTAATTAACAGCAGTAATTTTTAGAAGAATGCAGTTTGAATGCTGAAACAATAGGTACTTGACAACTTTGAATTTTCCTTTTTTCCATCCTTTTTTTCAGTAAACTCAACATTTTCATCATGGTAAAGTACACGAACGAACAACGTATGCAAATTATAAAAAGAGAAGATGCGCCAAGATGATGAATTTCATCGCAAAATCATCTTCAGTGACGAAGCTCATTTTCGACGCAATGGGTTCGTAAATAAGCAAATTATGCGTTATTGCTTTGGTGAAAATCAACATGTGCTTTATGAATCACCACTTCATTCAAAAAAAATATCTGTTTTGTACGGTTTGCATGCCGGCGGCGCGCACAGTGATTCAGAATCAAAATCCATCGGCCAAAATTCTATAACTTTTGTTCTAGTAGACATTTTTGAGTTCTGTAGAAAAAAAATTAGACAAGGACCCAAGGATGAGATACTAACATTAATAATTGGAAAATCGGAATCGGCCCAAAGTTGACTACTTTACGTATTTTTCGATTTTAAAGAAAATTAAAATTTTTTGTTTTTAACACATTTTGTTCATAATACAAAGAAAAAAAATATTTTTTTTTGTATTACTGATTTTCACCTTTTTAGATTTTGAAAATTGAAAAAACGCAATTTCTTTTTTTGAATTTTGCACTCGAATTTTATTAGAAATTGCGGTTTCTTAGCTTTATCATTACAACCAAACTATGTTTGTGCCAAATATAGTTTGGGTGTAATGAATATTGTAAAAAAATGTCCGTTTTGAAGATATTCCTGACTTTGAACCAACACAACTTTTTTCCTTCAAAAGCCTTTAACGAAATATATATATATATATGGAATTGTTTCAGGGTAAATTTTGCCCGTCCGAAGTTGCCCCCTTGGAAGATAGGATACTTTTAGTCAAATTACAAAAAGTCAAATTGTTTAGTTGCAAAACGCAATTTAGTCATTTTTTTCTCATTAACTTCTGAAAAGTAGGTACGCAGATAAGAAGATGAGAAAACTTACTAAATTTTGTTCATTTGTCAGAAATATGCCCAAAAACCCAAAATAATAATGCTAAATCAATTGTTTGTTCAAAAAGGATATTTTTTAAAATATTTATTACAAACAAACTATATTTGGCACAAACATAGTTTTGGCGTCATAATAAAGCTAAGAAACAACAATTTTCAATAAAAAAATTTTTGTGTAAAACCTGTTAAAATATGTAAGAAACGGTTCGATGACTTCAAAAAAAGAAATTACGTTTTTTCAATTTTCAAAATCTGTAATACAAAAAAAAATTTTTTCTTCGCACTATGAACAAATACGTAAAAATATGTTAAAAAAGCATAAAAACAAAAAATAAAAATTTTAATTTTAATTATCTTTAAAATCGTAAAATACGAACTTTGGGCCGATTTCTAAAATATATATTTCCCGATTTGGGCACTTGTCTAATTTTGGCTTTTTACAGAACTCAAAAATGTTTATTAGAACAAAAGTTATTGAAATTTTGCCGATTCATTTTGATTCTGAACCACTGTGCGGCGTCATTGGGCCATATTTTTCGTCGACAATAACGATCGTCACGTTACTGTGAATGGCGATCGGTATTGCGCCATGATTACCGATTATTTTTGGCCCGAATTGGAAAACATGGACTTGGATGACATGTGGATTCAACAGGACGGTGCCACAAGCCACACAACAGAAAGCGTTTTATTTAAACAAGTAAGGAAAGGCTAAAGTCGGGCGGGGCCGACTATATGATACACTCCACTTTCTATCGGAATACAACTCAATTCAGCAAAAAAGTGAAAACGGGAAAAGTTGTTGTATATTTCCTAATCACGGGTTAATATGACCTGGTCCTATTTGTCAAATCGAGAATAATATTTGTTTCGGGGCTATATCCAAACATGGAATGAAGTGACTAACTTTCACAATAAGTTCTTCCAGTTGAAGTATAAAGTGTTATGCTCAATTTTAAGAAATTCTCTGAAAATACGCGGTTTCTGGGGGAACGAAATTTGTATGAGAGCTATATGTAAATCTGTTGAAATACAAGTTTGCAAGACTTGAAGAAGATCTGTTAAATATGTAGTTTTTAGAGCAGAATAAGTCAGATCGGGAGCGAAATTTGAATGGGAGCTATATATAAATCTGAACCGAACTGACTTATTTTCACCATAGGTGTTCCTAGTTTAATATAAAAAATAGTTCAATTTATATATGTGGATTCTAGAGCGGAAAAATTGGGAACGAAATTTGTATGGGAGCTATATATAAATCTTATAGAGACAAAAATTCAAATTGGGAACGAAATTTTTATGGGAGCTATTTATAAATCTGAACCGATCTAACACATTGTTACCACAGGTGTTTCTAGTTGAACTAAAGGGTGATTTTTTAAGAGCTTGATAACTTTTTTTTTTAAAAAAACGCATAAAATTTGCAAAATCTCATCGGTTCTTTATTTGAAACGTTAGATTGGTCCATGACATTTACTTTTTGAAGATAATTTCATTTAAATGTTGACCGCGGCTGCGTCTTAGGTGGTCCATTCGGAAAGTCCAATTTTGGGCAACTTTTTCGAGCATTTCGGCCGGAATAGCCCGAATTTCATCGGAAATGTTGTATTCCAAAGCTGGAATAGTTGCTGGCTTATTTCTGTAGACTTTAGACTTGACGTAGCCCCACAAAAAATAGTCTAAAGGCGTCAAATCGCATGATCTTGGTGGCCAACTTACCGGTCCATTTCTTGAGATGAATTGTTCTCCGAAGTTTTCCCTCAAAATGGCCATAGAATCGCGAGCTGTGTGGCATGTAGCGCCATCTTGTTGAAACCACAACCAAGTTCAGTTCTTCCATTTTTGGCAACAAAAAGTTTGTTAGCATCGAACGATAGCGATCGCCATTCACCGTAACGTTGCGTCCAACAGCATCTTTGAAAAAATACGGTCCAATGATTCCACCAGCGTACAAACCACACCAAACAGTGCATTTTTCGGGATGCATGGGCAGTTCTTGAACGGCTTCTGGTTGCTCTTCACTCCAAATGCGGCAATTTTGTTTATTTACGTAGCCATTCAACCAGAAATGAGCCTCATCGCTGAACAAAATTTGTCGATAAAAAATTTCGAACCGAACACTGATTTTGGTTATTAAATTTCAATGATTTGCAAGCGTTGCTCGTTAGTAAGTCTATTCATGATGAAATGTCAAAGCATACTGAGCATCTTTCTCTTTGACACCATGTCTGAAATCCCACGTGATCTGTCAAATACTAATGCATGAAAATCCTAACCTCAAAAAAATCACTCTTTATAAGATGTTTTGCAAATTTTGAAGAAAATCTGTTGAAATATGTGGTATCTAGAGTGAAAAGAGTCAAATCGGGAGTGAAATTCGTATGGGGGCTATATCTAAATCTGAACCAATCTGAACCAACCGAAAAACTTCGTTGTGCAAAGTTTCGTTTAGTTCTGCCTACAATTGCGACCTGTATCCTGATTACAACAATAGATGGAAAGACAGACGGACATTGCTAAATCGACTCAGAAAGTGATTCTAAGCCGATCGGTATAATTAACAATGGGTATATCACCCTTCCTTTTTGGTGTTACAAACAAATGGACAAAGACATAATACTCTCGTGGAGTGTTATCAAGTCCTAATTGGAAAACCCTATATTTAATTGTGGCATAAAACGTATAAAAATCCCACAACTCCCAAAGCGGGGAAAATAAATACCAAAATGTATTTTTTTTAGAAAAATTATCATCATTACTTCATTTATTTATTTCAATAGTCTATGGAAATATCCTTACAGACTTGCTTAAAAACTAAAAGTAATATAAATCTAAAATTTCAATAAATTTATTGATAGGAAGCGATAAATCTAAAGCAAATTTCTTATTAATTAAATTGAATTCTTTCAATGATCTCAAAATAGGTTCATTACTAGAATAATTATTTCTATGCACAGGAATATTAAAAAATTCAAAGAATCGCAGACACCTAACAGGAACGTTGAAGCCAATTCTACTAAGGAGTAAAGGACAATCAATAAGTCCACAAACCAACTTGTACACGAATAGAACAGAACTTTTAGCTCTTCTACTGGCCAGGGTTTCCAAACGTACAAGCTTACATCGAGACTCATATGTGGGAAAAGGATTGGAAAAACTTAAAGAAAATAAGGCAAATTTAATAAATTTTCTTTGCAATCTTTCAACACAATCATAATTTACATCATAAAATGGATTCCATATAATGGAAGCATATTCAAGTTTTGATCTAACAAAAGAAGTATACAAAATTTTTCGAGTATATTAGTATTTTTCGAGTATCGTTAAATTCTTTACTATTTCTTTTAATGAAAGCAAGGACCGCTTAAGCTTTTGGCAATACATAATTAATATGAGCATTGAAATCTAACTTTGAATCAAACAAGACACCAAGGTCTAACACGCGATTTACCATTTTCAAACATTGATTATTGATATTGTACTGCGACTCAATCATTCTAGTAAGTCTAGTAAATGGAAGGTGATAACATTTAGAAATATTCAAGGGAAGATTATTTTGTTCACGCCAATGGAACACCCTATTCAAATCTTCCTGAAGAAATGCAATATCTGCAGAATCTGAAATATCTAAAAATATTTTAATGCTACCCTGAGGGACCCCAGAGGAAGCTACGTACATATAAGATTTAAACCCGTCAACAGACACAAAACAAAGTCTATTAATGAGATATGATTCTATTCATTTAATAAGAGATACGTGGAATTCAATTTTAGCCAATTTTAAAAGAAGAAATTTGTGTAAAACTTTATCAAAAGTTTTGCAAAAATCTACATAAATAACATCAACTAGATATCCATTTTCAAAGCTGGAAATGCAATGATTAACGAAAGTAGTGAGATTAGAAACAGTCGAACGATTTCGATCGTAGCAGTAAAAATAAGTAAAAAATTGTATTATTTGCAGCTGGGTTCGTGGTTGACCGGCAATTTTGATTCGTCGAAAAATGGATCTAGTTGCGTAGGGAAGATGATTGTGCTGAAATAGGGACCCGTGATAAACCTGGTCATTGCCTGGAAAAAAGGGAAAATTAACAAAGCATAACCGCTGTCTAATAAAAACTAATACATTCATTAACTCCTGTCGAAAGATGTGCAACTCCACAGGCATTTTGGAGGTGTTGCGCGTTTTGTCCGCATCAAAAATCTAAATAGCAATGTTTAGGTTGAACTTGAACTAAACGAATTCCCAACTCAAACAATCTATTCCTGAATTCATCGCCTTTAAATGACTGTCACGCTGTTTCTAATTACAAATGTGCTGAGAACGTCGTCAATGCTAATACAATGTATGTATGTGTATTAATTAATGTTATTAAAAAAGTGCAAAATGAATCTGCGAAAAAATAATTGTGCCACGCACGGAACTTGTTCACGCCATTTAAATCAGTTTGAGTGGTCACTTTGCAATTACAAACACTAGGGCTGTTTTTTTCTAAATCTAAATATAAAGTTAAAGTCAAAATAAAAGAAAAATACATTTTGAAACTGTCGCCAACAGCAATATTTGAAAAAATAATTTTATGTTAAAAATGTTGAACTTAGCCTGGATAATTGTGCAGTGTAAATCAAATTTATGGTTATCGAGACTAAGTCCCAAAAGTCAACACAAAATATTTTTGTTGATAATTTGTTCTGTTACAAATGTTTATATGGTACAGTTGGCGACAATGTGAAATATTGAAAATATTTTTTTATTTTGATTAAAATCCCCGCTTAAAGAAAAACAGCCCTAATAATTTGTCATATCCTGGGTGTGCAGCATACATACAATGACTATTTAAGGATATTTGCTTTTCAAGTGTGCGACAGTAATCGGACATCGTTCAACATGAACATTTGGAAACTCGTATTTGTTCTCGTCATTTCGCCAATTCTACGGATTTCGGCATTTAATATCGAATTGAAAACATGGAACTTAAATGACTATAAAACGAATAAATCCATCGAAGAGGTGATAAAGGAATATTTCGAAACAAAAACTCGCCTGCTTAGCGTGACACTTCATTTGGAATATCTGGGAGTATGGGAATTTGCCATCAACGATTATTTATCGGACGTTTTTAAAAGAACGGAATCGATGAAATTTGAAATTTTCAAAAGTAAAAAAACTAAACAATACAAAAAACTACCAGCTACATATAATTTATGGTATGTGGACTCATCCAAGGCCTTTGGGTAAGTTAATCGCCAAATATATTGTTGGCATACTTGTGGGCAGTTTAATTTCGACCTTATGAATAGTCGTCCAAGTGAAAATCGCTTAAACCCAATCCACAGTATTACCAGCAGATTAGTGGCTGTCGACTTTACATAGAAGTGCGGAACCATATTAGGCAAATTGTGATATTTTTTCAATATGTCTGGGGAAATGGGACAAAAAGGGATAAAAATGGTGCCTATCACGGGTGTGTAATGTACACACCAAATTTCGTTTTCCATTTTTATCCCTTTTTGCCCCATTTCCCCCCTACGAATAAAAATCACTATAGCTTCAGCTAGAGTCATGAAATTTGGAATATACTGCGCAGACAGTATACAGCGCAGTCACGAAAAAAAGGTTCTTTCCTAATTCGTACTTTCAAAGGATACAATCGGTACAGAGGGATAAAAATAGTACCAACTAAACGACTGCGCCTAGAATGATGAAAATCGGTGTGTACACCCCTCTAATTGCGTAGACACGTAAAATAAAGGATTTTAGAAAGTCGTACTCTTAAGGGGGTAAACTAGAAAAAAGGGGATAAAAATGGCACCAAGCAAATGGCCGCAGCTAAAATCATGGAATTCAGTGTATACATTCCACTGACTGCATAGACACGCAAAATAAAAATATGTTTCCAAATTCATACTTTTTTACTTTTACGGCAAAAATAGGTTGACTCATGAAGTTAGGTTATCTTACCCTGTGTACGTCAGATAATGGATTTTCAAAATTTTTACTTTTGGAATTCAAATAGAATGGAAGTACATCCATCTGTATCACCACCTATCAACCAATATTTATCGTATTTAAGCTTTTGGAAGGCTGGGTCGCAGTCCATACAAATGGAAAAACAAGTTCCAGTCACCCCACGAAAATAAAGTTTGGAGTGTTTAATGAGGATTTGCAAAATATTACGTTCCTAGATCAAGCCATCTGCGAGCTAAACGCTCCTGAAAATAACACTAAAAATAATGTTTTTCCGGTGTAATTTTTTTGTGTTAAATTTTTTTCCTGAAATAATAGAAAGCACTTTAAATAAAAATGTTGATTCTTGTCTTAGAGTAACTTCTTGGTCGAATTATTGGACGTTTATAGTAATTTTTTGTTGATTTTCACAGTGATAACTGAAACATTTTTCATATTTGGTGTTATTTTTTTATAAAAAATAAATAGCGGCAGTCAATACCTTTCGAATGATGCCTAAATGATGAACATCGGAATTAAATTGACGCCGTTGCGCTGGTTTTTGTAAAAAGAGTTTGAAAATGTTGGCTCTGAAAATCCATTTCCTGTATTAAATTATTTTACAAACAAGGAGTCAGTGACGTCATTTTTCGTCCGATATACATCATTTAGGTGTCATTCGAAATGTAATAATTCCTTCTATTTATTTTTTATATCAACTCTTAAGCGCCTTGGAGACGATCAAATAATTCCATCAATCGCGTGCATATGTATTAGTGTGTGCCTTCGTGTTTTGCCCGCAAACGCACCACAAAATACGTCAATCATCACTTTGTGTTTGACTTCGTTGTGTTCGGTTGAAACTTTCATACTACTTTTGCTGCACTCCGCCAGTCGATGTTTCTCCCGTCGGAAATTTGTCCGTAGAGAATTATTTTTTTTAACATCATTAACTGTCCCATTGGGATACTCCTCATTAAAAACATCCAGCAGTAGCTCATACTGCTTCCTTTTTTCCTCCCTGTTGCTGTAGGCATCCACTTTGGTGTTCCACAGAGCCGGTAAGCTCTCATAGCATTCTATAATTTTTAAAATGAATTTTTTTTCACCCGCTCACATGTCCATCTCACACAATTTTTTACTACTAAATGAGTCATGATTGACAATCATAACTGGAGACCATCAACGAAAACGCCATCGACGAAAATATCAAAAAATTTTGTTTTTTATGTCAATCATTGCCGACGTCGTGTACGTGTAGCCGACGAAACCCGATTAGAGGCACACACACAACTGATTGATGGAATTATTTTATCGTCTCCAAGGCGCTTTACAAAATGTTTCCAAGAAATATGTGTTTTTTTCTAACACCTTGAAAACCACAAAAAATCAATATAAACGTCCAATAATACGACCAATGAGTTATTCTAAGACAAGAATAAAAATTTTTATTTAAAGTGCTTTCAAGGGTCTACTATTTAAGGAAAAAAATTGGGAAAAACGTAACACAAAAAAATTACACCGGAAAAAACATGATTTTTAGAGGTGTTTTCAGAAGCTCAAAGATGCCTTGACCCAGTGACGAAATATTTTGCAGATCATCATTAAACAATCCAATCTTCATTTCTGGGGGGTGACTGCTGCAATTTATTTTCGTGACCCAGCCTAATAAACATATATAAGAATATTTATTTTTTGAATTGACTTGAAGTATTATTTCGACATATATAGAGTGTAAACCTATCGGTAGCCTTGCTTTATAAGAGTTGTTTCAAATAATAAAAATATTATGTTTATTTATAAAATTACTAGCTGAACCCCGCCCGCTTCGCCAGGCAAAATACAAATGGTAAAATTAAAATCAGGTTTCATATTGATCTTATCATATTGATATTATCGTGGTTTGTAATATATAGGTTCCAATTTTCAGCCTTCTAGTTAAAAAACACTTTTTCCACATTTTTCCCGTGGTCAGTAATATATATTGATCTTATCATATTGATATTATCGTGGTTTGTAATATATACGTTCTAATTTTCAGCCTTCTAACTAAAAAACACTTTTTTCCCGTGGTCAGTAATATATACGTTCCAATTTTCAGCCTTCTAGCTTAAAAATACTTCTAGCCAATTCCAATTTTCAGCCTACTACCTCTCAAAAACACTTTTGCCACGCCCACTCCGCCCACAAAGCGAAAATCCAAATTTCGCATCATATTTATCATTCTCGTGGTCAATAATATATATGTACCAATTTTCAGCCTTCTAGCTCTCCAAAACACTTTTGCCACGCCCACGAAACGAAAATCCAAATTTCGGCATCATATTTATCTTTCTCGTGGTCAATAATATATATGTACCAATTTTCAGCCTACTACCTCTCAAAAACACTTTTGTCGCCCACTCCGCCTACAAAGCGAAAATCCAAATTTCGGCATCATATTTATCATTCTCGTGGTCAGTAATATATATGTACCAATTTTCAGCCTTCTGGCTCAAAGAACACTATTGCCACGCCCAATCCGCCCACAAAACGAAAATCCAAATTTCAGCATCAAATTGATCTTTCTCGTGGTCAGTAATATATATGTACCAATTTTCAGCCTACTACCTCTCAAAAACACTTTTGCCACGCCCACTCCGCCCACAAAACGAAAATCCAAATTTCGGCATCAACTTGATCTTTCTCCTGGTCAGTAAAATATACATTCAATTTTTCAGCCTTCTAGCTCAAATAACACTATTGCCACGCCCACTCCGCCCACAAAACGAAAATCCAAATTTCGGTATCATATTTATCATTCTCGTGATCAGTAATATATATGTACCAATTTTCAGCCATCTAGCTCTCAAAAACACTTACCACGCCCACTCCGCCCACAAAATGAAAATCCAAATTTCTGCATCATATTTATCATTATCGTGGTCAGTAATATATATCTACCAATTTTCAGCCTTCTAGTTCTCAAAAACACTTTTGGCACGCCCACTCCGCCCACAAAATGAAAATCCAAATTTCGGCATCATATTTATCATTCTCGTGGTCAGTAATATATACGTTCCAATTTTCAGCCTTCTAGCTCTCAAAAACACTATTGCCACGCCCCCTCCGCCCACAGAGCAAATTTTTAAAAATTCTATAGCCTATAGTTCCTTCCAGACCTACATCTATCTGCACTGAAAATTTCAAAAACATCGGAAAAAACCTGTCGTAACACGCTGTGTGGTAAAAATAAGACATTTTGAAATTTTGATTTTTTGACTTTTTTGACTTTTCTAACAAAGTATAAATCATCAAAATCGGTTTGGCCAATCTCGAGTAAATGAAAAAAGAAATTTGAAAAAATCGAAAATAAACCTGTCGAAACACGCTGGGTAGTAAAAATCAGACATTTTCAAATTTTGATATTTTGAAGTTCTTTTTTTATTTTTTTTTTTAAACCCTGAGAAAATACCTTTCCAACAAAGTACAAATCATCAAAATCGGTTTGGCCAATCTCGAGTTATGGGATTACATCGCTTCGGACACTTTCTTTTATATATATAGATTTGTTCAATATTTTTATTTGTTGGGGTTTTTTACCCTCACTCTACAGAGTAGGTGGGTATATATCATTTGGGACAGAAAAAGGTGTAATGCATTGAAGGAGTGACTTAAGACCCCAAGTATGTTTGGACCAAATCCGTTTCACGACTTTTGAAGGTGTTTGAACCATGTCCGTCCGTCCGTCTGGCTGGTTGGTGTACACTATAACTCTCGAAAGGAGCTACGGAATGAATTCAAACTTTGTACATGCTAATATTCTTTTCCAAACTTGGTTTAAGTTCGAAGATGGGCGAAATTTCCACGCCCCTTCTGGTACCACCCACCCAAATGTTAAATTAAACCCACTGTAACTTCCACACGGATATTCTTAGTCAGCTATAATTTTGTATTTGATAATGTTTTTATAATCATTTTAAGTGTTCCAAATATGACGTGATTTGTCACGCCCCTTCCAGTACCTCCCACACAAATTACGCAAAACTACGAAAAATTAAAGCTGTTATAACTTCTATGCTGATGATCGGAATACTGTGAAATTTGATATTTAGTAATGCTTTTTTAGTGGTCACATTCGCATGGAATATGGATGATAATGCCACATCCCTTCTGGTACCTCCCACACAAAGTGGCATAAACTTAGGTTACAATAAAACCGACTTATCATACATATGGGTAGTCAAAATCATTTGTAAAAAGGCGTTAAGTTCGGCCGGGCCGAATTCAATATACCCTCCACCGCGGAGTGCATTCCTCAGTATTATTATATATTATAGTAGATTAGAGCTTGTCGACTTTATAAAGAAGTGAATTAACATATTTTGAAAATTGTGATATTTTTAATGCTCATTACTATATCTGTTTACCATTTTAAACTATAAGGAATACTTATGGACACTGTTTAAAAAAAAGTTAATTGCTTCATTATTATAATATTAATAGTCTTCTACTATATATAATACTGCAATTGTACTCAAAAAGTGAACATGAGGGAGCAATATTTAAAAATGTACTCTAAATATTAGGTGTATTGCCGTTGTCATTAGGGATAAACATTTTTCCTCAGGGCCGATGTCTCCCATATTGGAATGACCGCAATTTTATCCCGTATTGATCCTAAAGGTACGAATATCGTAAGATATCTTTATTTTTCATGTCTACGCAGTCATAGCAATGTACACACCATATTTCACTATTCTAACTACAATCCTTTGATTGGTATCATTTTTATCCCTTTCGCCCTATTTTCCGCCTAAAAGAACAAATTTCAAAAAAATCCTTTATGTTTAATAAAAATTTGCATTTAAAATCCTTGATTCACCGAATTTCATGGTTTTAACTTCGGCGGTTTGGTTGGTACCATTTTTATACCTCTTTTCCAATTGTAGCACTTAAAAGTACAAATTTCGAAAAATCTGTCTAGTTTATGTGTCTACGTAATTATAAAGATGTACACATCGAATTTCATGTTTCTAGCTTTTGTACTTTTTGGTGATTACACGTTGCTAGAGGAAGGTACGAAACAAATTTCAAGTGTATAAAAATCAGAAATTTTCAAAAAATTGCTTAAATAATCTAAATATTAGGCGTATTTTCAGTCCTTGTAAGGGAAAATTTCTTTCCTCTGGGCCGATTTAGCCCACTATCAATCCCAAACGATCTACAACTATAAGACACATTTACGGAAAATTTCAAGCTCATTTCGTTCGGAAGCTAGCGTGCTTTCAACAGACAGACAGACGGACATGGCTAAATCGTGTTGCAAATGGAATAACAAAGTGAATATATCCCCATCCTGGAGGTGGAGGGCAGGGCCGTGCGCAGGGGGGTTTTGGGGGTTCAAACCCCCCCAGAGAGGTTTCGAACATATAATTTTTAAAAGCTTCTAGACTTTGTGAAGCAATAGAATATAGAATTTTTAAGGTCTTTTTAAAATAACTCGTCTGACAGTAAAATCATGAAAACACGAAAATTACATAAAAAATCGTGGATGCTTTCTTCAATTTCGGACAAGAGTTATGAAAAATACAAACAAACTAAACGAATTGTGCCAATTTCAATATTGTGTAATGCTAATTTCGCTAATGGACACCATATTGTTCGATACCACTTCTTGACATTCGACTAGAGCTATATCTTATATAGATATAGAGCGCTAAGATGTAACATTTGCGATTGGACATTTTTATGGAGCTGTATCTAAATCTGAACCGATGTGTCCTATTTTCACACAGATGCAACAGCATCGGTTTCTGTTACTTCCAATGTGTTGGGAGTTTGCAATTATAATACAAATCCATTTCCACAAACGAAGAAAATTGTTTGATATACATAAACTTATTTCGCTTTATTCATTTACATCAACTGATGACATGTTTACCGCAAACAAACTAATTTTTCCCACAAAAGAAATGCATTTTTTGCGTGTAGGTCTCTATTTTAAAATATACTTTAAAGTTGAGAAACAATAAAAAATGAGTTTTAACTTACTAAAATTTTTGTTATATTTATCACTTGTGTCAAATATTTTTCAGAGTTAGTATTTTTTGTACATATGTAACAAGTATTATTCGAAAGGGAAACAACAAATTCATTAACTAGGATCTACGTAGGAAAACGAAACTATAAAATACAATTATTTCTAGTTGTTTCTTCTTGCATTTCATCGAATACAAAAAAAAACTGTATTTGTTATTCGAATTTATACATATTTAAGATTATAAAAATGAAGAAACATTTCCAAATATTTTTTATTTAATCGGAATATGCGTATAAAGATTTTGAGTAAACATTTTTCATTTTTCTAGATTTAGGGCATGTCGTACTATCAAATTCCATCATTTCGCGTTAATAGCATTTTGATTCCCCAGTTATCAGGCTAAAATAGGAAAAATTTAGAAAAAACCGGCGTAACTTTTTATTATATTGAGAATACCAAAATATTTCTTTGGCATGTGATTGTTGACTTCATGGGGAATATTTGTGTATGAAAAGTTTCAGAATTATGAATGAAGAAAGTTAAAATATAAGGAATTGCAAAGGCGAATTTTGGATTTTTCATTAATTGCTGCGATTTTCGCGACTGGCTACATATATGTTACAAGCGACCAATCTGACGGATGAAGCTTGAATTTTTAAATTCGCTGTGTACATCACAGAAAATGCGTTTTCTATACAACATTGCCAAGATTTCATGAAAAAAGTTATGGAGTTTACAATAAATCTTATTTATATATGGGCATTAATGGCTATGTGCTTATTTCGATATTCAACATACAAAAGTGTCTATGAACCATAAAACCGGGAATAATAGGAAAAACTTTTTAATGTTAACAATTAATAATCCGTTTTAGAGTAAACTGTAGAATAATGATTAGTAATTTCTCTTCAAATTAAGGAGAAAATCAGTTTTTCGCTCTCCTAAAAAGTTATGTTTTTGTTCATAGCCACTTATGTATGTAATTTCAAGCAAATATTTAATCAAAATTTATACACTTAGAGAACAAGTCTGTTAATAAAAGCAGCGATTGTCTGCTGCCTACCAACAGATACTTTTCTGCAATTACAGCTGTTTTTGGGCATAACAGCAATTTTCTGCTATCTTAGATCACCATTCACACTGTTGAAGAGTTTGAAGTCTGCTAAAATTGGCTGTTGTTAATTAAAATATAAAAAGATAAGCGTTCATAAGCGAGTTTAGCTCGAATTTCCTTTTATATTAGCTTGGGACAATATGCGTATCATATATATTGCTAAAAACAGCAAACAGCTGTTTACCATCTCAGCAGATACAAATCTGCTGTCTCTTTTTTAACAGCAGAAAATCTGATCTTTCAGTACACTTTCTGCTTTCTTTTACTGACATATTCCTTTAAGTGTACTGATAGATGGATGACTGAAATGCAATTTTGCCGACAATGTCTGTCGGACGAATGTATCAAAGTATTTCTCGAAGATCCTGGCAAAAAATATGAGTGGTTTGCAAACGCTCCAGTAAAAATTTCCTAAATAGTTGGAAAATTAACTAAATATGAGTAAAGTTTTCTTCTTTCAAAGCCATAGTAAATAGTTCATTTGATAGAACAAGGGTAGTAGATTTACTTAAAAAGCTTTCTTTGGATCTAATAAAAAATTCTTACAATTGAGTAAATTGAAACTTATGTAAATGAATATTTCCAAGGTTTTAAGTGAGAAAAAATCTGAAATTTTTTGTATGGAAAAAATTCAATTTAGGAAATTTTAACTTAGAAATTTGTTTTTTCCTAAAATGAAGTTAAAATGTTTACTGAAATTTATGCCGAGTTCTTCATACATTTAAGTATTAATGAACTTATAAAAACATTTGAAATTGTTTAAAAAAAATCTTGAATATTAATCTAAGAAGCAATTCTCATTCGTTTGCAGAGACTTATTTCTTAAATACTTTATGAATTATTCTAAACAACCACTGCGAAGACGCCTATCTTGCCTTCGCAACAATCATGGAGTAATAGCTCAACTCCTTGTGGCAGAGGTATCATGAAACTTTTGAGACATATTTCATGTTGTCATTATTTGTATCAGTTTTGCATACTCTGAAGCAAAACTATTTGTTTGATTTTTTTAGTTAAAATTAACTTATTTTAATTTCACCTTTTTTTCCTTGTATAAAATAAAATTTTCCTCAGTTTTAAGTAAAAATTTACTCGTTTTGAGGAAAACAGCAAAATTGTACTTAGTTTGAGAAGTATATTCAGCAAAATTATACTAAGATTTAGTAAAAATTTACTTAGGTTTAGGAAAATTTTGCTTAAATTTAGTAAAAAATACTTGGTTTTAGGAAAAATTTAATAACTTTAAATTCAGCAAAATTCTACTTAGATTTAGTAAAAATGTACATGGTTTCCTAAATTTTAGTTAATTTGAACTCATTGTAGGGTTAAATTTTTTATGAGTGTAGATGAAAACCCCCCCAGGGGAAAATCCTGCGCACGGGCCTGGTGGAGGGTATAAAAATGTTTCTATAATCACTTTAAACCTAAATAATATTTACGCTTTGGCCAGGCCCCTTCTTGTACCTCCCACAGAAAAGTCTCTAGCCTAGGTAATATCAAATCCTTTATAACTTCTATACTGGAGCATCGGATCCACTATGGGCCTGTTTTTTTTAAATTATTTTCGTTTGTCTGAGGCTAACGATCAAAAATCACTCAAGAGTTATATGTATATTTGAACCGATTTGACGAAGTTTTTCGGGACAAGGACGAACGCTATTTAATTTGAAGAAAATCGGTTCAGATTTAGATATAGCCCCCATACGAATTTCCCTCCCGATTTGACCCTTTTCACTCTCAGATTTTCTTCAAAATTGGCAAAACACATTATATTTCAACTGGAAACACCTGTGGTAAAAATGTGTTAGATCGGTTCAGATTTATATATAGCTCCCATACAAATTTCGTTCCCAATTAGAATTTTTCCGCTCTAAAATCCACATATTTTAACAGCTTTTCTTCTAAATTATCAAAACACCTTATATTTCAACTGGAAACACTTGTGGTAAAAATGTGTTAGATCGGTTCAGAATTATATATAGCTCCCATACAAATTTCGTTCCCAATTTGAATTTTTCCCCTTTAGAATCCACATATTTTAACAGATTTTCTTCTAATTTCGAAAAAAAAACTTATATTTCAACTGGAAACACTTGTGGTAAAAATATGTTAGATCGGTTCAGATTTATATATAGCTCCCATACAAATTTCGTTCCCAATTTGAATTTTTCCGCTTTAGAATCCACATATTTGAACAGCTTTTCCTCTAAATTAGCAAAACACCTTATATTTAAACTAGGAACACCTATGGTGAAAATGGGTCACATCGGTTCAGATTTACATATAGCTCTCATACAAATTTCGTTCTCCCAGAAACCGCGTATTTTCAGAGAATTTCTTAAAATTGAGCATAACACGTTATACTTCAACTAGAAGAACTTATTGTGAAAATTAGTCACTTCATTCCATGTTTGGATATAGCCCCGATACAAATATTATTCTCGATTTGACAAATTGGACCAGGTCATATTAGCCTGTGATTAGGAAACATACAAAAAATTTTCCCGTTTCACTTTTTTCCTGAATTGAATTGTATTCCGATAGAAAGTGGAGTGCATCATATAGTCGGCTCCGCCCGACTTTAGAGGAGAGGAGTCTGTTAAAAATACGTTAAATTTTATGCTTTATCTGCATTAGTTACTGTAGTCATGTGAAGGGGCAACAAGACGAGGAAACGATAGACTAAAAACGCTCATTAACTCGATTTACTTATAGTTTCAGGCGTATATCATCCGGTTCAAGTGTAATATATTATGTCGGACAGTGTTATATTCAAAAAAAAAAAAAAAACCAGTAAGGAAAGGCTAAAGTCGGGCGGGGCCGACTCTATGATACACTCCACTTTCAATCCGAATACAATTCAATTCGGTGAAAAAGTGAAAACGGGAAGGTTTTTTGTATCCTGTAAATGTATGTGTTTGACAAAAAATTTTATATCGGAAAGGACATTTGTATGAGGATATATATAGTTCGGCCAAAATCGGTTAAACTTATGGGAGCAACATTTGAAATTGGGCTGTATCTAAATCTTACCCAATTTTTGCATACGTGTTTCTAGTTCGATTATAAGATGTTCTGCAAAATTTAAAGAAAATCGAGCACAATATGTGGCTTTTAAAGCGGCAAAAGTCAAATCGGGAGCGACATTTGTATGGAGGCTATATCTAAATCTGAACCGATCTTACCCAATTTCTGCATAGGTGTTTCTAGTAAGATTATAAGATGTTGTGCCAAATTTAAAGAAAATCGATTAGAATATGTGGCATTTAAAGCGGAAAAAGTCAAATCGGGAGCGACATTTATATGGGGCTATATCTAAATCTGAACCGATCTTACCCAATTTTTGCATAGGTGTTTCTAGTAAGATTATAAGATGTTGCGCCAAATTTAAAGAAAATCGAGTACAATATGTGGTTTCTACAGAGGAAAATGTCAAATCGGGAGCGAAATTTGTATGGGAGCTATATATAAATCTGAACCGATCTGACCCATTTTTACCACAGGTGTTTCTAGTTGAAATATAAGATGTTTTGCCAAATCTGAAGACAATCTGATACAATATGTGGTTTCTAGAGCGGAAAAAGTCAAATCGGGAGCGCAATTTGTATGGGAGCTATATATAAATCTGAACCGATCTGCCCCATTTTTACCACAGGTGTTTCTAGTTGGAATATAAGATGTTTTTCCAATTTTGAAGAAAATCTGTTATAATATGTGGTATCTAGAGTGAATAGTGTCAAATCGGGAGTAAAATTCGTATGGGGGCTATATCTAAATCTGAACCGATTTTCTTCAAATTAAATAGCGTTCGTTCTTATCCCAAAAAACTTCGTTGTGCAAAGTTTCATTTGGTTCTGTCTACAATTGCGACCTGTATCGTGATTACAAGAATAGATGGACGGACAGACAGACAGACAGACAGACAGACAGACAGACAGACAGACGGACGGACATTGCTAAATCGATTCAATAAGTGATTCTAAGTCGATCGGTATAATTAACAATGGGTCTATCTCTCTTCCTTTTGGGTGTTACAAACAAATGCACAAAGACATAATACTCTCGTGGAGTGTATAAAAACAAAAACGGTGTGCAGTATGAACATTTTAACTCTATGGCTCCTCAATATTGGGGTCTTTTTGGTCCTTTTGTGTAAAAGGGTAAACACGCTCTTACACGGGTTCAACGGCTCAAAATACAAAAATATTTGCCCTAAAAATTCTACTATAAGTCTCTGAATGTACAACAGCTCAAAACTCAACTTATATGCCAGAAATAAGACAAAATTGAAAATTCATCTTAAGGTTAATTTCGTACTTTTCCGAATTGGTGCTAAACTGTCCATCAAAACTGAATTTTAGGGGGGGGGGGGTGTGAATGGAAAAATATTAAAAATAGTCCACATCAAATTTCACTATAAGTTACCGACCAAAATGACTGTAGATATAATATTTAAATAGTATATCAGTACTAATCTGGACATATAAACAAAAAAATATTTATTAACTATTTCTTTTAGTTCTTGGAAATTTAATGTCATTATCAAGCAATATCCAGCATATGTCAGCTATACAAAAGTGAATACTTTTGTCTTTTTAGCTTTCTTCAATATAGGCGCACTTGTGTAATGAAAAAAGTTTCCTTTTTGTTCCACAGTGTAATACATGTAATTCAAATGATACCTTTTCAAATGATACCCCTCAGTCCCAACCATATAAAAGTTTTTCAAAAAAACTTTTTCCATTGATTCTTAAATTGTCAGCCTAAAATAAGTAATTTCCTTCCGTTGGTCAAGGTTGTAATAAACTTAGCCATAAACGTTAGCTAAATACCAACAATAAATACCCCTGGTTGGCTGGTGGTCATAACTTTAAAATACGCCAAGAAAGGAAAAAGTATTTCTGTCACCGTTTGTTTACTCGCATTTCACAAAGATTTATTATGACCGTAGTTGGAAATTCTTCAAAGTTTTTTCCCGTTTCCACCTGTGAGTGTGTGTGCGTTTTCCTTCAGCAAACATGGACATGGTGGCTTTTTATTAGTGCGCCGGTTTTGTTGTTTTGTTTTTTTTTTTCTTTTCTACTCTCCTCCAATGCTAGTCTTGAATACATTTTTTATGATAATTTATTTATTTTTCTTTTCTGACCACCCCTCCTATGCTCAGCAACCATCGTAATGTACTGTCATCGTTGTTGGGGTGGTGGGTGCATTCGCTGCAATTTAGTCAGCGATCGAACGAACAGCAGTCGCTGTCATGGTAAATAAATATTGTATGCAACCAATTTGTTGTTTACCCTCACCCTCGACAGCTAGGATTTCTTTAGCGGTTACGATCAATCATTAGAAGACCCCGTGGTGGGACAGGTTAGTCAACAAAAAGAAAGTGTCACCGCACTCGTCGTAGTTGATTATATATCAACAAAATATATGGGTCGCACCTCAATGAACCACATTTCATAAATTTATCAATTTGATGGGGAATTGGGTATATACATACATATTACACTAGTTTACAAAAACGAAAAATGAGTTTAATCGGCAAAAGGTATCATAGAAAATGTTTGAAAAGGAAAATAAATTCTATAAACTTGTTCTTCAATCGATAGCTCCGTATTTTAAAAATTATAGAGCGGAAAATGTCAAATCGGGAGCGACATTTGTATGGGGGCTATATATAAATCTGAACCGATTTGACCTATTTTCACCATAGACGTTCCTAGTTTAAATATAAGATGTTTTGCCAAATCTGAAGACAATCTGAACAAATATGTGGTTTCTAGAGCGGGAAAAGTCAAATCGTTAGCGAAATTTGTATGGGAGCTATATATAAATCTGAACCGATCTGACCTATATTAACCATGGGTATTTCTAGTCGAAATATAAGATGTTTTACCAAATCTGAAGACAATCTGATGCAATATGTGGTTTCTAGCAAATCAAGTGAAACATGTGGTCTCTAGAGCGGAAAAAGTCAAATCGGGAGCAAAATTTATATGGGAGCTATATATAAATCTGAACCGATCTAACACATTTTTACCACAGGTGTTTCTACTTGAAATATAAGATGTTTTGCCATGTTTCTTGTATGTAGAGTGAAAAGAGTCAAAGCGGGAGTGAAATTCGTATGGGGGCTATATCTAAATCTGAACCGATTTTCTTCAAATTAAATAGCAAAGTTTCATTAATTATGTCTACAATTGCTACCTGTATCGTGATTACAAAAATAGTGATTCTAAGTCGATCCGTATAATTAACAATGGGTCTATCTCGTTTCCTTTTGGGTGTTACAAACAAATGCACAAAGATATAATACTCTCGTGGAGTGTATAATTACACGGGAAAACATTTTTTTTGTTTTTCAGGAGCGTTTAGCTCACTAAACAATCCATACTCCAATAATACTCCAATCCAATAATTACACGGGAAAATATGTTTTTTTTTTTTGGGTTTTTCAGGAGCGTTTAGCTCACTAAACAATCCATACTTTATTTTCGTGGGGTGACTGGAAATTGCTTTTCCATTTGTATGGACGGCGACCCAGCCTAACAAACATATAATTTCAGATAGTTCGCCAACGTGTTATCTTATTACTGGTGGTAACTTATATGAATTTCTTTCATTTCAGCACATTATTGGCGTCGACCGATATTCAGTTCGTCGAGAGAATGGGCTATTACATGGTGGTCATGGATATGGCAACACATCTGACCAAAGAGCGAGAACTGCAGCTTATATTCGAGCTGGCCTTTCGACAGAACGTAGTCGATATTGCCGTCGCCATATATGCCAAAAAGCTCACTTTCAATTGGTATACTTACGACGTGTTCCAACCCCAACAATGCCGCCAAGTGGTACCGCGAGTCTTCAATGTTTTCCGAGAAGGAGTTCTAGAATCCGACGAATTATTTCCCTACAAATTTCATGATTTCTACAAATGTCCCGTCGACATTAACATTATGCGTGCTGAGCCCCTTTTCGGCTACAACCTGACCAGCGATCGGAAACAAATCGACCATTACTGGGGAATGGAAGCCAAGATGGTGCATACTATGGCCGAGAAGTTGAACTTCGAACTACGACTCCATCACTGGGAGGAGCGTGTTAGCAGTACGGTGTACGAAAATGGCACAGCCACGGGAACGTTTCATGCCCTGATGCAGAACAAATTGGATATGTTATTGGGTTATTATCTTTATCCGGAGCGATCTCGTTATTTCGCTGAAAGTTCTTCCTACAGCATCACACCGGTGGTAGTGGTCGCTCCCAAACGAGACGAAGTCGTCATTGAGGGAATGTGGCTTTTGGAGCCCTATCGTAAAAGTGCGTGGTTGATGATTTTCCTTACGATTGCCTTTGGAATGGCTGTAGTCAGAGGCCTCCGTTACAGTTCCAGGACTTGTTACATGACTTGTTTGGATATGTTCGGCCTGGTCTTGGGAAACTCCGGAGCGATACGTTACCGTTTCTTCTGCACGAAGTTCAGCATCATTTTCTGGACATTTGGTTTTGTGATTATATGCAGCACATTCCAGGGCAAGCTCTATGGCTCCTTCAATATCCAACCAGTGCCAGCTGCCACAACCGTAGCGCAGTTAATTGCGGATAACTATACGTTTCTCATAAAAAAGTTTGTGGGACCGGAGCTGATCAAAGCACTGCAAATCCCACAGCAACAAATTGAAAATATCGCTTCATCAGATGATAATGTCGTTTACACGGGAATGTTGAATGCATCCCGTCCCGAGGCCATGCTAACGAACTATTGGCAGTTCCAGGCATTTCTTGAGGCGCAACAACTCCATGACGAATATGACGTCGTACCTCGCATAGTGGTTATGAATCAAATATGTGCATATATGCGACCGCAAGCATATCTAATGGAGCCAATAAATCGCGTCATAAATTTTCTGAATACCGGAGGTATTTTAAAGAAATGGATGTTTGATGTCGCCGGACACTTTCAGAATGAAGATGAAATAGAATCGAATCGAATAGAAAAGACTACCGAACCTATACCGCTCTCGTTGGCCAAAGTTCGAATAGTGTTTTTGGGTCTGCTGGCATTGCATGCCCTGTCTTCTTTTGCATTTCTGGTTGAAATTCTTGTCAAGAAGTTTTCCAACAAAAGTAAATGATTGAAAAGAAAAATTAAATATTAAATACGTTTCGTTTGCTAACTTTACCAGTATGAAACAGATTAATTTTAATGTCACAAGTATGGCTTGAATACACGTTGCTCGTAATAAAATAATGTTGGATAAGAAGAACCTGAAATCTGGGTATGCTTTTATTCGGAACTGTTGAAAGGCGGCAAAAATGAGTAATGTATAAAATTAGAATATATTTAACGTAATCGACAATTAACTGAAAATATTGAAATGATAAATAACTAAGACCCACGCATACATTTTCTGACCATTTCCCAATAAGACTGTATTTAAGACTGCCGGAATATGAGGTGATATTGAATAGCCCCCGTACTTACACTTCATTCAAGAATACGAATTGGGAATCTTTCAGAAGTGATGTGATGCATGGAATTGTGGTTCGCTTCCCGGATTCTAATAGGAATATTTCGGATGGTGAGATTGACGATCATATAGAGGACTTCACAGCTATTTTAAATTCAATGAGTGAACGGCATTCAGAGAAGATTGATATTAGGAAAAGAAGATTTGTGGTTTCTGACAGGATTAAGCATATGTATAGGATTAAATATGGTTGGCAGAGGGAAATGAAGACAATATTTCATCGGTCATTTAATAGGAGGGACCCGGAATACGTATTACTATCAAAACAGGTTCAATTGCTTGCCATTATTATTAAGAGGCAGATCGGGATCGAACAAGATCAGGTCTTTGGTGATAAACTCCGCAGGATAAGACCAGGTCCGACAGCTCATAGGAAAGTGTATGGCATAATTGGTTATGGTAGGAATGCGACTTTGGGGCCTGTTTCTGTAGATGGTCAGGTTGTCGATGGCGAAACTGCAAAGTTGGGTGTGTTAAGGGATCATTTTTTGAATGTTTATAGTGGTTCAGTTCCGGGACGAGACCTTTCTGAAATTGAGGCTACTATTGATAGTGTTATCTCGGATGCACCACGGAATATTTGTACATTCACGGCGGAATGTTCGGCACTTAACGTTCGGTCGTGTGACCGGCTGGTCACCTTGGACCAGGTGGTGGAATATTCCAGGGTGTTGAACAACAAGAGATCGTCGGGATTGGATCATATATCGAACTTCATACTGCGCAGGCTCCCTGTCAAGGCATTTGAATATTTGACCATAATTTTTAACAACTGTTTGAATAACTCTTACTTTCCCAGATCATGGAAGATTTCAAAGATTGTTCCCATTCGAAAGAAACCAAATAATAGTGATATAAACAATTTGAGGCCTATTTCCCTTTTATCTAATATCGGCAAACTTTTTGAATTGGTGATTCGAGATAGGATGGATTTTAACGTAGTCGAAAGTTATATTCCGAGCTTACAATTTGGATTTAGGAAGGGCCATTCCACTCTTGATGCTTTACTAAAGCTCCACAATGATGTTGTTTCCAATTTGAGGATGCGTCATTGCACGGTAGCTGTTTCTCTGGATGTCGAGAAGGCATTCGATAGGGCATTTCATAATGGGATTATCTACAAGATGATGCGGATTGGCTTTGACTCATCGATTGTGAGATTATTTTGTAGTTTTTTCGCGGATAGGCATTTTTGTGTGCAGCTTGGGGATTCCATTTCAGACTTTGGGGATGTCGGATGCGGAGTGCCTCAGGGTTCAATTTTGGCCCCGCATTTGTATAATATTTTTATGAGCGATTTTCCACATTTTGGCTCCAGCAGTGTGGGTTTGTTGTACGCAGATGACAGCCTCATTTACGCCCATAATAAATCCCCGATTGGCGCATTGTGTGATGTTTCGGAACATCTTCGTGAGGTGAAGGAATTTTACGACGATTGGGGTATAAGGATGAATATTTCGAAATGTGAGGCCATATGTCTTCGAAACGCGTCGAAGAAATGCAAGGATTTCGTAGTCCCGGAAAGTAAGCATTTGAGGTTATTCATTGGTGGTGAGGAAATTCCGTTTAAGGAGAGTATCAAGTATTTAGGTATACATTTCGACAAGTTATTTAAATTTAACAAACATGCCAGATTTGTTACGCGGAAGGCTTACAGGATATTGGGTGCACTTTCTAGGATTTTGTGGAACAGAATTTGCCAAGGAATACGAAGCTGAGTTTGTATAAGACGACTATAAGGCCTGTCATTTTGTACGGGTTCCCGATATGGTTTCATATATCTCCGACGGTCATGAAGGAAATCGAAATATTGGAACGGAGGGTTTTGAGATTATGTATTGGGAGGAATTTTGAGACGTTAACCAAGCGATTTTCGAATGCGTTTGTGTACAGGGAATCGAAGGTTACACCGATCGCTCTTTTTGCGTGTGACATCATCAGGAAATTTATTTCCAGGGTCTCTTCTCATGAAAATGATTTTGTGTCTGGGATATTTGATATGCAAAGGGACTATAGCTGGCCGAATGTGATCTACCTTTCTCCTGTTGGATTTATGAATGAGGATCCACCTAATTATGACATATCCATCTCCATTCGTCCTGGCTTCTATGATCAAGCTCTTCGGGGCACACATAGGGGATAACAATTGTTTTTCCGGATTACGCTAAGTCTGATGCCAGGTTCGGCCTTTAGTATCGGGATCTGTCGGGGCATATGTATAAAAATTGGGGAGTTCATACCAATTTTGTGGCATACGTGCTGGTTGATTCCGGGCTTCGGTTGGACATGGCAGGAGACTTTGGTGATTGTTCTTCCTTTCTTTTCGTTTTCATTTTGCTTTTGTATTCTTTTTTTTCTTTTTGTTTTATTATTATTTTTCATTTTTATAATCCTTTAATTTTAGTTTAGTATTAAGTATAGATTTAAGCGTACTTTTAAGATTTACTCTTACACCATTGACAGTCCCGGGAGCAAGGGCGTTTCTCATTTATGTATGTATTCATAGTCAACAATAACATGTAAGAAGCATGTCGCTGTATATATTATTATAGGACATTGGGATAATACGTTATAGTCTTAAGCAATTTCTTTTGTCATAGTATAGTTTTTTCCTAGTCTGTATTCGTATTAATGTTTTCGAAAAAAGGTTCAACAAATAAATAAAACTCGAATTTACTGATTGAATTTTGCAAAGAACATTCATATAAAGCATATTCTAAAAGATTTGGCCAATAGCGCGGCTAATTTAAGCTGTGGATGCATTTAAAGTTTATAAATACTAAAATAGTTGAAAATTTCATAACAATATACATAATATTTTATTAGGATGTATCTCGGAAACCATGTATCGTAGAAAATAGGAGCTCTTGAGGTATAAGTTTGCATTTAAAAAAGTGTAACTACGTTTTTGGTTTCCTTTTCAGAATGTGGTTTACCTGAAGGTTGTATTATTTAGTATTCTTAATACAGTGTAAAACTATATTCGCGGGGCCGACCGATGCCTCGGCAATTACTAATACTCTTAAACTATTGTCTTATTTATTAATTTTAAAAAGAATATTCTGCTTATAGCTGCCAGCATCGATTTAATTACTGAAATGATAAAACCTTCTAAGCCACAAATAAAGCAATACTTTCTTCGTTGTTCGCTGTTAATGTATTTTGGAAAACTTTTATTTATTGCATACTTTAGGGATCTAAGGTTTTATGGCATGCGAGTGTATGTAATTGCCGTTTGTCATCGATTAAAAAATAAAATAATTTTTGATTTGTCCTGGCTCAAGACCATTTTGCATCTATATTTAATAGAATGCAAATTTATTTACAAATGGCATGGTGACATTTATTACTTGGCTGCAGACTACCACGTTCATGATTTCGACCATGTCAAAAGTCTTTTCAAGTGGCTTCGCAGCGAATTTTTAAACATCAAACCCGGCCTCTATAAGGAAATGATTTTCACAAACGAACGAGAAGCACTACTCACTTGCCGAATATTTTTAATTTTTATCAAAAATTTCGAAAATCGTAAAAAATAAAATTTTTATTTGGGCTTTGGACATGGCACTGACAATTTTCATTTAATTATGGACTTTAATGAAATCACTGTTAATGATTTGTATTAACATATATATTAAAATAAGAAATTTATGACGTTTTTTTTTCATTTTAACTAACATGGGAGGTAGGCGTGGTTGTGGGCGGATTTAAACAAAAAATTGCCTTTGATCTAGTTCGAGGATATAAGGGATGTGTGCTAAATTTCAAGGTCCTACCTCTATTCCTTCTATTTTTTGCCTCAGCTTGTATGAAAATATTCCACTGTGCGACCTACCACTGCTATTTATTATACACTCCACGAGAGTATTATGTCTTTGTGCATTTGTTTGTAACGCCCAAAAGGAAACGAGTTAGACCCATCGTTTATTATACAGATCGGCTTAGAATCACTTTCTGAGTCGATTTAGCAATGTCCGTCTGTCCGTCTGTCTGTCCATCTATTGTTGTAATCAAATTACAGGTCGCAATTATAGTCCGATCTTCACAAAAATTGGCACAAGTAAGTTTTATGGATCAAGGACGAACGCTATTTAATTTGAGGTAAATCGGTTCAGATTTAGATATAGCCCCCATATAAATGTCGCTCCCGATTTGACATTTTCCGCCCTAGAAGCCACATATTGTACCGGTTTTTCTTTAAATTTGGCACAACATCTTGTAATCCGACTGGAAACAACTATGCAGAAATTGGGTAAGATCGGTTCAGATTTAGATATAGCCCCCATACAAATGTCGCTCCCGATTTGACATTTTCAACCCTAGAAACCATATATTGTACGCGATTTTCTTTAAATTTGGCACAACATCTTATAATCGGACCGGAAACAACTATGCCGAAAGTGGGTAAGATCGGTTCAGATTTAGATATAGCCCCCTTACAAATGTTGCTCCCGATTTGACATTTTCGGCTCTAGAAACCATATATTGTACGCGATTTTCTTTAAATTTAGCACAACATCTTATAATCGGACCGGGAACAACTATGCAGAAAGTGGGTAAGATCGGTTCAGATTTCAATATAGCCCCCATACAAATGTCGCTCCCGATTTGACTTATTCCGCTCTAGAAAACACATATTGTACCCGATTTTCTTAAAATTTGGCACAACATCTTATAATTCAACTAAAAACACCCATGGTGAACGTGGGTAAGATCGGTTCAGATTTAGATATAAATTTTTTTATATATATACAAATGTTGCTCCCAAATGTTTAACCGATTTTGCCCAAACTTTACTTATTATATTTCATCTATAAACATATATAGTGAATGCGGTTCACATCGTTCCATGTTTCAACATACCCCCATGCAGATGTCCATCGTTTTGACTTACACTGGATAATTATCCAGGCTAAGTCAAACATTTTTAATACAAAATTATTTTTTCAAAATTTGTTGTCACACACACATTGACATTGCTTTTGGTGACAATTTTAAAAAAGAATTTTTTATTTTGAGTGAAATTTTAACATTTTTTTCAGATTTTTGTTATCGCAGCTTAGTTATCCAGTCTTAAAGAAAAACAGCCATAATATTATTAATAACAAACACAGAAACAAACTTACAAACACAGATTTGTTTCTTAAATTTTTGCAATTTTGAGAAGAATGAAAGTAGCCTAAGTCAGTACATCCTCTGAAAGTAGTATTCCCCCTAGAGGTACCAACGTTGTCGTTGGTGTAGGATATTCTAAGAAAAAAGTTTTGTACTTCGGTGGAAAAATATTTTTCAATTGACTCAAACATAAACCACTGTATATCTCAGAACGGATAAATTGTGACTTAGACCACTATCATTCTAACTTGCACATATAAGAGACCTTCTGTATAGAGAATATGTGTTCTCATGTGTGCTGGGCCATGGACACTATGTGTTGAAGATGGTGCCAAAAATTGTGATAAAGATAGTGGGTAGCCAAATAATAAATTTAAACCATTTAAAACTTTAAATTAGAATCGGTTATAAAAAAGTACTGATTAGGGTGTCCAAAAAAAAACGATTATTTTTTAGAAAGGCGATTTTCGGTTCATTTTTAGTAAAGTTACATTAAATAAGGAACTTAAGTAGGGTTTTTTTGTTTGAGATCATTTTAAAATAAAGTCAATTCTATAAAATAATTCATATTTTTACGTACAAAAACTTGAATAAAAAGTTTACGTAGAATTCTTCTTATAATAATATCGCAATACCAGTATACAATTCAAGTGATAATTTTGTAAACGATTTTTATACACTCAACGAGAGTATTATGTCTTTGTGCATTTGTTTGTAACACCTAAAAGGAAACGAGATAGACCCATTGTTAATTAATCCGATCGACTTAGAATCACTTTTTGAGTCGATTTAGCAATGTCCGTCCATCCGTCCGTCCGTCCGTCTGTCCATCTATTCTTGTAATCACGATACAGGTCGCAATTGTAGACATAACTAAATGAAACTTTTCACAATGAAGTATTTCGGGACAAGGACGAACGCTATTTAATTTGAAGAAAATCGGTTCAGATTTAGATATAGCCCCCACACGAATTTCACTCCCGATTTGACTCTTTTCACTCTAGATACCACATATTACATCAGATTTTCTTTAAAATTGGCAAAGCATCTTATATTTCAACTAGAAACACCCATGGTGAATATAGGTCAGATCGGTTCAGATTTATATATAGCTCCCATACAAATTTCGCTCCCGATTTGACTTTTTCCGCTCTAGAAACCATATATTGTATCAGATTTGGCAAAACATCTTATATTTAAACTAGGAACATCTATGGTGAAAATAGGTCAAATCGGTTCAGATTTAGATATAGCCCCCATACAAATGTCGCTCCCGATTTAAAATTTTCCGCTCTAGAAACCACATATTGTACTCGATTTTCTTTAATTCTGGCACAACATCTTATAATCCAACTAGAAACACCTATGTTTAAATTGTGTAAGATCGGTTCGGATTTAGATATAGCCCCCATATAAATGTCGCTCCCGATTTGACTTTTTCCGATTTAAATGCCGCATATTGTACTCGATTTTCTTTAAATTTGGCACAACATCTTATAATCTAACTATAAACACCTATGCAGAAATTGGGTAAAATCTGTTCAGATTTAGATGTAGCCCCCATACAAATGACGCTCCCGATTTGACATTTTCCGCTCTAGAAACCACATATTGTACTCGATTTTCTTTAAATTTGGCACAACATCTTATAATCTTACTAGAAACACCTATGCTGAAATTGGGTAAGATCAGTTCAGATTTAGATATAGCCCCCATACAAATGTCGCTCCCGATTTGACTTTTGCCGCTTTAAAAGCCACATATTGTGCTCGATTTTCTTTAAATTTGGCAGAACATCTTATAATCTAACTAGAAACACCTGTGGCTAAAGCGGGCTAGATCGGTTCAGATTTAGATATAGCCCCCATACAAATGTCGCTCCCGATTTGATATTTGCGCTATAGAAACCTCATATTGTACCCGATTTTCTTTAAAATTGGCACAATATCTTATAGTCCAACTAAACAAAACTATGGTGAAAGTGGGTAGGATCGGTTCAGATTTAAATATAGCCCAAATACAAATGTTGCTCCCAAAAGTTTAACCGATTTTGGTCAAACTATACACTTTATATTTCACCTATTTCGTTCCAGGTTTCAATATATCCTCATACAAATGTCCTTTCCGATTTAACATTTTTTGTCAAGCACATATATTTACAGGATACAAAAAACCTTCCCGTTTTCTCTTTTTTACCGAATTGAATTGTATTCGGATAGAAAGTGGAGTGTTTCATAGAGTCGACTTTAGCCTTTTCTTACTTGTTTTGTTTGTTTTTAATAAATGTTGATGTAGGGCTAACAGTCATCAATCAAGGCATCATATACGTAACTTAGTTTTTCAGTTTTTTCTTTGTTTTGTCAAAAAATGTGAAATCGTCATACTATAAAGTCTTTCGCCTTTTAGAGCAATTTTGGTGTTTTGGATGTGGTTTATTGTTCGCTAGCGTCTTTTTCGCATGACGAAAACGTATTATAATAATAGTTTCATTGTGCAACCTATTTAAAAAGCGCTTCGTATGTCGTGTGTCAAATGGTGCAATGTTCACTTATTTACCAAAAACCGGTTAACCGACACGAAAAACCCGGTTTTCTCGGTTAACCGAAAATGATCATTTAAAAAAAACCGGCCGACGGTGGCAGGTAACGAAACCGGTTAACCGATGACTTTTCAACATCAAACCCGACTTCTATAAGGAGATGATTCTCACGAACGAACGAGAAGCACAACTCACTTGCCGAATTTGCGTTTAAAAAATCGCACCAAGAAATAAAGCACACATGCCATCTTACAAGCATCTCATTGAGTTACATATGTAAGTATGTGTATATGCAGGTATAGTTACCCAGCAATACTTCTGCCGTGCCAACGCTCATTTGTTTTAGTTTTTTCGTTTGCATTTTTTTTTGGTCTGTAATCAATATTTGATTTGAACTGGGATATTGTCCTGGCTCAAGACCATTTTGCTTCTATATTTAATAGAATGCAAATTTTTTTTACAAATGGCATGGTGACATTTATTACTTGGCTGCAGACTACCACGATCATGATTTCGACCATGGCAAAAGTCTTTTCAAGTGGCTTCGCAGCGACTTTTCAACATCAAACCCGACCTCTATAAGGAGATGATTCTCACAAACGAACGAGAAGCACAAAAAAAAAAAAACGAAAAATGCAAACGAAAAAACTAAAACAAATGAGCGTTGGCACGGCAGAAGTATTGCTGGGTAACTATACCTGCATATACACATACTTACATATGCAACTCAATGCTGCGAAGCCACTTGAAAAGACTTTTGACATGGTCGAAATCATGATCGTGGTAGTCTGCAGCCAAGTAATAAATGTCACGTTGCCATTTGTAAATAAATTTGCATTCTATTAAATATAGAAGCAAAATGGTCTTGAGCCAGGACAATATCCCAGTTCAAATCATTATTTTTTATTTTAGAAATTAACCCAAAGTTTACTACTTTTCGTATTTTTTGGATTTTAAAGAAGAGTACATTTTTCTACCCTACACCACTTCGTGGTCTAGGGTATTATAAGTTAGTTTCGCGCCAAATGTTTGTAACACCAAGAAATAATCGAGCTAGACCCACCTTTAAGTATACCGATCGGCTTAGAATCACCAGCTGAGTCGATTTAAGCTTGTTCGCACTCTACAGGTCGCAATTGTTGTCCGATTGTCATGAAACTTGGCAGAAGTTATTTTTTCTGGCCAAGGACCATGGGAGGAAATCGGTTCAGATTTAGATATAGCCCCCATACAAATGTCGCTCCCGATTTAACATTTTCCGCTCTAGAAACGACATATTGTACCCGGTTTTCTTTAAATTTGGCAGAACATATTTTAATCCAACTAGAAACACGTATGCAAAAATTGGGTAAAATCGGTTCAGATTTAGATATAGGCCCCATACAAATGTCGCTCCCGATTTGACATTTTCCGCTCTAGAAACGACATATTGTACCCGGTTTTCTTTAAATTTGGCAGAACATCTTTTAATCCACCTAGAAACACGTATGCAAAAATTGGGTAAGATCGGTTCAGATTTAGATATAGTCCCCATACAAATGTCGCTCCCGATTTGACATTTTCCGCTCTAGAAACGACATATTGTACCCGATTTTCTTTAAATTTTGCAGAACATCTTATAATCGAACTAGAAACACGTATGCAAAAATTGGGTAAGATCGCTTCAGATTTAGATATAGCCCCCATACAAATGTCGCTCCTGATTTGACATTTTCCGCTCTAGAAACGACATATTGTACCCGATTTTCTTTAAATTTTGCAGAACATCTTTTAATCCACCTAGAAACACGTATGCAAAAATTGGGTAAGATCGGTTCAGATTTAGATATAGTCCCCATACAAATGTCGCTCCCGATTTGACATTTTCCGCTGTAGAAACGACATATTGTACCCGATTTTCTTTAAATTTTGCAGAACATCTTATAATCGAACTAGAAACACGTATGCAAAAATTGGGTAAGATCGGTTAAGATTTAGATATAGCCCCCATACAAATGTCGCTCCCGATTTGACATTTTCCGCTCTAGAAACGACATATTATACCCGATTTTCTTTAAATTTTGCAGAACATCTTATAATCCAACTAGAAACACGTCTGCAAAAATTGGGTAAGATCGCTTCAGATTTAGATATAGCCCCCATACAAATGTCGCTCCCGATTTCACTTTCTCACCTTTAAAAACCACATATTGTACCCGATTTTCTTTAAAATTGGCACAACATTTTATAATCGAACTAGAAACACCTATGCTGAAAGTGGGTATGATCGGTTCAGATTTAGATATAGCCCCCATACAAATGTCGCTCCCGATTTGACTTTTTCCGCTTTAGAAACCACATATTGTACCCGATTTTCTTTAAAATTGGCCCAAAATCTTATGATCCAACTAAAAAACCTATGGTGAAAGTGGGTAAGATCGGTTCAGATTTAGATATAGCCCTCATATATTTCAACTAAGAAGACATATTATGAAAGTCAAATATATGGGTCCATATTTTGGTATAACCCCCATACAAATTGGGCCCCCATTCCACTCTTTTACATCTCTAGAAACCACATCGTGCATTAGATCTCGATATAATTTTGCATATCATGTCATATTTCAACTAAGAATACCTACTTTGAAAGTGATCTATATTGAACCTCTTTTTAATGTAGAGCCCTTACAAATGGCCCATTTTAATTTTTACCCCTCAAGAACCCAAATTTTACATCGGATTTTTTTTCAAATTTTGCAGATTATATTATATTTCAGAATACAAAGTCATATATATGTGTCCACACTTTGGAATAACCCAATAACCCATTCTACTCTAATACAGCTCTAGAAACTACGTCTTACATCAGATCATGATATATTTCAACTATGAATACCTACAGTGAATGAGAAATATATAGGCCCATGTTTTGAGCCGGTGTTGCTGTATGCCTCATTTCAAATGTCGGTCCGATTCATCCTATTACTACTGTATAATTTGTATTTGTCTGCCGGAAAATTGGATCAATTATTTACCATATTCGGTAAATATGACTAAAGATGAATTTATACGGTATAATTTATATGAACTACATAAAATTGCTCCCATGAAACACCTGGGTTTAGTAATAAAAGCGATGTATATACGCAGGGAGTGGTGTAGGGTATTATATAGTCGGCCTGCCTGACTTTAGCCTTTCCTTACTTGTTTTAACATTACTTTACTTATATCTTCAGAATGCACAGAAAAAAGTTTTTTCGTATTTTCAGATTTTGAAAATTAAAAAAACATATGGCCTGTTCGATTGGCCTTACTAGCTTAATTTTTGTATGGAATTTACTCTCTTAACAAGAAAGTAGCTTACTACTCTCTTAGAGTTGTTGCCAGACTTTTCATGTTGATTCATTTAAGAAAAATCAATGGGTGGAAACGTTACCACCTTATCAAGTATCTTAATTGTAAGCTAGTAAGCCCAATCGAACAGGCCTATAATTTCTTTTTTCGACTTTGTCGAACTTTTTCTCTCACAATTTAAGAGATTTCGCACTTGAATTTGTTTTATTAGAAATTGTGGTTTCTTATGGCACCAAAACTGTATCCAAATGTATCTTCCAAGGGTGCAATTTCGTGCTGGCAAAAGTAACATTGAAAAAACGGGGAACCCCTTAACCAATGCTAATATTTCAAAATAATCCTTGGATCCTCGTCAAATTACAATTTTATAAAGTTTTTATAAAAATGTTTAATAGTTATTGATTTTTGGCCGATGGATTTTGATTCTGGACCACTGTGTGACGTGGCTCAATCGGTTTGAAAAGTAATGGAAGGGACTAGGTCCAATTATGCATACAAGAACTGCACAGGGTGTTAGTTACGTTTTCGAAGTGTTACGCGTTTTGTCCGCATCAATAATCGAAATAACAATGTCTAGGTTGAATTTAAACTAAACGAATTCCCAACACAAACAATCAATTTCTGAATTCATCGCCTTTTAATAAATGTCACGCTTTCTAATTACAAACGTGCTGAGAACGTCGTCAATGCTAATACAATGTATGGTTGTGTATTAATTAATGTTATTAAAAAAATGCAAAATGAATCTGCGAAAAAATAATTGTGCAACGCACGGAACTTGTTCACGCCATTTAAATCAGTTTAAGTGGCCACTTTGCACTTACAAACACTAGGGCTGTTTTTTTCTAAACCTAAATAAAAAATATTTATTTAAATTGTCGTCAACGGCAATATTTGATAACATTATTTTATGTTAAAAATGTTGGACTTAGCCTGGATAATTATCAAGTGTAAGTCAAAATTATGGTTATCGAGACTAAGTCCAAAAAAAGTCAAAACAAAATATTTTTTTGAAAATCAAATAGATTTATTGCAGTTGGCGACAATATGAAATATTGAAAATATATATTTTTTATTTTAAGTAAAAAATAAATTCTTCTTATCCCCGCTTAAAGAAAAACAGCCCTAATAATTTATAATATCCTGGTTGGACAGCATACATACAATGACTATTTAAGGATATTTGCTTTTCAAGTGTGCGACAGTAATCGGACATCGTTCAACATGAACATTTTGAAACTCGTATTTGTTCTCGTCATTTTGCCAATTCTACGGATTTCGGCATTTAATATCGAACTGAGAAAATGGAACTTAAATGACTATAAAGCGAATAAATCTATCGAAGAGGTCATAAAGGAATATTTCGAAACAAAAACTCGCCTGCTTAGCGTGACACTTCATTTGGAATATCCGGGAGCATGGGAATTTGCCATCAACGATTATTTATCGGATGTTTTTAAAAGAACGGAATCGATGAAATTTGAAATTTTCAAAAGTAAAAAAACTAAACATTACAAAAAACTACCATCTACATATAATTTATGGTATGTGGACTCATCCAAGGCCTTTGGGTAAGTTAATCGCCAAATATCGGTTTTACATAATGTTGGCATATTTGTTGGCAGTTTCATTTCGATCATGAGATAGTATGTGGATAGAATGGACAAGAATGATAGTTAACAAAATAAACATATCTGGAACTATTGGATATAAGATTGATTTTGCTTATGACCACCACGACTGTATGAATAGCCGTCCAAGTGAAGATCGCTGAAACCAAAAGTGAATAATGACCCAAAAAATTTTTGAAATTAAATAAAAAATACCAAAAAATGTGAAAAACTACCCAAATTGAATAAAAACAATCGCACAGAATTTTGGCTGATACTTCACTACACCAACATTTATTTGAACAATCAATTGTTGTTTATTTTTTGAAAGTATGTTCTTGCAAGAATTCAACATGTTTGGTTTTGGATATACCCCAGAGAGACCTTTCCGTTTTTGGACATTCTCCACAGGAGGAATTCTTTAAGCCGAATGCCTATGAAATCTATATTGTGCGTAGCCAACATTGCAGATATCCAAAATCTTTTTGTCTTTATGAAATATGCTTTAAATGCATTCATTAAATTGAGTGACTACACCATTTTAAGTAGAAATTGGGAAATGAAAATTGAAGTTGAAATTGAGAAATGAAAATTGAAGTTGAAATTGAGAAATGAAATGTGAAATTGAGGAAATGCAAAATGAAATTCAGAAATGAAAATTGAAGTTGAGAATATGAAAATTGAAATTCAGAAATGAAAATTGAAGTTGAAATTGAGAAAATACATGTTGAGATTGAGGAAATGCAGAATTGAAAATTAAAATTGGGAATATGCAAATTTAAATTCAGAAATAAAAATAGAAATTGTGAAAATACAAATTGAAAATGAGAAATGTAAATTGAAATTCACAAAATACAATTTGAAATTGTGAAATGAAATTTGAAATTGAGAAAATGCAAATTGAAATTCAGAAATGCAAATTGAAATTGAGGAAATACAAATTGAAAATGAAAATTGAAGTTGAGAAAATGAAAATTGAAATTCAGAAATGAAAATTGGAATTGAGGAAATGCAAAATGAAATTCAGAAATGAAAATTTAAATTGAGAAAATGAAAATTGAAATTCAGAAATGCAAATTGAAATTTGATAATAAACAAATTGATATTGAGAAAAATTGAGGATTTTTGGCATTTGAATGAAAATTGAAGTTGAAAAAAATACAAGTTGAAATTCAGAAATGTAAATTTAAATTGAGAAAATACAAATTGAAATTAAGAAATACGAATTGAAATTGAGAAAATACCAAATGAAAATGAGAAATGTAAATTGAAATTGAGAAATACAAATTGAAATTCAGAAATGCAATTTGAAATTGAGAAAATGCAAATTTAATTTCAGAAATGAAAATTGAAATTGAGAAAATACAAAATGAAAATGAGAAATGTAAATTGAAATTGAGGAAATGCAAATTGAAATTCAGAAAATATAATTTTATATTGAGAAATGAAAATTGAAATTGAGAAAATGAAAATTGAAATTCAGAAATGCAAATTGAAATTTGATAATAAACAAATTGATATTGATAAAAGACAAATTATTATTGAAAAAAAAAAAAAACAAATTGATATTGAGAAAAGACAAATAAAATGATGAGTACCGCCAATGAGATGGATTTTTTTGGCATTTGTGGTTGTTGGGACCATCCACGTGTTCGCCTATCAACAAATGGCATGGTGATATTCATTTCTTTATTTCAAGTCAACTTTTCTTTACATGTCTTTATATAATTTCTCAATATCAATTAGTATATTCCCAATTTCAACTTGTTTTTCTCATTTTCAATTGTTAATTTCTAAATATCAAATTGCATATTCTCAATTTTAATTTCAATTTGTATTTTATCGATTTGTATCACACTGATTTCTTAAGTTTTCTTAAATAAGCTATAATATATCTTTCGAAAGCTCCAGGTTTTTATACACTCTACGAGAGTATTATGTATTTGTGCATTTGTTTGTAACACCCAAAAGGAAACGAGATAGACCCATTGTTAAGTATACCGATCGACTTAGAATCACATTTTGAGTCGATTTAGCAATGTCCGTCCGTCCGTCTGTCCATCTATTCTTGTAGTCAAAGTCCAGGTCGCAATTGTTGATAGAACAAAATGAAACTTTGCACAACGATATTTTATGGGATAAGGACGAACGCTATTTAATTTGAAGAAAATCGGTTCAGATGTAGATATAGCTCCCATAAATATTTTGCTCCCGATTTTACTCTCTTCACGCTAGATACCAGAATTTCTTCAAATTTGGCAAAATATCTTATATTTCCACTAGAAACACCCATGGTGAAAATTGGTTAGATCGGTTCAGATTTGTATATAGCTCCCATACAAATTTTGACTTTTTCCGCTTTAGAAACCACATATTTTATTAGATTGTCTTCAAAATTAGCAAAACATCGTATATTTAAACTAGGAACACCTGTGGTGAAAAAAAGTCAGATCGGTTCAGATTTATATATAGCTCCCATACAAATTTCGCTCCCAATTTGACTTTTTCCGCTCTAGAAACCACATATTTTATCAGATTGTTTTCAAATTTGGCAAAACAGCTTATATTTAAACTATGAACACCTGTGGTGAAAATAGGTCAGATCGGTTCAGATTTATACATAGCTCCCATAGAAATTTCGCTCCCGGCTTGACTTTTTCAGCCCCAGAAACCACGAGAATTTCTTTAAATTGAGCATAAAACGTTATACTTGAATTGGATGAACCTATTGTGTAAGTAGAATACAAATATTCTTCTCGATTTGACAAATTGGGTCAGGTCATATTAGCCTATGATTGGGAAGCATACAAAAATCCTTCCCGTTTTCAATTTTTTACCGAATTGAATTGTATTCGGATAGAAAGTGGAGTGTATCATATAGTCGGCCCCGCCCGACTTTAGCCTTTCCTTACTTGTTTAAGATGAGCATGTGGAAATCGGTTGATAACCAACTAAGTTACAGGCTTATTAGTGTTCAAAGGTACGAAAAAGTCGGATTTTTACCCGTGGATGTTTGCAAAATTTCAGTTTTTTGTTCTACTCGAAAAAGCACACAAGAAAAATTAATGTCTCTTCCCAGAGTTTTTGGACCTTCGCACAACGTAATCAACTAAGTTACTCCCTTTCTTAACTTCATCGACTCCCTCTTGGATCGGACTTCGAATCCAATCTACTCATTCGCGGATGACAGTAACCTCTGTCATTCCAAGTCTTCTGGAAATTGAGGACAAGAGTTTTTTTATAAAGCGGTCCCTCTGATCTTCTCTATATCTACACTACCTACATCAGACCAAAGATGGAGTACAACTCCAACAATATATACTCCAAGATCTTCCCTGGGGCTTCTACTCCAATTCTTTTGTTTCCGCCGTCGTTGTTCTATCGATACTTTCATGGTGTTTGTTCTTCGGAAATTCCTGATTTTATTCCGCCCGTGAAAACGTTCGGAAGAGATACGCAAACTTTCCAGGAACTCTCACCCATATGTTGTGGATTGGACAACCGACCGCGTTACACATTACAGAATGAATTCTTTCTTCGCCCTGTCCATACTATCCGTGCATGAAATCGCCTTCCGGCAAATATATTTCCCGCCAATAACGATATTCAGAAATTCAAAACAGATGTCAACAGACACTACTCCCTCTTTCCCCCTTCCAGTACCTTATCTTCCTTCCGCCAACGCAGTGAACTGTATTTATAGGGGAAAATTGCAGGACATATCGTGCTATACAATAATAATAATAAGTAGATTGGATGATAATGAAACATTTTTCTGCAACTCAATCAATTGACATACTTTTGCAATTGTTGTGTGTTTGGCTAGACCGGGTCGCACCCCATACAAAAAAATAAATTTGCGCCGGTCACCCCCTAGAATTAAAGATAATTTGAAAACGATTTGAAGTTTTTTTCGCCACGCACTTTGACCCCGCGCATTTTGTCTTTTGTTTCTTGCATTTATCCATTTATAGTCCGAACCTCTGTAACTTTTTTGTTTATGAATACAAATATATACTTTTAAAGACAAAATTTCAGGGAATTTAAAAATACTTTTTATCGTTTGAAAAACACTGTGAATTATGGGAATAAAAACCGTGATTCCAGAAGTTACTTCTAGATCTTGACGTCGGAGTCAAAAGTGATCAAAGTGGAAAATGTAGCTGTTGTCTAAGACCAATGATATGTCACACGTTACGATCGGACTATAAATGGCGACACAGGAAACAAAAAAATGCGAGGGGACAAAGTGCGTTGACAATTTTAGAAATCGTCTTCAAATTAACTTTAATTCTAATTCACAACTTGTATCCCATATTTTCGAATATGTGGAATACCTAGACAACAAAGTATATTTCGTTTAAAAATACAAAACCAGCGAGACACATACTAAAAATGATTTTTCGAAATTCATACTTTTAAGGGGGAAAGGGATAAAGATGAAACATTTGTTCTTTTAGGGAAGATCGAGACAACAAAGGAAGAAAATGGTACCAACCAAAGTCTGGTACATTCAGAAAAAGATTTAAAATGAACTAAAATTTAGGAAAATTGAACTTCGTATAGCGCTAAAGCAATATTTCCTCTTATCAATTTAAAACTTTTCATTGAAAGTAGCACATGATTTGAACTAGATTCTAGTTAAATTTTCCTCAAACCAAGTAAATATTTACTCAAACTGAGGAAAATTCCAGTAAGTTTTTCCCCAAACCAAGTACATTTTTACTAAATCTAAGTAAAACTTTGCTGAAATTTTCCTAAATCTAAGTATTTTTTTTTTCCTAAAACTAAGTAAATTTTCACTAAATTTAAGAACAATTTTCCTGAAACTAAATACATTTTTAATCAAACCAAGTTAATGTTTACTAAATCATAGCAAATTTTTTTTTGAAATTTTCCTCAAAGTAAGTAAATTTTTTACTAAAATCAAGTAAATATTTATTTAAACTGAAAACAATTTTGCTGATTTTTTCCTTAAAACAAGTAATTATACACTCCACGAGAGTATTATGTCTTTGTGCATTTGTTTGTAACACTCAAAAGGAAACGAGATAGACCCATTGTTAAGTATACCGATCGACTTAGAATCAGTTTTTGAGTCGATTTAGCAATGTCCGTCCGTCCGTCTGTCCATCTATTCTTGTAATCACGATACAGGTCGCAATTGTAGACAGAACCAAACGAAACTTTGCATAACGAAGTTTTTCGGTACAACGACGAACGCTATTTAATTTGAAGAAAATCGGATTTAGATATAGCCCCCATACGAATTTCACTCTAGATTCCACATATTACAACAGATTTTCTTTAAAATTGGCAATTTCAACTAGAAACACCTGTGGTAAAAATGTGTTAGATCGGTTCAGATTTATATATAGCTGTCATACAAATTTCGCTCCCGATTTGACTTTTTCCGTTCTAGAGACCACATATTTCACTTGATTTGCTTCAAATTACCTTGTATTACCTTATAATTCTACTAGAAACATCTATGTTGAAAATGGATTAAATCGGTTCAGATTTAGATATAGCCTTCATACAAACTTCGCTCCCGATTTGACTTTTTCCGCTCTAGAAACCACATATTAAAGAGTGATTTTTTTGAGGTTAGGATTTTCATGCATTAGTATTTGACAGATCACGTGGGATTTCAGACATGGTGTCAAAGAGAAAGATGCTCAGTATGCTTTGACATTTCATCATGAATCGTCTTACAAACGAACAACGCTTGCAAACTATTGAATTTTATTATCAAGAAAGTTCATTGCGCGCTTCCATTTTATGGTCAGTTTAATCGACCCACTGAAGCGGCTATTGTGACTAAATTTCGCACCAAATTTACATTGTTGGACATTAAACCACCAACACGCTTACGTAGAGTGCGAACTGAAGAAAATATCGCAGCTGTATCGGCCAGTGTTAATGATGACCACCAATTTTCGATTCGTCGCCGTTCGCACCAATTGGGTCTCTGTTACTCAAAAACGTGGAAATGCCAAAATTGGACTAAGCGGATGGACCACCTGAGACGCAGCCGCGGTCAACATTTAAATGAAATTATCTTCAAAAAGTAAATGTCATGGACCAATCTAACGTTTCAAATAAAGAACCGATGAGATTTTGCAAATTTTATGCGTTTTTTTTTTAAAAAAAGTTATCAAGCTCTTAAAAAATCACCCTTTATATCAGATTGTCTTCAGATTTGGCAAAACATCTTATATTTATGAGTGAAAATAGGTCAGATCGATTCAGATTTATATATAGCTCCCATTAAAATTTCGCTCCCGATTTGACTTTTTCTGCTCTAGAAGCAACATATTTTAACAGATCCTCATCAATTTAGGCGAAATATCTTATATTTGTTCTATAAACAGCCATGGCGCAAATAGGTCAGATCGGTTCAGATTTATATATATCTCCCACACAGATTTATATATAAACCACATATTTTAACAGATCTTCTTCAAATCTTTCAAAATATCACATATTTCAACTGGAAAAACCCATGGTGAAAATGGGTCATCGGTTCAGATTTACATATAGCTTCCATACAAATTTCGGCCCAAAAATTTCCCATACAAATTTCGGATAGACTTTTTCCGCACCAGAAAGCACGAATTTTCACAAAATGAGCTTAACACGTTATATTTGAACTGGATGAACTAATTGTGAAAGTTAGTCACTATATTCCATGTTTGGAGGTGCTATACCGATATAAATATTTCCGATTTGACAAATTGGACCAGGTAATATTAGACGATGATTAGGAAACATACAAAAATTATTCCCGTTTTCAATTTTTTACCAAGTTGAATTGGTTTTCGGATAGAAAGTGGAGTGTATCGTATAGTGGGACCCGCCCGACTTTAGCCTTTCCTTACTTGTTTTTTACTAAAACTCAGGAAAATTTTACTTGATACAAGGAAAAAATTGAACTTAAGATAAGTTCAAGTTAACTAAAAAATTAAACAAATGGTTTTGTTTCAGAGTATGCAAAACTGAAAAAAATGACAACATGAAATATTTCTCAAAAGTTTCATGATACCTCTGCCATAAATAGTTGAGCTATTAATCCATGATTACTACGAAGGCAAGAGAGGTGCCGTCGCAGTGGTTGTTTAGAATAATACTTGAAGTATTAAAGAAATAAGTCTCTGCAAACGAATGAGAATGGGCTTCTTAGATAAATATTCAAGAATTTTCTAAACAATTTCAGATGGTTTTTTATAAGTTCATTAATACTTAAATTTATGAAGAACGCGACAAACATATCAGTAAACATATTAACTTAATTTTAGGAAAAAACACGTTGTGATGTTAGAATTTCTTAAATGGAATTTTTTCCATACAAAAAATTTCTGATTTTTTTTCTTACTTAAACCCTTGGAAATATTCTTCCACATAAGTATGAATTTACTCAATTGTAAGAATTTTTTACTAGATGCAAAGAAACGTTTTTAAGTAAATGCCCTATTAATAGTAAATGAACTATTTACTATGGTTTTGGAAGAGGGAAACATCTACATATATATATATAAAAGAGTTGCGTTACTGACTGACTGACTGACTTATCATTGACCAGCCCCAGAACAAACGGCTGAAGCCAGGGTCATGAAATTTTCAGGGTAGTTCCCAAATATGACGCAGACGTCGACTAAGAAAGGGTTTTACGAAATTCGTACTTTTAGGGGATAAAATGGCCCAAAAAGGGATAAACATCGAACCTTCGTCCTGACTAAACGGCAGTAGCTAGAAACATTAAATTCGGTGAGTTCCTTGCAATGACCATGCAGACGAGCTACAAATAGGGATTTTTCGAAATTTGTACTTTTAAGGACCGAGCGGGACAAAAAGGGATAAAAATGGTACCAACTAAAGTATTACAGCTAGAATCGTGAAATTTGGTATGTAAATTCCTCTGATCATATAAAAACGAAGTAGAATTTGATTTTTTCGAAATTTGTACTTTTAGAGAAGAGCGGGACAAAAAGGGATAAAAATGGTACCAACTAAAGTATTACAGCTAGAAACGTGAAATTTGGTATGTAAATTCTTCTCTCCATATAGAAATGAAGTAAAATTGGATTTTTCGAAATTTTTACTTTTAAGGGGCGAGCGACACAAAAAGGGATAAAAATGGGACCAACTAAAGTATTGCAGATAGAATCGTGAAATGTGGTATGTAAATTCCTCTCACCATATAGAAACGAAGTAAAAATAGATTTTTTCGAAATTTGTATTTTTAGGGGGCGAGAGGGACAAAAAGGGATAAAAATGGTACCAACTAAAGTATTACAGCTAGAATCGTGAAATTTGGTATGTAAATTCCTCTGACCATGTAGAAGCGCAGTATAATTGAATTGTTTGTACTTTTTAGGGGGTAGGCGGGACAAAAAGGGTTCCAATTTAAGAATTGCAGCTATAGTCGGGAAATTTGGAGTGTAAACTGTGTGTAAAGCGCAATCCAAATGGATTTTTTGAAATTTTCTTATAGGTGTGAGCAACAAGGGATAAAAGTAGCACCAACTAAAGTATTGGAGCTATAGTCGTGAAATGTGGTGTGTAAGTTCCACTGACAATGAGAAGCGCAAATCTAAACGAATTTTTCAAATTTTGTACTTATAAACAATGAGCGGGATAAAAATAGTACCAACTAAAATATTTCAGCTATAGTCGTGAAATTTTGTGTTTAAATTTATCTGACAACGTAGACCTGCAACATAAATGGATTTCTCGAAATGTGTACTTTTAAGTTTCGAGCGGGACAAAAAGGGATAAAAGTGGTACCAACTTTAGTATTACAGCTAGAATCGTGAAATTTGGTGTGTAAATTTCTCTGACCATATAGAAGCGCAGTAGTTTTATTTTTCGAAATTTGTACTTTTAAGGGGTGCGCGGGACGAAAAGGGATAAAAATGCTGTACAATCATTTAAATACGTAAGCGCGGAATATAAATGGATATTTCAAAATTTGTACTTAAAAGGGGGGATACGGGACAACAATGAATACATGTGTTACCAAATAAAGTACATATTTTCAGGGGAAGAAAAACACATTTTACCTATAGTGATTTTTCAAAATGTGTACTTTTTGGGAAAAAAGAGCAAAACGTTATAAACTGGCTGGCTGAATCTAGAAACATGAGATCGAGGATATAAATGGTTGTAATATTTTGTTCAAAACTTGGTAGAAAATTATACATACGAAGTAGTTCAGCTAAAATAGTGCATATCAAGCACATTCCTTTGACTGTGTGTGAGTGCTAGCTAATAGGAGGTTTCCAAATTACTATTTTAGATTTATCTATATCCACCAAATGAAAATTAAATAAATACTATCCAAAAACAATGACGGATAAAATGAACAAATAACTGGCTTTTTCGCGTGCGAAGCAGCGGGTACTGCTAGTTAATCATATTTAGTTAATTTTCCAACCTTTTAGGACATTTTTACTGAACTGGAGTAAATATGTTGAACTAAATTGTAGTATGGATTTTACTCAGATTTAGGAATGTTATTTGTCTGAGTGTAGCTAGAATCATACCACATACCACTAACCAAGTAGACGCGTAGCATAAATGTATTTTTCGAAATTTGTACTTTTAAGGGGGATAAAAGGGATTGATTCATCGCATTTGGTTTATACATTTACTAGCTGATCTCCGCCTGTACCAAAACTGCTTTTGGACAGTGTAATGGGTTTGTCAACAATTTGTTTTTTATTTTTTATTACAAACAAAACTAGTTTAACCAGTAGCCCCCCCCATACCAACTAAAAAACCTGAATCTTGTAAATCATCTGGAAAACACAACTACTCTAAAGTTCAAAAGTTACAGAATAGTTTGCAAAACTTCCTTAGCAAAGTTGTTCCTTCCCCGTAGTACGACACGGGGGAGGTACTCTTCGTACTACAGGGTGCGGTAAAAGTCGCGAAGGGGTTTAAGCCAATCATAACTTATTTAGTTCTAAATTTATTTTTCGTACAAAATAATAAAATATAATATCTGTAGATTTTTTAAATTTATATGTGAAAGATTACGTCACGTAAGAGACCACCATTTTCAGCCGCGCAAAGTTGAGCTCTTTCAAGAGCATTTTCCATGACACGAATCAGAGTATCTGGCTGCAACGCTCTTATTTCGGCTCGAATATTCTCCTTCAGCTGTTCAAGGGTTCTGGGTTTATTGATATACACCCTCTCTTCTAAATATCCCCAAAGGAAATAATCAGGTGCTGTTAAATCCGGCGAAAGGACCGGCCAATTGAATGCTGAATTTTTGGAAATTAAACGTTCAAAAGATAATTCTATGATTTTGGTTCGTTGGATAACGTTGTAACTTTCCATGATTAATCTCCTAGATTTATTTTACAAGTCATAAAAAGAAAAAGGTGGACAAATTAATATAGTAAAGTTATAAATTTTTTAAATCCCTTCGCGACTTTTGCCGCACCCTGTATAATCCATAATGAAACTCTTATTCCAGAATTCAAAAGCATCTCCTGGATGAAAGCAACATCTATATGATAGTCCCTTAAAGTATTCTTAAATTAAAATCCATGGCCACATTTAATCATCCATTGATTGATATCATCGTATCAATGGCAACTATAACCGCGCCTAGAACAATCCGCGCAAAATTATGGTCGGACGTTTCAAGTTCTTGGATGTAACCGAATACGAATCAAAATAATTGCATCATCTGCAACTTTCAAATACGGCCGACTCTTCTGCCCGCATTTATTGACAATTCTAAATATACATAATCAAAGTTTGACATCTACGCCAAACAAAAATATTGGAGCAGGACACTATCATTTGTCCTGCTCAGGAATCTTCCATTATCAACTTCCAAAACCTTACACATTTTGATAAGATACAAACATAGTTTCAGCTAGTATGCCAACATGTTATCCTATTACTCCCATTGGCACGGTGGTAACTTATATGAATTTCTTTCTTTCTTTCAGCTCATTACTGGCGTCGATCGATATTCAGTTCGTCGAGAGGATGGGCTATTACATGGTGGTCATGGAAATGGCAACACATCTGACCAAAGAGCGAGAACTGCAGCTGATATTCGAGCTGGCATTTCGACAGAACGTAGTCGATATTGCCGTAGCCATATATGCCAAGAAGTTCACTTTCAATTGGTATACTTACGATGTGTTCCAACCCCAACAATGCCGCGAAGTGGTAACGCGAGTCTTCAATGTTTTCCGAGAAGGAGTTCTGGAATCCGACGAATTATTTCCCTACAAATTGCATAATTTCTACAAATGTCCCGTCGACATTAACATTCTGCATTCTGAGCCCCTTTTCGGCTACAACCTGACCAGCGATCGGAAACAAATCGATCATTACTGGGGAATGGAAGCCAAGATGGTGCATACTATGGCCGAGAAATTGAACTTCGAACTACGACTCATTCACTGGGGGGAGCGTGTTACCAGTACGGTGTACGAAAATGGCACAGCCACGGGAACGTTTCGCGGCCTGATGCAGAACAAAATGGATATGATAATGGGTTACAATCTTTATCCGGCGCGATCTCGTTATTTCGCTGAAAGTTCTTCCTACATCATGACGCCGATGGTATTGGTCGCTCCCAAACGTGACGAAGTCGTCATTGAGGGAATGTGGCTTGCGGAGCCCTATCGTAAAAGTGCGTGGTTGATGATTTTCCTTACGATATCCTTTGGAATGGCTGTAGTCACAGGCCTCCGTTACGGTTCCAAGACATACATGACTTGCTTGGATATGTTCGCTCTGGCCTTGGGAAACTCCACAGCTACACGTTACCGTTTCTCGTGCACGAAGTACAGCATCATTTTTTGGACATTTGGTTTTGTGATTATATGCAGCACATTCCAGGGCAAGCTCTATGGCTCCTTCAATATCCAACCAGTGCCAGCTGCCACCACCGTAGAGCAGTTAATTGCGGCCAACTATACGTTTCTCATAAAAAAGTTTGTGGGACCGGAGCTGATCAAAGCCCTGCAAATCCCACGGCAACAAATCGAATTCATCGATTCATCAGATGATAATGTCGTTTACGCGGGAATGTTGAATGCATCCCGTCCCGAGGCCATGCTAACGAACTATTGGGAATTCCAGGCATTTCTTGAGGCGCAACAACTCCATGACGAATATGATGTCGTACCTCGCATAGTGGTTATGAATCAAATATGTGCATATATGCGACCGCAAGCATATCTAATGGAGCCACTAAATCGCATCGTAAATTTTCTGAATACCGGAGGTATTTTAAAGAAATGGATGTTGGATGTCGCCGGACGCTTTCGAAATGAGGATGAAATAGAATCGAATCGAATAGAAAAGACTACCGAACCAATACCGCTCTCGTTGGCCAAAGTTCGAATAGTGTTTTTTGGTCTGCTGGCATTGCATGCCTTGTCGTTTTTTGTATTTCTGGGTGAAATTCTTGTCAAGAAGTTATCCAGCAAATGTAAATGATTGAAATGAAAAAGGAAACATTTTTTTTATTTATTTATTATGAATTTCAATACAAAGTAAATTTATATTCTAATTTTGGGTCCAGGGATTGAACCGGGGTGACTAAGACCATTGTAGCTAGTTATTGCAGCGACAGACCACAACCTCTGGTGGGAATCGAACCCACAACCCCCACGCTGATAGCCGAGCACGCTACCAACTCGACTACCGGGGCGCTAAGGAAACATTAAATACGTTTCTTTTGCTAACTGCGCCAGTATGTAACAGATTCATTTTAATAACGCAAATATCGATGATGTTTCATAAGAAAAAAAAAAGAAATCTATGTATGCTTTTATTCGGAACTATTGCAAGTAAGTAAAAATGAGTAAGGTATAAAATTTAAATATTTAATATAAACGACGCTTAACCGAAAATATTGAAATAATAAATTACTACTTATTTATTTGTATATCCCAAACAAAAAGAATTATTTATAATGGTCGGATCAATAGTGATAATAAATGAAGCTAACAATTAACAAAAGTAAATTAACAAAATAAATATGGCATGACAAAGAAACTAAATAAAACGAAAGTTATAGAAATACAAGATCACAGAGTAGATTCAAATTCTAAAACCTTAATTACACTGCCCAGCAGCATTTTTGGAACAGAGTGGCGAACCTCCCAGCAAAAACTCTCATTACCAAGTAATGAGGGGAATAAGGCAAAACCATACTTTTTTCGGATCCGCCTCTAATTATTTTTATAAAGGGATTATAAAAAAAAAAAGTATTTCCACGCACGCTTACTAAAAGTTAATATATAAGTAGTGGTTGGTAAGTATGTTGGTTGACGTTGTTGTGTGTTGTGGTTGGAGGTTTGAACACACACAGAAAAACATTTCTAGCAACTTCAACTTATTGCAACTTCACGGCAAGCGAACATATGCACAAAAAAGTACAGTTTTGTTGTTGCAACAAAAGGAACAGAACAATGTAAAGAATGGTGAATGTGTTTTCCTTTCTTCTTATTGTTGTTGTGTTGATAAGATACTATTAAAAAACTATTTTAACAATAAAACAAGTAAAAACGGCGTTAAGTTCGGCCGGGCCGAACTTTATATACCCTCCACCATGGATTGCATTCCACAGAGGTTGTCGGTTTTCGTAGAAGTGCAGTAATATTACAGGAAAATATATTTTTTTAAAATAGCCAAACCAAAACAAATACAAATATTGAAAAATTAATTTTATAAATAAATATAACATTTTAATTATTTCAAACCACGCTTATAAGGTAATGCTACCAATACGTCAATTCAAAAAATAAATATTCTTATATTTATATTTTCAAAGCCATAAATATTGGTAGATAGTGGGTGCTACAGTTGGTTGTATTTCCATTCTATTTGAATTCCAAAAGTACAAATTTTGAAAATCCATTATCAGACGTACATAGTGCAAAATAACCTAACTTCATGATTCAACCAATTTTTGCCGTAAAAGAAAAAGTACGAATTTGGAAAAAACTTTTTATTTTGCGTGTCTATGCAGTCAGAGGAATGTATACACCGAATCCCATGATTCCAGCTGCGCCCATTTGGTTGGTACCATTTTTACCCCCTTGACGTTTCTACGCAATTAGAATTTTATCATTCTAGCTGTAGTCGTTTAGTTGGTACTATTTTTATCCCTCTGTACCATTGTATCCCTTGAAAGTACTAATTTAAAAAAATCAGTTTATTTTCCGTGTCTACACACTCAGAGGAATGTATACTCCGAATTTCATGACTCTAGCTGCGGTCATTAGATTGGTACTATTTTTATCCCCTTTTTTCATTTTAACCCCAAAAAGTATGAATTTTGAAAAATCCGTGTATTTTACTTATCTATGCAATCAGAGGAATGTATAAACCGAATTTCATTATTCTAGGTAAAGCCGTTTGGTTGGTATCATTTTTATCCCTCTATTCCTATTTTGCCCCTTAAAAGTACGAATTTGGAAAAAATACTTTTATATTATGTATCTACTCAATTAGAGGAATGTACACAACGAATTTCGTGTTTCTAGCTGTTGTCGTTTAATATGTACCATTTTTATCCCTTTTTTGCCCCATTTCACCCCCTACAAATAAGAATCACTTTATGGTGCACGTTTTTGCTATAAGGGGAATGCGCATACCAAATATCAAGCAAATATAAACAGACATATTCAAAAAACATGCTTAAATACGCTAAAATATTAGGGATTATTATGAGTATTTTTAGTCCTTGTGAGGGAAAAAATTTTCCCTTTGGACCGATTTCGCCCCATTTCAATCCCAACCGATCTACGACTATAAGACGCATTTATGGAAAATTTGAACGTTCTAGCTCCTTTCGTTTAGATGCTAGCGTGCTTTCAACAGACGGACAGACGGACGGACGGACGGACATGGCTAGATCGTCTTAGAATTTTATGAAGATCAAGAATATATATACTTTATAGGGTCTCAGGTCGATATTTCAAGGTGTTACAAACGGAATGACAAAGTTAGTATACCCCCATCCTGGAGGTGGAGGGTATAATAAAAAAATTTTTAATTCCAACATAGTTCAACCAGTTAACTTTATGATTCTGCAAAGAAATAACTCACATTCCGCGTAACATGCGCACGCTTCGATTGACAAGAAGCAACTTAATTTTCTTCATCAATCGAAACTATCTTCGAGTGACGGTCGCGGCAACATCGAAATGGCTGGATGAAAATGCTACACACAACTCTATGTGTAGCAAAACATGCATGTGTTGTTACCAACAACTACTTTTTTAAGCCATTATAAGGAGTCCATTATTTCATACTTCAAAATAATGCAGCGCGTAATGGGCTGTCATTACTAGGTAATGCAAATAACAATGAGGTGGCATTACCGAGTTTTTGCTGGGCTATAACTCTGAAAGGGCATGTTGAGTAGATAATTTTTGTAGAATAAACTTATAGTGCAGCTGGTCTGAGTTTCTTCTAACAGTGGTTCAAAGTTTTAATTTTTTGGTCGAAAGGAACATTATACTAAGTGAAACAAGTAAAAAATGGCGTTAAGTTAGGCCGGGCCGAACTTTTTATAATCTCCCCATGGATTATATTGCACAGAGGCTATCGATTTTCGTAGAAGTGCAGTAATATTACAGGAAAATATATTTTTTTTAATATAGCCAAACCAAACCAAAACAAATACAGTGCGAGCTCGATGCACGCAACCACCTATTACCGCAACTGCTCGTTGTTTGCAACCAACGAAATATTAGTATTGGGGTCTTTATAAGCGCAACTTATGGTCTTGATTATCGCAACTTGTATACAAAAGTTGTAATGTTCGTTTTCTATTTTCCGGATAGATGAAGATACTTTGAATTTAACTAAGGGCGAAGCTGAATTATAGGGACCGCGCATTAGTAAGAGCCCATATAATCGTCCCAGCAGACATGCAATGTGCGGAAATGTACAGCGATATTTAAATGAATTGATGCCATCGAAATGAATATCATTGCGACTTCAATTGAAATCATCGGGTTATTGAACTTAAAATCATGTATTTTTAGCAGAGATTAGTGCATGGTGTAAACTTCGACTAGGGTTTGCATTTTCCCGTACTTTTTATTTCCCGGGAAACGGGAATTATTTTTTCAATTTCCCGGGATCCCGGGACAGCACGGGAAATCGTCAACATACTGAGTTAAGCTTATTTTTTCCAATGAAACCTTCACATTTTATTAAAGTGAAATAAATATATATTTCACAACGAACCTGTTACAGAACTCATATAATAAAGCGCAATGTGAGATCAATTCAATCAGATATTTCTTATTTTATTGGAAAATGTGGACGCGACGGAGAACGATCGTTCACATTAATAGTGAGTCGCTTCGAAAAATTTAAATTCTTTATTTGGCGTTCGGATACATGCCCAAAATCTATTTTCACCGTTTTTTTTGCAGGAAAATCCGAACAAGTGGATTTTGAGTCTAAATCTGAACGCAGCTTAAAAATATTTTGTCATCCAACTGCTTTGACATGCCTGATTAAAAGCAATGTGATCTAAATTTTTATACAACATTTTTAATTTTATTGTGGAAATGATGAAAAAATGTATGCGAAGAAATATGTAAAATTTTCTACTGAATTCCCGCGGGATTCCCGTACGAATTTCCCGGGATACGGGAAATGAAAAATGTGCGAATTCCCGGAAATTTTCCCGCGGGAAATCCAGGGATGTTAACCCTAACTTCGACCATTAGAGTTTTTTGCTTAGTTTATTTCCACACTAACTTCGTTGCCGGATATCCGTTAAATAACTGATTTGGAAAATTGTGGTCCGCAGATTGCAAATATCGTTAGAGTATCCTTGGATAATAAATGTTTTCGTGAAATCAAAATGCCAATAGGTGAAGTCTCCGGCCTTTTCGATAGCTTAAGAGCTCATTCATTATCCAGAAACAATTCGCCGACTCCCAAATCTAGTGTCTTGCTTTCATACCTTTGCAATATGGTGTTAATAAATCTGAAAAATCCAACCGAAAGGCTGTACACAGTTCAATAAATCTATTGAGTTTAGTCTGAGACAATTATTCAAAGGTCAATTTGGGGTTTGGTTATCGCAACTATTCGGTTATTGCAACAGGCATGGACAGTTATTAGTTGCGTTCATCGAGCTCGTACTGTATTGCAAAAATAATTGTATAAATAAATAAAATATTTTTATTATTTCAAATCACGCTTATTGTAAATATATTTATATTTACAAAAAAGCTTAATTACCATAAGTATTGGTAGATAGTGGATGTATTTCCATTCTATTTTAATTCCAAAAGTAAACATTTTTAAAATACAGTATCTCACGTACATAGTGCAAAATAACCTAACTTCTTGATTCAACCAACCTTTGTCGGCTTGTCTAAGCAGTCAGAGGAATGTATACACAGAATTCCTTGAATCTAGCTGCGGCCATTTGGTTGGTACCATTTTTATCCCCTTTTTCGTTTTTTACCCCCTTAATTTCTAAAATCTCCTTATTTTACGTTTCTACGCAATTAGGGGAATGTACACTCCGAATTTTATCATTCTAGTCAGTCGTTTAGTTGGTACTGTACCCATTGTATCCCTTGAAAGTACGAATTTGGAAAAAAAACTTTTATTTTTCGTGTCTACGCAATCAGAGGAATGTATGCACCGAATGTCATGCTAGCTACTGCCATTTGGTTGGTACCATTTGTATCCCTTTTCCCATTTTACCCCCTTAAAAGTAAGAATTTCGAAAACCTCTTTATTTTACGTATACACACCGTAGCAGTTTAATTGGTACCATTTTTATCCCTCTGTTCCCATTGCATCCCTTGAACGTACGAATTTGGAAATAACCTTTTATTTTTCGTGTCTACGCAGTCAGAGGAGTGTATACTCCGAATTTCATGACTCTAGCTGCGGTCATTTTGTTGGTACTATTTGTATTCCCTTTTTCCATTTTAACCCCAAAATATACGAATTTTGACAATTCCTTTTATTTTACGTGTCTACGCAATCAGATGAATGTATACACCGAATTTCATTATTCTAGGTGCAGCCGTTTGGTTGGTACCATTTTTATCCCCTTTTTCATATTTTACCCCCTGAAGATTACGCAATTAGGGGATTGTACACACCGAATTTCATCATTCTAGTTAGTCGTTTAGTTGTTACTATTTTTATCCCTCTGTACACATTGTATCCCTTGAAAGTACGAATTTGGAAAAAACATTTTATTTTTCGTGTCTATTCAGTCCGTGGAATGTATACACCGAATTCCATGATCCTAGCTGAGGTCATTTGGTTGGTACTATTTGTATCCCCTTTTACCATTTGAACCCCAAAATGTACGAATTTCGACAAATTCATTTATTTTACATTTCTACGCTATCAGAGGAATGTGTACACCAAATTTCATTATTCAAGATGCAGCCGTTTGGTTGGTACCATTTTTATCCTTTTTTCCCATTTTACCCTTTTAAAGTACGAATTTGGAAAAAATAATTTTACATTATAGATACATAATGTAAAATTATTTTCAATTTCAATTAGAGGACTGTACAAACCAAATATCGTGTTTCTAGCTGTTATCGTTTGATAGATACCATTTTTATCCCTTTTTGTCCCATTTCACCCCCTACGAAGAAGAATCACTTTACGGAGCACGTTTTTGTTTTAGGGAGAATGCACATACCCAACATCAAGTAAGTACAAGTAGACATATTAAAAAGAACATGCTTAAATACTCTAAATTTTAGGGATATTTTCAGTCCTTGTGAGGGAATTTTTTTCCCTGTGTACCGATTTCGCTGACTTTCTATCTACAACTATTAGACGTATTCACAGTACCTTATAATTCAATTAGAAACATCTATGGTGAAAGTGGGTGAGAAATGAAGTATTGCAATTGATATGATTTTCGCGGGAAAACTGCTCATAAATATCGTGTTAAAGAAATGAGTTATGTATGGTAGCAACATAGGTATTAGGCCTGTTCGATTGGCTTTACTAGCTTAATATTTGTATGGAATTTACTCGCTTAACAAGAAAGTAGCTTACTACTTCCTTAGTAACTGAGTAAGGTGGTGCCAGATATTTATCTCTGATTTATTTAAATAAAACCAATGGATAAAAATGTTGCCACCTTATCAAGTCTCTTAATTTTAAGCTAGTAAGCCCAATCGAACAGAGCTATTATGATTCTCAAACATTTGGGATGAATATTATCATAATACATGGCATTGGGCTTAACACCAGCAGAACTAAGTTTTCTAGGTTCTAAATGTGAGAACTCAAACCTGGGTGTATCTTGACTACCTGAGGAAATATACGTGGAATCGACAATGTCGTCATAGAAGCTTGGATTTGGCGTTCTCATTGGTATTTGAGTGAAGTTTTTATTGATACGGTCTACATAAGCATTGCAATCGATACTATTTCTGTTTTAGCCAATCCCTATGTCTTTAATGGTTCTCCATGTTTTTTTGTTGAACCTTCGGACGTTTTCGAGGTGGTACGCGTTTTGTCCGCATCATATGATGTACCTAAGTATACTCTCCCAACCCTGTAAGGACTATAATCGAAATAAAAATTCAAATCATCTGGGTTGCGCCACCACCTTGCTTAGGTTGACCTTGAACTTAACGAATTCCCAATACATAAAATCCATGCCGGAAGACATCGCCTTCAAAGGATTGTCATGCTTTCTAATTGCAAACTTACTGCGAACATCAAAGCTAATATGTATATTAATTAATTCTATTATAAAAATGCAATCCACGAAAAATTAATCGCCCAATGGACGGAATTTATTTTCGTCATTAAAATCAATTTGAGTGACTTTAACTTTGCAATTAAAACCTTGATGGACAGCATACAATGACTATTTAAGGATATTTGCGTTTAAAGTGTGCAACAGTAATCGGACATCGTTCAACATGAACATTTGGAATCTCGTATTTATTCTCATCAATTTGTCAATTCTAGGGATTTCGGCATTTAATTTCCATTTGAAAACATGGAAATTGAATGACTATAAATCGAATAAATCTATCGAAGAGGTCATAAAGGAATATTTCGAAACAAAAACTCGCCTACTTAGCGTCGCCATTCATTTGGAATATTCGGGAATCTGGGAATTTGCCATCAACGATTATTTGTCGGATGTTTTTAAGAGAACCGAATCGATGAAATTTGAAATTTTCAACAATGAAAAAACCACAAAACTAGCTGCTACACATAATTTATGGTATGTGGATTCATCCAAGGCATTTGGGTAAGTCAACGACGATCGACGCATAGTGGTATTTTATTGGCAATTAAACCGAAAACTCTGGGAAGTGATATTATTTTTCTGGTAGTTATTATCGAGTAGAACAAGAAGCTGTATTTGAATTTTGTCAGACACCCCTAAAACTTTGAGTTACGAGTAAGACCGTAAAACCGATTTTTCGACTCTTGGCACACTTATAATCCTGTTACTAACTTGGTTATCAAACGATTTTCATTTTTTCATTGGATTTAAAAAGCAGAAGAAACCTGGAGCTTTATTCAAGAAAACTGAAGAAATGTGTGAGCCTTTGTCCAGTTCGGTCGGGTCGAACTCCACCATGGATTGTATTCCACAGAGGCTATAGATTTTCGTAGAAGTGCAGTAATATTACAGGAAAATATATTTTTTTAATATAGCCAAAGCAAAACAAATACAAATATTGAAAAAGTAATTTTATGAAAAAATATAATATTTTTATTATTTCAAACCACGCTTATAAGGCTACATTTACATATCGAAATAATACTTCAAGTCAATTCAAAAAATAAATATTCTTATATTTATATTATCAAAAGGCTTAAATACCATAAATATTGGTATATAGTGGGTGCCACAGTTGGTTGTATTTCCTTTCTATTTTAATTCCAAAAGTACAAATTTTGAAAATCCATTATCAGACGTACATAGCGCAAAATAACCTAACTTCATGATTCAACCAATTTTTACCGTAAAAGAAAAAGTACGAATTTGAAAAAAACTTTTTATTTTGCGTATCTATGCAGTCAGAGGAATTTATACACCGAATTCCATTATTCTAGCTGCGACCACTTGGTTGGTACCTCTTTCCCATTTTACCCACTTAAGAGTACGACACACCGAATTTCACCATTCTAGCTGTAGTCGTTTAGTTGGTGCTATTTTTATCCCCCTGTACCCATTACACCTTGAAAGTACAAATTTGTAAAAAACCTTTTATTTTTCGTGTTATAGGGGGAATGCGCATACCTAATATCAAGTAAGTACAAGCAGACATATTGAAAAAATGCGCTTAAATACTCTAAAATATTAGGGGTTATTATGGGTTTTTTCAGTCCTTGTGAGGGAAAAATTTGAAGAAGATCTGTTAAAAAATGTGTATTCTAGAGCGGACAAATTTAAATTGGGAGCGAAATTTGTATGGGAGGTATATATAAATCTGAATCGATCTGACCAATTTTCTAATTGTTCTAATTGAAATATAAGATATTTTGCAAGATTTGAAGAAGATCTGTCAAAAAATGTGGTCTCTAGAGCGAAAAAAGTCAAATCAGGAGTAAAATTTGTGTTGGAGCTATATATAAATCTCAGCCGATTTGACCCATATTCACCATTGGTATTTCTAGTGGAAATATAATATATTTCTCCAAATTTGAAGAAGATCTGTTAAAAAATGTGTTTTCTAGAGCGGACAAATTTAAATTGGGAGCTATATATAACACATATCACACATATCTAACACATTTTCATTTTCACAGGTGTTTCTATAGGGTGATTATTTAAGAGCTTGATAACTTTTTTTTTTAAAAAAACGCATAAAATTTGCAAAATCTCATCGGTTCTTTATTTGAAACGTTAGATTGGTCCATGACATTTACTTTTTGAAGATAATTTCATTTAAATGTTGACCGCGGCTGCGTCTTAGGTGGTCCATCCGCTTAGTCCAATTTTGGCATTTCCACGTTTTTGAGTAACAGAGACCCAATTGGTGCGAACGGCGACGAATCGAAAATTGGTGGTCATCATTAACACTGGCCGATACAGCTGCGATATTTTCTTCAGTTCGCACTCTACGTAAGCGTGTTGGTGGTTTAATGTCCAACAATGTAAATTTGGTGCGAAATTTAGTCACAATAGCCCGAATAGCCGCTTCAGTGGGTCGATTAAACTGACCATAAAATGGAAGCGCGCAATGAACTTTCTTAACAGAGCACGCATTTTGATAATAAAATTCAATAATTTGCAAGCGTTGTTCGTTTGTAAGACGATTCATGATGAAATGTCAAAGCATACTGAGCATCTTTCTCTTTAACACCATGTCTGAAATCCCACGTGATCTGTCAAATACTAATGCATGAAAATCCTAACCTCAAAAAAATCACTCTTTATAATAATAGATATAGAATTAAAATCAATAGTTTTGAACTTTCATCCGATTTTAATAAAAATTACCACATATGAATATACCATTTATATTCCTTGGCGATCGTTTACTTCAGGCCTCAGTTGTTCTTCTAATTTCTGAGGATATAGCTTCGTTAGTGGGAAAATTAGATGTAGAAAGAAAAGAAGTGCTGGGGTTTGATAGCAATTTGAAAACTAAACTTAAGAAATTATTTTTAAAAAAATCGCAAAATCTTCTTACTGAAGTGTTTATAGTCAATTACATACATCCTATCCGCAAGAGTGAGTAGAAAATATGCATATTGATCAAAAATAATATATACAATGCGCAGAGGTAACAAACGGCCAAAAGACTAAAAAAAGAATTTTGTTTTTTAAATACATTAATTTTGATGTCACACGAAATAAAATAATACATTTTCTAATATATGTTTTACAGTGGTTCTAACTTCAAAATTCTAGTTTGCATATATATGTATATTAGAGTGGCTTCAAAATAAAAGTTGAGGATGTTCCCGACTAAAATGAAAGATTGGTTTGTTTTTTGTATTTTCCCAAAATATTTATCATTGTCCGTTCGTGAGCTGGACGCATTCAAAATAACCTCTATAAATCAGGGTTTTTTCTTGAATAAAATTCACGGTGAGAATGTTATTTAGAAAAAAAAAACTGCTAGAAATTATAATCTGGCCCGACCATATCAAAAACTTGCATATGTAAATCTCAACCGATCTGACCCATATTCACCATTGGTATTTCTAGTGGAAGTATAATATATTTCGCCAAATTTGAAGAAGATCTGTTAAAATATGTGGTTTCTAGAGCGGAAAAGTCAAATTGTGAGCGAAATTTGTATGGGGTATATATAAATCTGAACCAATCTAACACATTTTCATTTTCACAGATGTTTCTAGTTGAAATATAAGATGTTTTGCCAATTTTGAAGAAAACCTGTTAAAATATGTGGTATCTACAGTGAAAAAAGTCAAATCGGGAGTGAAATTCGTATGAGGGCTATATCAACATTGGAACCGATTTTCTTCAAATTAAATAGCGTTCGTCCTTATCCCGAAAATTATTATTGTGCAAAGTTTCATTTGGTTCTACCTACAATTGTGACCTGTATCGTGATTACAAGAATAGACGGACAGACAGACGGACGTAGCTAAGTCGATCGGTATAATTAACAATGGGTCTATCTTGCTTCCTTGTGGGTGTTACAAGCAAATGCACAAAGACATAATACTCTCGAGGAGTGTATAAAAATAAAAACAACCAACATTGATTGGAATAAAACTATAAGAGCAGGAGGAAGAAGAGATTGTGAATATACACCACTGAATATTCCAAGGGATTATAAGTAAGTACTATTAATCTTAAGTTGCAGTTTTTTGCAATATTTTCATTAGGGGCATTTTAAGTGGCCCATTTTATTTTTAAAAATCTGAAATAATCTCACATATCGAAATGCTAAATTTCTGAATTTTATGATGGTAAATAAAAAATTTATAGTTATTATTAAAAAAGTGGGCTTGGCCCGCCCAAATTTTAAAATCAGAAATAATGTCACATATAGAAATTCCACGTATCAGAATTTTATGATGGCAAATAAAAAAGTTATAGGGTTTTTGCTGTAAGTTACAACTGTATAATGAGTCAAAGCCTTTTTGATTTACCCTACAAAGAAAAATTTTCCCCATATTTCTTTTATTGAAAAACGCGTTCTGATTGGTTTTTTAAAAAAAGAAAACCGAAAACCGTCGAAAAACCCGACATTCATGAAAAAGCAATTTTTGTAGTTTTTTACTTATATTTTTTGCAGTCTAATGTAGGCAACCATCCCACTGTGCGACACATCAATCGCCGTATATATTGTTTACATAATGTTGGCATACTTCAAGGCAGTTTCATTTCGATCATGAAACCTGTGAATAAACAAGTGCTGTCGTTAGGCTTAATAAAAAATAATCTCAACTGATCTGTAACTATTGAACATAAGGGTGAGATTTTCTAATATAAAAGCTCATATCTGTTACTGATTTGGAAAAAAAGTTGCCCAAGTTCTATCGGTTTCTTAATCATAATACCAGGTCAATGGATTTTGATAGCATCATCTACAACTTCACTGCGGAATCTTTCAAATATTATTGACTCCTCTGTCTGCTTTTATTGACAAATATAAATTGGTAATTCCATTGGAACGGATGTAACACTCAGAGTTACAAGCCGAACCATAATTATCGGCGGCTTTCGGCTGATTTACCGGCTCGTTCTGTCATTCGATCACCCCCATTACGAAAATTATTTGCTAATTTTGGGAAAAGGGAAGGAACAATTTGTATTGGTTTTTAATACCTTTTCTTTTTTTGTCAAGTAGTTCAATATTTGTTAATATTAGCCGATATTTGCCATAATTTCATATTATTATCTCATACAATTATTTTTTGGGAGTGGAAATTAAATTTAATATTTTTTGGAATTACAGCATTTCATGTGAAGCCTATTTCTCAATATCACAATCCTTTCAAAGAATGGTGAAGCTCTACCTACTTTAACACACCAAACAAGCACAATATTAAGGTTCATGTCCCAAAAGTGTCCGAATAGTGCAAATGGTATTGTAGTCGGAGGACAGTGCAACTCCATATCCTATATATACATGTGTGTGCCGACGAAAATCATCGTCGCGAGATTCGTGGCTTTCTGTCCTACACAATAGTGGCCAAAGAATTGCGACTTTCAAATCAAAATACAATCATTCAACTACTATAGACGTCATCATATACCAAATTCAAAGAAAGATCCATATATTGCACAGTAGTAGGTTATGTAAGTCGACAGTTATATTATCTTTTGCAATTTTAAGTGGGTTGTATATTTTGGTAGTAAGATTTGACAGACTTAGACCTCCTTCAGATCTAAACATTTATCGGCGGCGTGGTTGAAGTCGATATGAGCCGATGAAACGTACGGCGGCTTGTCGGCTTAAAATCGGTCGGCTTGTATCTCTGGTAACACTTTTGCTTAAATACTTTTTTTGCTAGTATATTTAAATTGTAACGGGCGTGTCATTTTGACGGAAATCCTTTTACGACACCAATCTATATCTGGAAAAGGAAATGATCAGACCTATTTTTGTCATTATTTTTTTGAATTAAAGGGTGATTTTTTAAAAGCTGTAGGAAAGTTTTTCAAAAAAAAAAAAAAAAACACATAAAATTCAGAAAAAATGCATGAAATCTTTATTTGAATCGATAGTACGGTCCATATAATTTAATGTTTGAAGATTATTTCATACAAATGTTGACCCTGACTGCGCCTCAAATGGTCCAATTTTGGCATACTCTTTCCAACATTTCGGCCGGTATCTCACGAATAAATGCTTCAATGTTGTCTTCCAATGCGTCAATTGAAGCGGGCTTGTCTGTATAGACATGAGCTTTAACATAGCCCCACAAAAATAGTCTAAAGGCGTTAAATCGAACGATCTAGGCGGCCAATTGACCGGCCCCGAACGTGAAATAAAATGTTCACCGAACTCGCCTCTCAATAAGTCCATTGTTGCGCATGCTGTGTGGCATCGTCTTGTTGAAATCACATATAATGCAATTCAAGCTCTTGCATTTTGGGCAAAAAAAAAAGTTGGATATCATCTCACGGTAGCGCTCACCATTCACAGTTACGTTACGATTCGCATCATCTTTGAAGAAGTACGGTCCAATGATGCCACCAGCCCATAAACCGCACCAAACTGTGACTTTTTCTGGATGCATTGGTAGCTCTTGCAATGCTTCTGGCTGATATTCACTCAAAAATCGACAATTCTGCCTATTTACGTACCCATTGACCATTGACATTAAACTGACCATAGAATGGAAGAAGCGCGCGATGAACTTTCTTAACTGAGCATTCTACAGAGACTGTCGATTTTCGTAGAAGTGCAGTATCTCACGTACATAGTGCAAAATAACCTAACTTCATGCCGCAAAAGTAAAAAAGTACGAATTCGAAAAAACCGTTTTATGTGTGTGTGTCTACGCAGGAATGTATACTCCGAATTTCATGATTCTAGCTGCGGCTATTTGGTTCCTGTTTTACCCCCTTAAGAGTACGACTTTCTAAAATCTCTTTATTTTATGTGTCTACGCAATTAGAGAGACATCGAACTTCATCATTCTAGCTGTAGTCGTTTAGTTAGTACTATTTTTATCCCTCTGTACCCATTATATCCCTTGAAAGTACGAATTTGAAAAAAAAACTTTTAAAAACCGTGTCTACGCAGTCAGAGGAATGTATAATCCGATTTTCATAACTCTAGCTGCGGTCATTTGTTTGGTACAATTTGTATCCCCTTTTTTCATGTTAGCCCCAAAAATTACGAATTTGGAAAAATCCCTTTATTTTATGTGTATACGCAATTAGAGGGATGTACACACCGAATTTCATCATTCTAGCTGTAGTCGTTTGGTTGGTACTATTTTTATCCCTCTGTACTCATTATATGCCTTGAAAGAAATTTGGAAAAAACCTTTTATTTTTCGTGTCTACACAGTCAGAGGAATGCATACTCCGATTTTCATGACTCTAGCTGTGGTCATTTGTTTGGTACAATTTTTATCCCCTTTTTTCATTTTAGCCCCAAAAAGTACGAATTTCCAAAAATCCCTTTATTTTACGTGTTTGCGCAATTAGAGGAATGTATACTTCGAATTTCATTATTTTAGAGGCAGCCGTTTGGTTGGTATCATTTTTATCCCTCTATTCCCATTTTACAAGGGTAAAGTGCGAATTTGGAAAAAATACTTTTAAATTATGTATCTACTTAATTAGAGGAATGTACACACCGAATTTCGTGTTTCTAGCTGTTGTCGTTTAATATGTACCATTTGTATCCCTTTTTACCCCCTACGAATAAATATCACTTTATGGTGCGCATTTTTGTTGTTATAGGGGGAAAGCGCATACCCAATATCAAGTAAGTACAAGCAGACATATTGACAAAATAGGCTTAGTTACTTTAAAATATTTGGGTATTTTTAGTCCTCATGAGGGAAAAAATTTTCCGTTTGGGTCGATTTCGCTCGATCTACCACTATAAAACGCTTTTATGGCCAATTTTGACGTCCTAGCTCCTTTCGTTTTGATGCTAGCGTGATTTCAACAGACGGACGGAAATGGCTAGATCTTAAAATTAAAATTTTATGACGATCAAGAATCTATGTACTTTACAGGGTCTCAGGTCGATATTTCAAGGTGTTACAAACGGACATGACAAAGTTAGTATACCCCCATCCTGGAGGTGGAGGGTATAAAAATGTGTTATGATAAGTATAAACATTACAAATGTTTATCGGTGTTTTTTTTTTTCAATCATAAACTGATTTTGAAATTTTGTCGAAAAAAGTGTCACTTTACGTGGAATCACCCAAATATAATCATCTATGCAAACCTTACACATTTCGATTTCAGATAGTATGTCAACATATTATCCTATTGAGACTGTGGTAACTTATATGAATTTCTTTCTTTCTTTCAGCTCATTATTGGCGTCGATCGATATTCAGTTCGTCGAGAAAATGGGCTATTACATGGTGGTCATGGAAATGGCCAAACATCTGAGCCAAGAGCGAGAACTGCAGCTGATATTCGAACTGGCCTTTCGACAGAACGTAGTCAATATTGCCGTAGCCATTTATGCCAAGAAGTTCAGATTCAATTGGTATACTTACGATGTGTTCCAACCCCAACAATGCCGCCAAGTGGTAACGCGACTTTTCAATGTTTTCCGAGATGGAGGTCTAGCATCCGACGAATTGTTTCCCTACAAATTTCATAATTTCTACAAATGTCCCGTCGACATTAACATTCGACATGCTGAGCCCCTTTTCGGCTACAACCTGACCAGCGATCGGAAACAAATCGACCATTACTGGGGAATGGAAGCCAAGATGGTACATACTATGGCCGAGAAATTGAACTTCGAACTACGACTCCATCACTGGGAGGAGAGTGATGGCAGTACGGTGTTCGAAAATGGCACAGCCACGGGAGCGTTTCATGCCTTGTCCCAAAACAAAATGGATATGTTAATGGGTTACTATCTTCATCCGACGCGATCTCGTTATTTCGCTCAAAGTTCTTCCTACATCCTCACGCCGGTGGTAGTGGTCGCTCCCAAACGTGATAAAGACGCCATTGAGGGAATGTGGCTTGCGGAGCCCTATCGTAAAAGTGCGTGGTTGATGATTTTCCTTACGATAGCCTTTGGAATGGCTGTAGTCACAGGCCTCCGTTACAGTTCCAAGACATACATGACTTGTTTGGATATATTCGCTCTGGTCTTGGGAAACTCCACAGCTACACGTTACCGTTTCTCGTACACGAAGTACAGCATGATCTGTTGGACATTTGGTTTTTTGATTATATGCGGCACATTCCAGGGCAAGCTTTACGGAGCCTTCAATATCCAACCAGTCCCCGCTGCCATAACCGTATCGCAGTTAATTGCGGCCAACTACACTTTTCTCATAAAAAGGTTTGTGGAGCCGGACCTGATCCAAGCCCTGCAAATCCCACAGCAACAAATTGAAAATATCGACCCTTCAGATGATAATGACGTTTACGCGGGAATGTTGAATGCATCCCGTCCCGTGGCCATGCTAACGAACTATTGGCAATTCCTGGCATTTCTTGAGGCGCGACAACTCCATGACGAATATGATGTCGTACCTCGCACAGTGGTTATGAATCAAATATGTGCATATACGCGACCGCAAGCATATCTAATGGAGCCACTGAATCGCATCGTAAATTCTCTCAATACCGGAGGTATTTTAAAGAAATGGATGTTGGATGTCGCCGTATTCTTTCGGAAATCGAATAAAAATGAAATACACTCGCATCGAATAGAAACGGCTGCCGAACCAATACCGCTCTCGTTGGCCAAAGTTCGAATAGTATTTTTGGGTCTGCTGTCATTGCATGCTCTGTCATTTGTAGTATTTTTGGCTGAAATTCTGGTCATGAAGATCTCCAACAAATGCAAATGATTGGAAAGAAATGGAAAATATTAAATATGTATGTATGTATGTATGTTTTTTGCTAACTGCAGATGTATGTAACAGATTAATTTCAATATTGCAAGTATCGCTTGCATAGATGTTAGCTGAAAAAAATAATCTATGTTTTTAGTCTAAACTATTGAACGATTGCAAAAAAGAGTAATATATAAAATTCAAATAATAAATAAGAATGTGGAACACAAATAAAATAACAAGGTTCTCATTCTGGTAAAAGGGGTAAAAAGAAATATAGGTGTGTCGGTGTTAGGTGGTATGGTGGTCATTCTTATTGTGAATCGGCATAGGAAACCTTGTGATCCTTACATTTTTAGTATAGGATGTGTTCAGTAATATTATTTAAAACACTACGAGGGATATTTTTGTGGAACATTTTAACCTCCTAGAAACGCCCCTTAAAAAGGAATTTAACGGGGAAAATATTCTACAAAAATAGTTGCCATAAAATATTACTATAAGTCTCTGAATAGACCAAAACTCAAAACTCATCTTAAATGTCAGAAATAATTAACTTAAAATGTCATACTGTCCGACAAAACTGAAACATGTTTCATGAAATCGACAACCTTGTTCAATGGACTCTGTTGCCAACTGATGCAATCCATATGACAATTCAAAAATTACATATGAACTCCTAGTTTTTCAAAATTTCTTAATATGGTGTCGACCTATATTTGATCTGTAGGGGAACGATGTTTGCCTAGAAAGTTGTAAATAACTTCTTATTGTTTTTCCCTGTTCGTTTGGGGTGAGCGTTTGCCTTTTTCATACAATGCAAAAACATAATTTTGTATACCCTCCACCTTAGGACGAAGTATGTATTCATTTTGTCATTCCGGTGGTTAAATTGTAAGGGCCTATCAGAGAAAGGAGCCGAGCTAAAATCGTCGGCGGCGGCTCAGTATTTTGACGGTTATCGGCGGAGGCTCGACGGCTGAGCCGACCCATTTTTGACAGGTCGGAGGCGGTGTAATAAAATTCTAATTATCATTAAATTTCGACAATTAAACATTTGCCTATGTGTTCATATGGGGTTAATACATTCGTTCTAGAGCTTAAATGATTGTGATATGCCGTATACGTTCTATTATATATTTTTTGTCATCGTTGGATCCCCAAAATCGTCCCAATGAATTCTGCATTGAGTATTTAATATAGAGTGGGGTATCATACAGTCAGACCAGGCCGACTTTAGCCTTTTCTTAGCCCTTTACTGTATGACATATATGTATGAAAATATTAGGCCTGTTCGATTGGGTTCACTAGCTTACAATTAAGGGACTTAATAAGGAGGCAACATTTTTATCCATCGGTTTTATTTAAAACAAGTAAGGAAAAGCTAAAGTCGGACGGGGCCGACTGTATGATACCCTCCACTATCCCATTACAATTCAAATCGGTAAAAAAGTGAAATCGGGAAGGATTTTTGTATCCTGTAAATGTATGTATTTGACAAAAAATATTAACCTGGAACGATGTGAACCGGCTTTCCACATGCATTTTTGTAGGTAAAATATAATATATAAAGTTTGGCCAAAATCGGGAGCAACATTGGCGCTGTATCTAAATCTGAACCGATCTTACCCTTTTTTAGTTGGCTTATAAGATGTTGTGTCAAATTTAAAGAAAATCGGATACAATATGTGGTTACCAGATTGGAAAAAGACAAATGGGAGAAACATTTGTATAGGGGCTATATCTAAATCTGAACCGATATTACCCACTTTCAGCATAGGTGTTTCTAGTTGGATTATAAGGTGTTAAGGCTAATTTGAAGAAATTGGGTACTATATGTGGTTTCTGCTGCGGAAAAGGTCAAATCGGGAGCGACATCTGTGTGGGGGCTATATATAAATTTGAATTTCCTAAACAAATTGTGTTTTAATCAAAATCAACATCGGCCCTTAAAATTTAACCACATACATATATCACACTGTCCGACAGTCCATATTACACTTGAACCAGAGTTAATTGGCGTTTTCTCATCCTGTTGCCTCTGAAAAGGATTATAAATTTCCAAGGATACAATTTTTCAAAAATTATTTTTAATACATATTCCAACCCTATGACATCGGTATAAATGCCAAATCAAAGAAAAGAGAATATGTGATAAAAATACTACCCTACAAAAATTTGGATGATATATCACCAAGAAGATATTGCGTCAATATCTTCCATTTATAATTTTGATGAAATTCATCAAAATATTTTTTTCTTATAGGGTTTGGGGTCCGGAAACTCCCGAATCGTTTTTCCCGGGAATTTCCGTCCAAATTTTTCCGGGGATTCCCGGATTTTTAATTTCCCGGGAATACGGGAAATATTAAAAAAATATTTTTTTGATTAAATTTGCTATATAAATTGGAAATTTTAGTTATATTTCAAATGCATATATTTTCATTACTGACAATAATAAAGGGTATTTGTTTATTACTACAAACAGAACTTTTTAAATTCGCCAAGTAGCCATTTTTTGCGAAACCAAGCAAACTTTTTGTGAGTATATCCTCATTGTGAAACATAAATATCATACCGACAATACTATGGCTGATATAATGGTTAAACTTTAAATTTCTTGTTTTCCTAGAAGAATCGACGAAATGAAAGGCGAAACCCTTCTTAAATAACAATTTACTTTGCGTATGAAACCAGTAAGAAATTGTTAAAAATTGGGATATCGTTAAATTTTTTCACATGGAAACTTTCAAGAGAAATCAAATATGAATAGAAATATATCCTAAGGTATTTTTAAATAACCCTTTGTCAGACGTAATGACTGGACTATTTCAATGTTTTTATTTTTCATGAATTTATTTACTTAATATTAAATATTTTATATTGCTTTTACATTTTAGAATATTTTACTTTGTGTCTGTATTTTTTATATAAATCTTCTAAATTAATTGCGTCATAACATTCTCCGAGTTATTTGTTTCCTTAATCATTTTTAATTTTGAATCTAGCGTAGGTCAGTTTGCCCAATTTAATTCTGACGATATTATATTCATATTTGTAAAATGAAAAATAATCTGTAAATTATTTTGACACAAACAATAATTAATCTAATTTGTAATATGTCAGTATTTGAACCTATCAACGCCGATTTTATTTATTAATTAAATAATAAAAATATTTATTTTTAGATTACTATTATATTGTTTTGTTCTTCTCGATCACTTACAATTAAGAGACTTGATTTTATCAATTGGGATTTTCTTAAATGAATCAACAAGAAAAATCTGGCAGCAACACTATGAGAGTACGAAAACTTTGAAATAGTGTACACGGACGTGTATGGTGGGCATTAATAGGTTAAAAAACACAGCAGTTACTAAATGTTGACATTTTAAATCATATTAGATATGCCTAAAATAAATTATTTTTTTTCCGGGAATGAAATGAAAAAAGTCCGGAAAACCCCAAACCCTACCCTTGTATCATTTTGAAGAAATGTTGGCGATATTGATTTTGTTGTCATTTTTCGTATGAATGTTTCGGAAATAAGAAAAGAAAACTTGAAGTTCTAAATGAAATCAGTAGCAAGTGATGAAAAGCCAACTGCTAAGTTGATTATTGATGCAGATCTTTTGGGTACAAAATGTTATCAGACATTAAGATTTTTTGCATTTCACAGAGGCAATGTTTACAAAACGAATTAGAGGATTGACATGCAGTTTTGATAAGACACGCTCTCAAAAAGCTTTTAACTGACCGCTTGGTCAACAAATATACTTGGATGTGAACCAAGGAAAAGCCGTCGACTCAAAATTATAACATAGCTTGTATTATATGCATTTTATTTGTTTTCTTTCAGGCATATGCTTTGGTTCTTTTCCAAATCCAATTGCGAAAATTGCGTTTTTGTCTTCTAGGTGGTTATCTGGCGATATCCCATATTTATCTTCCAGGTGATATTATGGCGATTTCAGATTTCTCTCGGGTGATAATCTGGCAATATCGCCGATTCATCAACCGGATGTGTTGCTTTCGTATTGCCTTGGCGTATCGCCTGGCCGCACAAACATTTCCAATTGAGGTAACTTCCGCAATACGAATATGATAGTTGCCGCAATATATTTTTTCTTCTAGACGATACGATTTCGAATCGTTTTCGTATTACTTCTTAGGTATACATTTCAAGCTTCTATCTGTATTAGTTGCTCATACTACTATTTAAAGTTTTGTCTCTTAAAAAACAAGACATGATTAAACTACATCATTTCAAAGTGATATTGGGAAAAATCCATTTCAATTTGAGAAAATTCCAATTGAAATTGTGATTTTCCATTTGAAAATGAGAATATTCCAATTAGAATTTAGATTTTCCATTTGAAATTGAAAATATTTCCATTGATATTAAGAATGTCCATTTCATAATGAGAATTTTCATTTTTTATTGAGTAAATTCCAATTAAAATTGAGAATTTCCATTTCATATTTGGATAATTCCAATTAAAATTAAGAATTTCAATTTAAAATTTCAAATTGAGAAAATTCCAATCTATATTGTGAAATTTTCCTTTGAAATTCAGAATATTCAGACAATTCTATTTTCTCCCATTAAGATATTTGTGAAAAAAATCCAATCACCCACGACTGAATTGTATGTATTTTTTTTGGACCTCAATTCGTAAAATTATGATAGATGTGAGCTGTAATGACCAAAACATGTATTTTATCAAAAATTAAAAAAGAATTTGGAGGTGTCTGGGAAATTTAAAATACAGATTCTTGTTCTACTCGACAATACTTACCAGAAAAATAACATCACTTCCATTGCACACTGGTCCCAAATCCATTTTAATGGCATAAAGTCCAACAAATAAATACAATCGTGTAAGATTGTACATTAAAGAATAAATAGACCTATCGAACCACACCCACTATCACCTCTCAAAAAAAACTTCATATATAATCAACGTAATGATCACCTTGGTTATCCTGTACCAAGGTAACCAAAACCACAATTTCATGAAAGCTTTTTTTAAGCTTAAGGTGCTTAGTTCGCTTTAGCGAAATTGGTTTATCTGAACATTATTACATAAGCCAAATATATAATAGAAATGTTCTATTTAAATAATTAATTTTTAATATCTTAAGATTTAATACAATATTTCTGCATATCTCTAACGAAATAGTAATGCACGATTTATGCCAAAGAAAATGTGTAACAGTCTCACGGTTTACTTCATTAGTATTCAAATCGGATAGTGCCGGACATGATGGATGGGTAGTGCCATAACAGTGTTATGTTATGTCTGGGAATTATACGTTTATTTCGATAAAAATAATTTTATGCAAATTTGCGATTAGAGTAAAAACAGAAAAACTTTCAACTACCAACGATGATTATGTTTATGTTGTGACTGCTAACTTTGAAAGTAAGATTGCTTCAAAATTCCAGCACACTTTTTCAATTAGTTATATAAATATTTACCCACCTCAATAACATGGGAAATAAAATCAAAAGCATTCATTCATCACTTGGAGTTGGAATAACATCCTCCACATATATAGCTCGTACAACGAGTTAAATACCCGCCAGTATGCACGTTTTGCTCTATATTTTGTGGTGTTTATTATGTTTTTCAGATTCCAAATGATAACAAGTGGCGTTGGTGGTGGTGGTGGTTGTGCTCTGCTATGCTGGCTCTGATGACACTTGAGAAGCTTCGAATATTGTTTCAAGCTAAAGTGGTACTTTGGGTCGGTAGGCGGATTTGTTAGATAAATAAATGAATAAATTACTTTAAATATCATTATGGCTGTCGGGTAATACGTTCAAGTAACTCCATTGACCTCAACTTCTCACCCATGTGTCTGTGGCTGGAAGTCTGGGGGCTAGGATGACGCGACTAGTCAAGTGATGAGCTGCCAGCTAAACGATCGTCGTATCACAGATGGAATTTGTTAAGCGAAACTCCAGCTAGCATTAGCAACAGCGGCAGCTTCAACAAACAATCAAAACGAGTGTTAACAAGTACCAATATACGGAGTTAGGTTCGGTCCGCAACGAATCGTATATACCCTGCCTCCTACCGACTGTCACATCCTGTTGAATCCTAATAAGGTTTCAAAAGGGTACAGTTTTGCGAAGAAAAACTCGTTGAACAGCAGATTTCGGCAACATGGTAGCAGAATTCATCAGCCACCCTGTATAAATTTTGCATTGATTGAATTAAACGTTACTTGTGGCCAGTATCCCGGGATTAAAAAAAAATATTCCCGTTTCCCATAATATTACAAACTCTGATAATGGAGTAGTTCGAAAAATAAAATAAATATTATATTTTTAATCATAAATATTCTTTAAATATCTTACAACACATACTGAGACCCTATAAAGTACATATATTCTTGATCGTCATAAAATTCTAAGACGATCTATCCATGTCCGTCCGTCCGTCTTTCCGTCTGTTGAAAGCACACTAGCATTTAAACGAAAGGAGCTAGAACGTTCAAATTTTCTACAAATGCGTCCTATAGTCGTAGATCGGTTGGGATTGAAACGGGGCGAAATCGGCCCAAAGGGAAAAAATTTCCCTCACAAGGACTAAAAATACCCATAATAATAATCGGTTGGGATTGAAACGGGGCGAAATCGGCCAAAAGGGAAAAAAATTTCCCTCACAAGGACTAAAAATACCCATAATAATCCCTAATATTTTAGCATATTTAAACATGCTTTTTGAATATGTCTGTTATTGTATATTTGGTATGCGCATTCCCCTTATAGCAAAAACGTGCATCATAAAGTGATTCTTATTTGTAGGAGGTGAAATGGGGCAAAAAAGGGATAAAAAAGGTACTTATTAAACGACAACAGCTAGAAACACGAAATTCGGTGTGTACATTCCTCTAATTGAGTAGATACATAATATAAAAGTATGTTTTCCAAATTCGTACTTTTTGGGGTTAAAATGGAAAAAAGGGATAAAAATAGTACCAATCAAATGATTGTAGCTAGAGTCATGAAATTCGAAGTATACATTCCTCTGACTGTGTAGACACGGAAAATAAACAGATTTTTCGAAATTCGTACTTTTTGGGGTTAAAATGAAAAAAGGGGATAAAAATAGTACCGATCAAATAACCGCAGCTAGAGTTATGAAATTCGGAGTATACTTTCCTATGACTGCATAGACACGCAAAATAAAAAGTTTTTTTCCAAATTCATACATTTTCTTTTACGACAAAAATTGGTTGGATCATGAAGTTAGGTTATATTGCACTATGTAGACGTACATAATGGATTTTCAAAATTTGTACTTTTGGAATTAAAATAGAATGGAAATACAACCAACTGTAGCTCCCACTATCTACCAATATTTATGGTATTTAAGCTTTTTGAAAATATAAATATAAGAATATTTATTTTTTGAATTGACGTATTGGTAGCCTTGCCTTATAAGCGTTATTTATAAAATTATTTTTTCAATATTTGTTTTGGTTTGGCTATATTAAACAAAATATATTTTCCCGGTATATTACTGCACTTCTACGAAAGTCGACAGCCTCTGTGGAATGCAATTCATGGTGGAGGGTATATAAAGTTCGGCCCGGCCGAACTTAACGCCGTTTTTACTTGTTTTTTTTATATAAAAATTCATTCCATTTCTAATATCTCATAGAATTTAAGAGATCAGCGGAGATTGTTTGCAACGTGTTACAAACCCAATCATCAAAAGAACACACCTTCCATCCTAATCCGAAAATAACAATTTGTTTATTGTTTTCGTTTATTATTGTTGCTAAGATTTGCAGCATAAATAAATGATTTATACCTTGCTGTTGCTGTTGTTGTTGATGTTGTGTTATTTTTCGTCAGTGAAACAAAAGCAGAACGAGAAACAACAACAACTATGCACAACAGCAATTCAAGGTACAATTTAGAAAGGCAGACAATTCATTTTTCGTCTCTAATAAAGATAAGCGCAGATGAAAATTGATTATTTACATATCTGCCATTGAAACAAAAAAAAAAGATATAAAAATCAAACAACAACAGAAATTTGTATGTAAATTACTTAAATGATGTAATTTTACAGACATTTTCCACAATGGAATGGAAAGATGAGATGAATCTCAGTGATTTTGTTTTCGATTTTTGCCACAGGTCTGATGAGAATGCCTTGCAATTTGATCGTCTTTTCCCAAAATTAAAATTATATTTGTGTAGAAGTAGCACAGTGCGATTTATTGTAAGTTTTTCAAATAGAACTCAGCAAAAACTGTTGTTGCTCCGTTTTCGGCAAGTTAGTAAGCGCTCAAATATGTGTAGGAAGATGAAGTTTGCAGCTCTATTTTGCGTTACAACTAACTGCTACCTGTTGTCTTGCAGCACTCTACGATATATTTGAGTTAATTTGCCTTGTTTCCCCACACTGTATCACCTGTATCCGACCTTGTCATACTATGCATGACATCGTTGCCTCCGAATCATGCAGAGTTTCAGCTGTACAAAAAATTTTTGAACTTAGCGTAGCCTGCTTTTATTATTTTATTTTTTCTTTTAATGAGCATTTTTCACTTTTGGTAATTTTTAATTTAAGTATAGCAAATTTACTAAAACATTACTCTGTATCTAGAAAAATCTTTAAATAGGTTTTAAGGAAGAGAATAATGAATAATTTTTCGTAGAGGTACGGAGAAAATGTATTTATAACACAAACATGGGTTGTGGGGTGAGTGTAAGTGGGCGCTCATCGGGGTCATAGGTGAGGAAAAAATGGGTAAAAATACACAAAAAGCCCCAAAACTCCATCGCAGTCGCCCCCAGAAGTGTTAAATGTAAGACCGACTCCCATTAATTTTCCCTCCCCAATATTTTTTCGAACGCGCAAATCCCCACTTCTTGGGCTCCCATAGAAAAACTACATTTTTATAAAATTTGCTCCCACCGCTCTAACTGCTCCAAGGAGGACCCTAGAGGGGTCAAATTTTACCTAAACATACCTAAACTATTTTTTCCCCGGGAATTCCCGGGATTCCCGGGAATAAAACTTTTTGTTCCCGTTTTCCCGGGAAATGAAGTTCGGGAAACCCAAACCCTATATGCCACGAACCTTCTAGTACTTTCCACACTAATCATCCGGTCCTAAGTATAATGCAAGTCTTTATAATTTTCATGGAGAGTGTTCTCTGAGAGTGAGGGTATATCGAGGGCTTATATTCATAAGTGGCTATGAACAAAAACAGGAGAGCGAAAAAACGGATTTTCTCCTTAATTTTAAGAGTAATTATGAATCATTCTTCTACAGTTTAATCTAAAGAGAATTACTAATTGCTACGATTAAAAAGTTTTCGAAATTTCCTATTATTCGCGGTTTTATGCACGTTCAAAATTGAGCATTATGAATGTTGAAATGAACCAGACTTATTGCAAACTCGATAACGTTTTTTATGAAATGTTGGCAATGTTGTGTAGAAAACGCATTTACCATTTTTATCCGTTTTTCCACATTTTTTACAAAAAGTGGATATTGCGGTAGGACACGGTAAACAAAAAATACAAATTGGATATTTTTGGAAAATTTTCATTTTCGCGGCAAATATGGCTAAAATGATTTTCACACATGACATTTTTGTTTTATGATTTTCTCCCGATCTAGCCAACGGATCCAACTGAAATTTTGTTTGTGTATTAAGAACCAATGTCGCTTGTAACATATATGTAGCCAGTCGCGGTTGCAATTGCTTATATTTAAACTTTCTCTGTTCAGGATTCTGAACACAAATATTCCGAATGAAGTCAGCAATCACATGCCATAAAAATATTATGGTATTCTCAATATGATAAAAAGTTACGCGGGTTTCTCTAAAGATACTTTTCACCATTTTTGACTATTAACGGCGATATGATGGAATGTGATAGTACGATATGCCCTAAATCTAGAAAAATGTTTTAAACGAAATCGTTGTAGCGAATTATAACCTTCGGTTAAATGCTGCTCCATTGTTGAACTACTTTATTTATATTATTTGTAGGTTCATAGCCACTTATGCAGTCACAAAATAACGTGTGAGTTGATAGCCAAATCAAAAATTTTTGAAAAAATGGCTTTAGAAAAAAAATTCTCCAAATTTATATGACAGATGACATCCAAATCTGAGAATAGTTTGGCATCAAAAACTCATTTTCGAGAATATGGTTCATAGCCACTTATGAATATAAGCCTTCGATATATAAGTCGGTTTAGCCGACTGACGTTTTCTTACTTTTTTTTAATTTTTTGGAGACTGTTCCTAAACTATCATTCTATGTGAAAATCGCAAAACTTGTATCGCATCATAATTTCCGTTAATCAAACATACAAGCGGGTGCAATCGGGCATATATTTCTAAAATGAGAGAACGAAAATATTAAAGACACCTTCGCAAATTGTTATTTGTTATAAACAATTTTAAAAACTGTATCAATAAAAAATCATTTTTGTATGCAGATTTTATAAATCTATATGCTCCAATGCACACAAAAAAATATATTGTGTTTAGAGGAAAAAATCTTCGTCCGAAGACATATGAGAAATTAGCCAATTTTTGGGAGATTTTTCATTTGGGTAATTTTTTCCATTTTTTGATTTGGGTGATTTTTTTAGCTCAAAATTTGTCCCTTCAAAATGCTGCTATTATTATTGACAATGCTGTAATTTCAATTAGCTTTAAACGAACAAAATCGATTTGATTACAATAAATTGGCCACGTTAATGGTTGTCACACAATAGCGTCTAAAATTTTATTTGTATGCAGCCATATTTTGGTTTCACGCTCATTATGATCGGTTGGTTGGTTGGCCTGACATCGTTTGTTGTTAAATCAGAGTGTAGTTCGACTTGTTAATGTCTTTCAACAGCATTCACTGCCTTTTAACTTTTAACTATAACTCCCCACACCCCCTCCGAACAAGCACGAGCATTGCGCCCGTCATACAGATCACATCTCATTTGGTACCTTTGCTAACACGTGTATGATTAGATTGCATTATTTGTTGTTGGCTGTGAGATCTTTATGTTGACGGACGGACGGGGTTTGTTAACGAAACCCCCTTCCACCGCCAACCAAGCAACATGTAGTTATGGCGTTTATTGCAAATCAAATCCGCATGAAGCTGTTTTATGATATTCATGATATGATTTCGATTTCGAATTTAATTTTGATTTTAAATAAATCACCCAACACAAGAAGACCCTGTCCGTCCGTCCTACTGTGGGGGCATTGTCTGCTGTTTAGGGTGGGGGTATTTTCAAGGTGGACACAATCATCGAAAAATCAAACAAATTAAATAATTGAATTTTCATGGGAATAAACCACAACAACTCTTGACCACTTTCAATCAAGCATGCAGCTATATAGATCAAGGAACTCTGTACTGTGCCGTGGCGTGGTGTGACTTGACGTGTACTCGTAGGCATCCAAGTGCCATGATATTCGCACATTCTCCGTCAGAAATCATATCACTTTTCATAGAGATGTCCGTAGGTGTCGGCCGCCTGATAGTACTCGCACTTACATTCGTATCTGTACTTGGCCATGTTGTTTTGATCTTGGCTATTTGTTCAATATCAATTTTTTTGTCCGTCCGAACCTGTTTCTAACTCTGTGATGATGGTGCTGATGTTGGCGGTGGTTTTAAGTTGTTAACAACTTAATTATTTGTTTTGATTGAATTTAACACACACACCACCAGCACCCCAACCGCGATCGCACTCCAGGTATCGGATCATTACAATTAACCATCATCTGAAATACCCGTATGTTAAAATCTAATTAATCATTTTCATCTCCAAAGGTTTTCGATTCTTTTTTATGTTATTATCAAGGCCTCCATTGTTCAAGTTTAAGTTCATAATTAAAAAAATCTCTTCAGATGGGTTTTAATAATTAACGTGAATACTCGCAGATACAATTGTATGTTGTAGAGTTCTTTTCGCAGAAGAAGTAGATTGTTTTTAATCAAGGATATTGTTGATTTGAAGCAAAGCTTCTTAATGAACCATCCTTGATTTTTCTCTATGCACATCCCTTGTGAATGTGCCTTTTTAATATTTTCAGGATAAAGCCTTTAGAAATTTACTGAATACTTTTATAGACGAGGTTTTTATAGGTGAACCTGAAATCGTCATCATCATCGAAAAATTAAATAACTCAAAATGAAGTTAACCGCGCTTCACCATGGAGAGCATTCCACAGTATTTTTGCGGTTGAATAGGATATTACAACAAGTTAGAAAGGCTATATCGATTTAAATACTCTAGGCTGGGTCGCGAAAGAAATTTCTACAATCACCACTCAGAAATGAAGATTGGATTGTTTAGTCAGGATCTGCAAAATATTTCATCGCTGGGTAAAACTAAACGGTCATGAAAATGCCTCTAAAAATTATGTCCTCCTCCAGGATGGGGGTATACTAAATTTGTCATTCCGTTTGTAACGCCTTGAAATATGGACCTGAGACCTTATAAAGTAAATATATCGTCATAAACGTCAGCTAGAATCGTGAAATTTGGTACGTACATTCCTCTGACGTACATAGTCGTGGAATTTGGTGTGCAAATTCCTCTGACAACTAGAAGCGCAATCTAAATGGATTTTTTCGAAATTTGTAAATACTTATAGGGGGTGAGGGGGATAAAAATAGTACCAACTAAAATATTGCAGTTGTAGTCGTGAAATTTGGTGTGTAAATTCCTATGACAACGTAGACTTGCAACATAAATGGATTTTTCGAAATTTGTACTTTTATGGGCGAGCGGGACAAAAAGGGATAAAAATGGTACTAATTTAAGTATTACAGCTATAGTCGCGAAATTTGGTTGTAAAATCCTTTGACAACGTAGAAGCGCAATCTAAATGAATTTTTTTCGAAATTTGTACTTATAAGGGGTGAGCGGGACCAAAAGGGATAAAAAAGGTACCAACTAAAGTATTACAGCTATAGTAGTGGAATTTGATGTGCAAATTCCTCTGACAAATAGAAGCGCAATCTAAATGGATTTTTTCGAAATTTGTACTTATAGGGGGTGAGCGGGACAAAAATGGATAAAAATGGTACCAACTTTAGTATTACAACTATAATCGTGAAATTTGGTATGTAAATTCCTCTGACCATGTAAAAGCTCCATCAAAATGGATTTTTTTTTTCAAAATTGGTTCTTATAAGGTCTGAGCGGGACAAAAAAGGGATAAAAATTGTATCAACTAAAGTAGTATAGCTAGAATCGTGAAATTTTGTATGTAAATTCCTCTCACTATATAGAAGCGCAATATAAATGATTACAAGAATAGATGTACGGACGGACAGACAGACAGACGGACATTGCTAAATCGACTCAGAAAGTGATTCTAAGACGATCGGTATAATTAATAATGGGTCTATCTCGTTTCCTTTTGGGTGTTACAAACAAATGCACAAAGACATAATACTCTTGTGGAGTGTATAAAAATACTACAGTGTGTTTAGAAAAATACATGAATAGTATCCTAAGAAGCAATTCTCGTTCGCTTATCAAGACTTTCTTCTTAAGTACTTCAAACATTATTCTAAACAATCACTCCAAAGGAGCCTCTGCAGCAGTCATGATGAAATAGCTCAACTCTTTATTCCATGTTTTCTTTTTTTATATGAGTGTTGCATACTCTGAAGCGAAATAATTTATTCCAGTTATCAAGTAAAGTTGTTAGTCAGGCTGAATACAAATTTACTTGGTTTAAGGGAAATTTTCCTCAGATTGAGTATAAATTTACTTAGTTTGAGTAACAATTTAATTGGATGGAGGAAAAATTCGGATGATTTGAGTAAAATTTCTTAAAAATTTTCCTCAGATTAATTGCTTTGAAGAAAAACTTTCCTCAGTTTGAGTAAATTTTACTTGCTTTGAGGAAAAGTTAAACTGGAATCAATTTTCAAGGAAAAGTTTGTACTTTATGTGAAAAAATATTGCTTTAGCACTTTACGAAGTTCAATTTTCCTCAGTTTTAGACGATCTAGCCATGTCCGTCCGTCTGTTGAAAGCACGCTAGCATCTAAACGAAATGAGCTGGGACGTCCAAATTTTCCATATATGAGTCTTATAGTAGTAGATAGGTTGGAATTGCAACTGGGCGAAATCGGCATAGAAATCGAGATTTCATCAAATTCTGTCAAGCCGTTTAGGAGTTCCATAATTATTTCCCGTTTTTTTTCTCAAAAAAATCTGCAAAAAAATTTTGAAATCCCCACGAAAGCCCTTCATCTCATTTAAATTTTACTGTACTTTCGACATATGACAAGCCAAAAACTGTCAATATTTAGGAAGATGACTAAATATACTAAAGACGATAAAGTGTTTCATGGCGAAAATTGAAGAACAGGGGACAACAGTGTAATTTCAGAAAATTCAATTCAAAAATTCCCCTCCTTTGGACAAACTATAGTTCTCTTCTTGAAGCTAGAATTTGCTTAGATTTACTTTACTTAGATTTCTAATACTAAATGCAGTCCCGCATACCTGTATGTATCTCTGGTAGACAATTACCAGGTCTTTCAAAATTGTCATTGACCGATTACAAATATCATTTGTACTCATTATATGAATTGTCAGAGCATCATTGTATTGTTCGCTGGTATTATTTGTGTTTTTTTCGAAATGAATCAATGTCATTGCATCGTTTGTTTGTCAACAGTTTTTCAAACTAGTCATTGAACTTCTTTGTGACAAGCAAACATTGTTAATAAACCACCTCTCCCCCGAGATCTGAAGCGAGCAAAAATATTCAAAAACATCAATTGAACTTGTCAGCCAGTTAACATTTTTGGTAGTGCCAAGCGAAAACAGCATGTCTCGCTTTAAGCCGTCATCATTAGATGACGACACAAACTGAACGAACGCACTGCACAGACAGACAGACGTGCGTACCTACGATGATGCGAGTAATCATTACAGCTCACCATGAAAATTCTTCATTTTCAAAACCTAGACCTGAATAATTTTCAATATTTCTAGATCACTGCAGTGCCAGCCAAAGATGAGGGTGATGGATGAGTTGTGGATTTTTTGTGGGTTTTTTTTGCTGTCTTATTAAAGACAATCACTTGTTAAGCAGCAGTATTTTTGGTTAATAATGCCAACTGGCGAACAAACGATCGATCGAACAACATGTTATCCTCAATTTAAATTGTGTTAAATAAATAAATTGTGTTCAATGTAAACATGATAAACCCCCATTAAAACTATAGACATGGACAGACAATGAATGGAATGACGGGCGGACGGACGCAGATACCCCACAGCAAATATTAGATGATGAATTTATAAAGTCAATTTGAAGAAAAGGCTAAAACTGACGTTTATGACAGAGCATAAAATCACCGATATTACAGTAACATTAACGTCTGTTTTTTCGCAACACCATTCTACAGACATTTTGGGATGGTTGAGGGGTTTACGTGGCCACTCAATTTCACGAAAGCATTAAGAGGAGTGCGTTAAGGCGCCGAACTATGGACGTAAATAAAAAAAACCGGCAAAAAGTCATATTTTATGACACATGTAATATTGAAAAAATGTTTATGCCATTATTCAACACATATCCAGCATTTTATATCCATCCCTACAAACATTTGGATGATAGATATTGCGGCAATATCTTCCATTTATCGCTTTGAAGAAATTCATCAAAATATATTTTTTTCATATCATCCATTTATCACTTTGGAGAAATATTAGCGATATTGACAAAAAATATATTGTTGGCATTTTTCGTATCAATGTTTGATTAATTATAAAAGATATTTGACTTTTTATTGATAATCCGTGTCTTTTTACGTGTTTTAATTGTAAGTTCTGCAAAATGAATTCGCACGCTGTAAGACAAGCAAGTAAAAGAGAAGCTGCAAGAATAATGACACAAATTTTCCCAAGAAATGAAAGAAACAATGAATCAAGTAATCAAGAGTCAAATAACAAACGTACATATATTGAAGATGTAAGTTTTGATACTTCTCAATACCGTTTTGAAAACGTAAGCGCTTCTTCATCTGAAGAGTTATTTGACTCTGTTGATTGGTACTGATGAAGGTACAGATGAAGATATCCAAAGTCCATACGAAAAGTATGAAACAATGAAAGATAAAATATGCAGATGGTCCATTTGAAATATGATAAGCAACCAGGCTATGAATGAATTATTAGAAATTCTGTGGAGTATGGACGTGCCAGTTCCAAAATATGTGAGAACTCTTAAGAAAACGCCAAAGGATGATCCATCAATTCACATGGTATCAGGTGTTTATATTCATTATGGACTAAAAGACCACTGACCGATTTCATATTGTCAACCGGGTTTGACAATTAAATAATTTTATTGGATTTTAAGGTTGATGGTTTACCTTTGTTGTTACCAAAAGTTCAAATAAACAAGTATGGCTCATACTATGCAACGTTGTATCGTGTAAGGTTATACAAAACCAAAATGCGCTAGCGAATATTTATTATAATTGGTATCAGAAGTAGAACAACTAATTGATACAGGATTCACATTTAATTTTCGTGTATATCGTATTCAAATACGTTGTTTTATAATGGATGCGCCGGCAAGATCGTTTTTACTTGGCTCAAAAGGGCATGCCGGATATTACTCGTGCTTTATTTCATTTGCTGTTAAAAACTTCATCGACAATTTCGAAAATGTGCTCCAAAGAAAATATTGTTTTTAAAGGTAAGAATGAGCTTGGTAATATCTATAGTAGTTACGATAACAAATAATGTTTTTGCGTTTGCAGAATGTAACACTTTAGATATTTTACAAGAACTGGCTGACTTGAAGAAGATGGGGGAAAGACAGCAGATGGCAATCGGGAGACTGATGTAGGAAATAATAACAGTGAAAACAGAAGTAAGAAAATTAAATAAAGAAACGATAAGATGCAGTGACGAGCTATCCTTGCTGCCATTAACGATGTTGAAGTTTTAAATGAATTCGACAGTAAGTTATTAACAAGTGAACATATGAGAAAACAGCATTATTGGACACATATTATCAGAATATCATATTTATTGCATATCATCAATCAAACACTGTTTTTAAAACGAATTGGAGGTGATGACATTGCAGTTTTTATTAGACAAGCCCTTAGAAAACTGTTAACTGACAGCTTGGCTACAAATTTCACTTGGATGGAGAAGCCATCGGTTCAAAATTATAACTTCATTCCTGCAATAAAAGGTATGCAAGAGGAATTCTAAATAATATTACTTGTATTTATTTGTTTTATTCTTAGGTACGTGCTTTGGTTGCTGCCCAAACGCAAGTGAAAAAAATGTAAATTTGGTTATCCAGAAACATTTTTTACATGCGAGGGACCGAATTGACAAACGGAATAAGGCGAAAACTGCAGTGGTATAATTTAATCTAGCTATTAATTTAAGACCATCTATTTAATCTGTAACTCCTAATTGTTTTGTGTTTTATTGTCATTTACATTGTTATAGTAGTTCTTGTAATTGTTAATTTACTTAAATTAAAATATTAAAATATGAAAACTATGGAAATTGCGTTTTTATCTTCCAGGTGGTTATCTAGTGATATCCCGTTTTTATCATCCAGATGATATTTTGGCAATATCATCTAGATTTCTTCCGGATGATAATCTGGCAATATCGCCGATTTATCATCCGGAAGTATTGCTTTCGTATTGCCTAGGCGTATCGCCCTGGCCGCACAAACTTCTCTATGTGAGGTAACTTCCGCAATACGAATATGATTGTTGCCGCAATATTATTTTTCATCTAGGCAATACGATTACGAAACGTTTTCGTATTACTTTGCTCGTTGGGAAACTACAAACAAAAAATATGAATATTCAGGCGATCGTATGCCTGTCCAAAGTTAAGCATATATTTTAAGCAATATTTAGAGAACAGTTTGATACATTTGAAAATGTTGTATTGATAGAATGGAGAAAAAAAGTTGACCACTATGAATATAGACTTAATGCATATTCTGTGTAGAATAGAAGAGTATATAGGCGTTTCCATTTTTCATTTGCTTTGGTGGTTAAAACGTGAATTATAATAAAGTCCTTTTTGGCAAAAAATATTGATTACGTTTCTTATAGCTAAGAAAAGTCGGCAGTTGTTACTACAAAATCAATTTGAGAGTCTTCGTTAGGGTATTCTGTAACGCCAGTGAAAATTTCGTCTGCACCTTCGTTGCACTTTGAACGCTACAACATATTTTCGAATATACGTGATTAATTTTTGGAATTTTGTTAATAGAAGTTGAAGTGTAATTTCCGACAGTCCATATTACATTGGGACCGTTTGAGTTTCAAAAGGTAAAATGGCGTTAATTGGCGTTCTTAGTTTTTTATTTCCTAATCCTTTTGCTACCTAAAGGACTTCAAAGTTCCAAAGGATTATTATTTATTTTAAATACTTATTTGCACCCTATGATACCGGTACAAGTGTCAAATTAATGAAGAGAATTAATACTGAAAATTCTTCAAATTGTAAGCATCTATCTGTTTAGTTTAGCATTAACAACCATTTCATGTTTCCATCTTAAAAAGTAAAATTTGAATAAACTAAGGGGTACACTTGAAACGGCTGTTATTGCTAAACTAATAAGATAGAAGCATGATATTTGAGGTATTTTCAACAAATATTCTCCTCTTTAATTTGTCACTAATACCGTTATCATAGGGTGCCAATAAGTATTTTAAATAACTTTTAAAAATTATATCCTTTGGATCATAGTAGTCCTGTGAAGAGGCAACAGGATGAGAAAATAAAACAACGAAAAACGCTAATTAACTCAATTTTGCCTATAGTTTCATACCTATATCATACGGTCCAAGTGGAGCTACTTTTTTTTTTAAATAGTCGTACAGTGTTATTCGGCAATATAATACACGCAATGGCAAGCTGTCCAGAAATTGATTGAGGAATATTGTAATGAGACTTTCACGATACTAGGTATACTATGTCTCCCACTGAACAGGTAGGCTTGCCTATTGGCTGTCTTTCGGAACAAGCTTCGGAAGCCAGAAATAAAGTCTTCAAGAGTTTCGAGCTGAAAAGAGCCGAAAGTGTTCACGAGAGGCTAGTAACGAGGACATAATTCATCGTTTTTATGTAACATCTGACCAAAAAATCAGCCAAATACGTCTGTAGAAGGAGAAAAAAAGTCAAAGACTTGACACCTCATTTTCATTTCTAACAAAACGGTAAGCAATTCACATTATGCATGACATTACTTTTGCACTACCCTGTATTATGCATATTATATGGTGCCACATTTTATTCTTCAAAAATAATTTATAAATCTAGCCTACACAGCTTAATTACAAATTTTAAGCTGTCGTGGAATGACGGTGATGTAAGGATTTGTTTGCTGTGTCATATTTGACAGACTTACATATAAAAGTTCTAAAATATCTAGGGCGAACTATTTTTGTCGATCATAGCATCGCAGTACGTAAAAATACAAACCCGTGTTTAATACATACTCCAAAATTCAATTATATGAGATTTGATCCACACATTTTTTTTGGAAAACCATTGTGTTGTTCTTATAACGGGATATGAATCAAGGACATGTTATTTGTATTCATTCCAAAGTTCATCCAAATCCAAGCATTTTTGTGGATTTTACAGACTTTTGGCCACATTTTCCCATTTCCGCCCATAGTGCGCCGTTTTGAATGGACCACAAAAATATTAAAAACAAGTAAAAACGGGGTTAAGTTATACACCCTCCACCATGGATTTCATTCCGCAGAGGTTGTCGGTTTTCGTAGAAGTGCAGTAATATTATAGGAAAATATAATTTTTTTAATATAGCCAAACCAAAACAAATACAAATATTGAAAAAATAATTTTATAAATAAATATAATATTTTAATTATTTCAAACCATTATTTATTTCAAATCAAAACATAAATATTCTTATATTTATATTTTCAAAAAGCTTAAATACCATAAATATTGGTAAATAGTGGTTGCTACAGTTGTTTGTATTTCCATTCTATTTTAGTTCCAAAAGTACAAATTTTGACAATCCATTATCAGACGTAAATAGTGCAAAATAACCTAACTTCATTATTCAATCAATTTGACATTTCTACGGAATTAGAATTTCATCATTCTAGCTATAGTCGTTTAGTTGGTACTATTTTTTCCCTCTGTACCATTGTATCCCTTGAAAAATCCTTTTATTTTCCGTGTCTACGCAGTCAAAGTAATGTATACTCTGAATTTCATGACTCTAGCTGCGGTCATTTGGTTGGTACTTTTTTATCCCCTTTTTCTATTTGACCCCAAAAAGTAGGAATTTTGAAAAATCCGTGTATTTTACTTGTCTATGCAATCAGAGGAATGTATACACCGAATTTAATTATTCTAGGTACAGCTGTTTGGTTCGTACCGTGAAATTTTTGGAATTGTGGGATTTTCATATGAAATACCAATATAAGCTGCAGCTATAGTCATGTAATTCGGCCTATAAAAGATATAATTTTTGGGATTTATTTTCCCCGTTTTAGGAGTTGTGGGATTTTTATATCAAATGGTTGCTGCTGGAATCATGAAATTTGGCGTATATGGGAATTATGTTGGCCATTTTAGGAGTTGTGGTATTTTTAAATGAAATACCAGGTAAAAAATCGGATTTTTTGCATTTTTTTTCCCGTTTTAGGAATTGTAAGAGACTTATTTTCCCCGTTTTAGGATTTGGAATCATGAAATTCGGACTTTTGAGTCTTATTTCCCCATTTTAGGATTTGATCATGAAATTCAGCGTATAAAAAATTGGATTTTGGGAATTTATTTTCCCCGTTTTAGGAATTCTGGGATTTTTTGTTGTATTACCAAGCAAACGGCTCCGTTAGAATTGTGAAATTCGGCGTATAAAAAATCTGATTTTATGTTCCCCATTTTAAGAATTGTGGAATTTTTATATGAATAAAAAATAAAATACATATAAAAATCGGATTTTTTGGATTTTTTCCCCATTTTAGAAATTGTGGAATTTTTGTAACATTCGGCGTATAAAAAATTTTTGGGATTTATTTTTCACGTTTTAGGAATTGTGGGATTTTTATATCAAACGGCTCCTGCTAGAATCATGATATTCGGCTTATAAAATATCGGAATTTTGTGATTTATATCCCCGTTTTAGGAATTGTGGAATTTTTGTATCATACGGCAGCTGCCAGAATCATGAAATTCGGCTTATAAAAAATTTGATTTTTTGGGATTTATTTTAGGAATTAGGAGATTTTAATATGAAGTAGCAATACTTCACTGCGTAGACGCGCAAAACAAAATTATGTTTGAAATTTCGTACTTTTAGTGCCAAAATGGGGAAGAAAGGGATAAGAATGGTACCAATCTAACGACTTTAGGCGGAATCATGGAACTCTGTGTGAAGGGTCTTCTGACTGTGTGACGGTTGGGTTTCTAAATGGGATAAAGTTTTTCCACAACAATGACAGAAAATACACCAAAAAACCCCAATATTTAGGATATTTAAGTATAATTATGAATATTGCTGTTTAATATCTTTTTTGGATGTATGGATATGTATAGTCGAGGACTATCACGCTGTACAAAAATTTTGGTAGTCTTTCCCTATAAGTGCGTGTGTCCTTTAAAATTAATCATTTTTTTTAATTATTTCCAATAATTCGATATTCTGTAGACGAGTGTGATTTGTCGAGATGAACTACAACAACGTGGTAGTTGCGATCTCAAAAATATGCCATTGAAGTTATTTCAATTCAATTCGAAGACTAACAAGCAATTTCAATCAACCGCAAAGCAAAAAGCCAACAAAGACAGCGACACGAAATAGAAGACTATTAAATTCCATTTTAGAAGAAAAATAAAACATAAATATAACAATCAGAAATAGTAAATTATTACACACAATTTTCAGAGCAGAGAAGTCAAGAAGTTCATATCAAACCAAAAAAAAAAACAACACACAGCTCACCAATCACAATTTCGGAGCTGGAAGTGCCGTAGAGAACGGAACCCACTTTGGAACAATTTTAGAAAGAAACAAAAAGATTAATTAACGCAATTTGTTGGCTAGGAAATCACAGCAACATCAATATGAGGAACATGAGCCGCTGTGGTATTTCGGATATGTATTTTGAAATTTCCAGACATCTTTCATCTTCTGCACAGAATATGCTGGAGTTCATCTCGCCAATCTTGGCCAAATTGTGTAGACCACTCAAAAGACGAATAAGAAAGAAGTAGACAACAAACAAATAAGTTCAGAAAAAGTCAAGGCAATCGCGCTCGGCTCGCTGATTGATAATCAACATGATTTCCGCATGGGAAACATGGATGGATGACGAATAGACGGCCAAACGGACAGACACCAAACACATTTAAAATCCTAAAATGACCGTAACAAACGAAATCGTGATTTAAAACATAAATTGTTTTAAATTTCAATATTACACAAAAAGAAACAAAAAAGACATAAAAATTGATTTATCGAACAATTAGTTCAAAATGTCACGGTCAGCAGACGACGTTCTTAGGTATTTGCCAAGAAGGGCTTTCCCGAAACTTCAACTGTTCGAGAAGAACAATGGACAGAACAGAAATACACAGACACGTTTGAACGTACAGGGTTTTCCAACAAGTGGTGTTATTTCGAATCACACTGTCACTTTTGAAGCTTTTATTCTTTGACATTTGACAAGTAGAAACTACGCCATTACTAAAAATGGAACGATACACGCTTCAACAACGCATTGAAATTATTAAAATGATCCGGAATTCCATCGAAAAATCATGTTGACTGATGAGGCCCATTTTCACCTCGGTGGCTTCGTCAACAAGCAAAATTGTCGCATCTGGGGCTCGGAAAACCCAAGAGTTATTGTTGAGAAGCCTCTCCATCCTCATCGTGTGACTGTTTGGTGCGGTTTATGGTCCGGCGGGGTCATTGGACCTTACTTTTTCGAAAATGAGGTTGGATCAACAGTTACGGTGAATGGTTTGCGCTATCGAGAGATGATTAATGATTTTTTATGGTCGGAGTTGGATGGTATTGATCTGGACAACGTTTACTTTCAACAATTGCTCTTTTACGGGAAAAGTTTCCGGACCGTGTTATCTCTCGAAGAGGTGATCACAATTGGCCACCGAGATCTTGTGATTTAACACCTTGCGACTGCTTCCTTTGGGGCCACGAGAAAGATAAGGTCTACGCCAACAGCCCAGCGTCGATTAAAGACCTCAAAGATAGAATTCGTGAGGCTATCGAGGACATAGGGCAGCCACTTTGCGATTTGGTTATGGAAAAATTCTATCATTATTGACCAGCCCACAGACCAAACGGCTGAAGTCATGCTCATGAAATTTTCAGGGCAGTTCCCAAATATGACGTAGACGTCTACTAAGAAAGGGTTTTACGAAATTCGTACTTTTTTAATGGGACAAAAAGGGATAAACATCGAACCTTCGTCCTGACTAAACGGCAGTAGCTAGAAAGGGAGGAAAGAGACAAAAATGGATAATAATTGTACCAATTTAAGAAATGCAGCTAGAATCGTGAAAATCGGTATTTACATTTCTCTGACAAAAGGGACAAAAATGGTACCAGCTAAAGTATTGTAGCTAGAATTGTGAAGTTTGGTATGTAAATTCCTATGACCATGTAGAAGCGCGTTAAAATTGGATGTTTCAAAATTTGTACTTTTAAGGGTTGCGAGAGACAAAAAGGTATAAAATGGTACCAACTAAAGTATTGCAGCTAGAATCTTGAAATTTGATATGTAAGTTCTTTTGGTCATGTAGACGCGCAGTAAAATTGGATCTTTCGAAATTTGTACTTATAAGAGGTGAGCGGGACAAAAAGGGATAAAAATGGTACCAACCAACTAGAATCTAAAATTTGATATGTAAGTTCTTCTGTCCATGTAGAAGCGCAGTAAAATTGGGTCTTTCGAAATTTGTACTTATAAGAGGTGAGCGGGACAAAAACGGATAAAAATGGTACCAACTAAAGTATTGCAGCTAGAATCTTGAAATTTTATATGTAAGTTCCTGTGAATGTAGAAGCGGAGTAAAATTTAATTTTTCAAAATTTGTACTTATAAGAGGTGAGCAGGACAAAAAGGGATAAAAATAGTTCCAACTAAATTATTATAGCAAGAATCGTGAAATTTGGTATGTTAATTCCTCTGACCATGTATAAGCGCATTAAAATTGGATTTTTCAAAATTTGTACTTCTAAGGGTTACGAGGGACAAAAAGGAATAATAATGGTACTAATTTAAGTATTGCAGCTATAGTCGTGAGGTTTGGTATGTCAATTCCTCTGACAACGTAGAAGAACAAATCCAAATAGATTTTTCGAAATGTGTACTTTTAAGGGGAGAGCGGGACAAAATGGGATAGAAATGATACCAACTTTAGGATTACAGCTAGAATCATGAAATTTAGTATGTAAATTCCTCTTACCAGGTAGAAGCGCCATCAAAATGGATTTTTTTCGAATAAAAGGCTCTGCGGTTGTAATTTTTTGTTAAAAAATTTTGATAAAAAATATATATACGAAGGGAGTTCAGCTAAAACAGTGTCGACAAGCACATTCCTTTGACTGTATATGATTGCTATGCTTCCAATTTACTATTTTAGAAAAGAAAATCAAATAAATACTATCCTAAAACAGAGACGGATAAAACTAATAACAAATCCTGGCTTTTTCGCGTGCGAAAGTGACACATATTCGAAGAAAACTGATAAACAATTTGTAACAAAAAACATAGAAATTATAAAAAATCTGAAAGTAGAGACCAAACATATCAAAAATTTGAAGTCAGTTTTTTATTTTCTGGTCGACTTCGCGTTTTAAAGGACTTGACATTTTTGATGGATATAATTATTATCCCAGTATATAGTACCAAATAAAAGAGGAAACTTTAGACAAACTAAATAATTTTTGTTTTAGAACTCCTACAGATTCCGTTCGATTTTCAAACATATTATATTTTTGTATTCATGGAAAAATTGTATAATAAGTAGTATTTTCTATACATTTTATTTTGTTTCAAAGTAATTTTTGGGGGTTAATTGATTTATAATTTCACTTTGGAAATTGAAAGTGGTTTCATTCCGGAATAAGCAAACGAAGCAAACTTCAGATTTCATCCCACTTCCGAGTGATGGTGGGTATCATATAATCATTATTTGTTTAATTCAATTTGGTTTTAGGATTTATTTTTTTTCAGTTTACTTTGTTATTTGTAATTTTTGTTGTATTTATTGTACGAATTTAATGTAACTTGTGTTGTTGGTAATGCGCTTTAAATGATCATCATTTTTGTACTCATGCATTCATGTTGTATTCATCTTTTTGTTTCAGTTTTTTCTCTCAATTTCAGTATTTTTTAATTTCAGCTTTCATTCATTTCTTTTTTGGCAATTTCAGAAAAAATAGTATTTTTTCAAACTGTGGTTTAAGGGGTTAGGACAATATCTCTTTTTGGGAATTTTTCGAGAAAACTATTAAATAAGTTTGTTTTTTTTGACAAAGAGCAAAAGGCAAATGTATACCATTTTTTAGAGAAAATAATTAAAAATGGCGGCTGTGTAGTGTTGTTACTATGGCGAATCTGTTCTTTCGGGATCCACGGTCGGACACAATAGAGAAGAATCATACGTACTTCAATAGAGAAGTACGTATGATTTTTTTGATATATGATTTTTTACAAAATGGCCTGTCTGTAAAGTAAAGGGTAAAAAATTACCTAACAAATTGTTAATAACAAAATATATCAATGGGATCTATGTGGAAAGCTTTATAAAGGCTGCGCATATTCGATTTGTATCAACGAACTACATACTTTATTAATTACACTATTTAACAAAAACTTTGCCGAAGAGCCAGGTACATTATCTGATATATTTTGTTTTTTTTTGTAACTCGAAAACGATATTATTATTATATATATATATATATATATATATATATATATATATATATATATATATATATATATATATATTTACTAAAATTCCAATATTAACCGAAAATACCTTTAAATTTTTACTCTCATTTTGAAAATATAGGACTGATAACACCCGCTTATATGATAGCTACAAATGTTGCGAATTTCTAATAGAAGAATAGAATTCTTAATAGGTACACTCAGAAAAATAGTATTCCTAAACAAAGTTCTTCAATGCACGTATAACTTCTAATTTTTCCTGCAAGCATTTCCTGCGCCAACACTATGTACTGTATTTATATGGGAAACCCACTTAATGTTTGTCCAATTAATAAAATCACATAAGTAAAATCGTGGTATATGCTTTGTTTTCTGCTTTTATTTTATGACAGTTTGATTTTTAACTTATTTTAAAATTGTCTAATTGTAAATCACCGTTTAGAAAATATAAATAATAAATTACGTTAACTCCAAATCTTGACTTCTAACTCGGGGTAAATAAATACATTTTTGAACATATTTTACTAACTTTGGGAATTTGGGTATTTTGTTGGGAAAAATGCAAAATCTGCAAATCCAATAATTTTCTATAATTTTTATATGTTTTGAAGAATTTTTGGTATTTTTGTTGGACTTCAAATTCTTTGAAAGATAAGATCTGGAATAACCATGGATTTTTTGCAAAAAATTGGTTTTAATTGAAACTTTAACTCAGCCAATTATTAACGGATTTTAAAACAAACTCACAAATAGTACGGTTACCTTACAAAATAATGTGTAATAACTCACCAAAAACTTGAAAATGCAAATTATGTACACAGATTTTATTTGAACTGATATATTGGCCTGGCTCGAGACCACTTTGCATCTATATTTATACACTCCAAGACAGTATTATGGCTTTGTGCATTTGTTTGTAACACCCAAAAGGAAGCGAGATAGACCCATTATTAAGTCTACCGATCGACTTAGAATAACTTTCTGAGTCGATTTATCAATGTCCGTCTGTCTGTCCGTCTGTCCATCTATTGTTGTAATCAAATTACAGGTCGCGATTATAGTCCGATCTTAACAATAATTGGCATAAATAAGTTTTGTGGTTCAAGGACGAACGCTATAATCGGTTCAGATTTAGATATAGCCCCCATACAAATGTCGCGCCTGATTTGACATTTTCCGCTCTAGAAACCCCATATTATACTCGATTTTCTTTAAATTTGGCACAACATCTTATAATCCAACTAGAAACACCTATGCAAAAATTAGTTAAGATCGGTTCAGATTTAGATATAGCCCCCATACAATTGTCGCGCCTGATTTGACATTTTCCGCTCTAGAAACCCCATATTATACTCGATTTTCTTTAAATTTGGCACAACATCTTATAATCCAACTAGAAACACCTATGCAAAAATTAGTTAAGATCGGTTCAGATTTAGATATAGCCCCCATACAAATATCGCTCCCGATTTAACATTTTCCGCTCTAGAAACCCCATATTATACTCGATTTTTTTAAATTTGGCACAGCAGCTTATAATCCAAGTAAAAAACCTATGCTGAAAGTTGGTAAGATCGGTTCAGATTTAGATATAGCCCAAATACAAATGTTGCTTCCAAATGTTTAACCGATTTTGGTCTAACTATACATATTATATTTCACCTATTTCGTTCCAGATTTCAATATACCCCCATACAAATGTCCTTTCCGATTTAACATTTTTTGTCAAACACATACATTTACAGAATACAAAAATCCTTCCCGTTTTCACTTTTTCACCGAATTATATTGTATTCGGATAGAAAGTGGAGTGTATCATAGAGCCGACCCTGCCCGACTTTAGCCTTTCCTTACTTGTTTAGAGAATGCCAATTTACAATTGGCATGGTACCACCATTACCATGGTGACCTTCTTCAGGTGGCTTCGCAACGACTTTTCAACAAAATACCTGAACTCTTTAAGTAAATGATTTACCCATACGAATTAAAACCAAACTCACAATCCGAATACAAAACTGCCCCGCAGTATACCTTAGATGGGAAAAGTGCAAAACTGACACCAATTAATATGCCCCCTTAACATTTTCTCAAACATACCTACACATCTCCCATCTAAGGTTAATGGGCAGTTTTGGGACTTTTTTTTCATAACAAATATAAAAAATAGGCAAATGTATGGGGGCCACCATAAGGATTGCAGATGGAGGGAAGCGACTCCGAGGTAATTTTGAGGATTTTTGTGTATTTTTACCTTACCTTTGACCCCGATGAGCTTCCACTTACACTCACCCCACCACTCCCATTTTTCGGCTCATGATTTTTTTCCGAACATCACAAAATAGGTTCTATCATATCAAAATCGAAAAGTCGTGCACTATCCCGCCCCTAGTGAACAATAACTAAATTAACCCTTAATGGGCAATATTGATTTTGATTTTTTTTAGGTTTTTGTGTTAAGTTTTGAGTTTTGGTGTGTTCTGACATATATAGTATAATTTTATGGCCAACATTTTTGTAGAACTTTTCATCCCCCGCCCTTCCCCTTTTTCTGGGTGTTTTTTTACAATTTGTTATATATTTGCCATACCATTGTCTACAATGTTGCTGAACATACCCTACAACTCAGATGTAAAGAAAATATAGTTTTATATACCGATATGCTGGAAGAACACGCCAGAGCTGGGAAACTTTAACCGGCTATAAAATTAAATTCCGATGTGATCTGTCAAAACGACGACATTTTTTTAGTCTCCTCTTTCAAAATCCACTGTCAGAACCCCGTAATTGTCGTAAAAGTAAAAAAAGTAACAGATTGCTAACTTACAAGCATATCATTGAGATTTCTCAACTTTGAAACAAACAACGCTCGAAAGTTCTAAGTATCTTTTTTTTTAATCGGTGAGAAAATGATAATGAACAATGTTGTAGGCTTATAAGTATGCAAAGGTGTGTAAGGATTTTGGAAATTTCACAAACAGATTCTTGTTTTACTCGACAAAATTGAATAACTTCTTTTTGTATCACTGTGTAATTTTTATATATAGTGAATGCCCTAGCATGAATACATTTTAAATTCAGACGCTGAAAATCTGTACCTCCTAAGGAAAATCCAATTACAATTCCAATTACATTCATTAAAATGATCTTCTCCTATTTTGCTAGGAAGTCCAAGTAGCCACTCTCTTCATTAATATCGTCAATATTTTATTATTACGGTGTCATCGTTAAGAATTTCGAAAGTGTTGTGACGATCGATTGGACGTGGACCCACGAATGCAGTTAACTTCGCCAAAGGTTATGACAGTCATAAAACTCGATGTAGGGAGTAAAATGTAAGCTGAGCTTACAATGCTGTCATGCCAGCAAACGTTTCTAAATCACAGCATCAACACTTCGATTGACTGAGCTCAGCTCAGCTCAGCTCAAGCGATCAACACAAGCAGAAGATGATGATAATGATGGTGATGATAATTAATAAAAGTGATTTTCTGCAGAGACTTTTCAGAAGAGTTTTATGTATATTTTTTACTAGTTTACAGTTTGAAGCCAATGCATTTTTATGATGCTTGCAGCAGAATGAATGTTTGTTGTCTGTTGTCGCTCCGAATTGTGTGCCCACGTTCACCCAATTTAAATGAAGTTGCACGAAAAAATTAAATCAATTTTGATGTTTTTGATTTTAAAGCATTTTCTTCATATTTCAGTGATGGTGCGCCAAAAATAACAGGAAACAATACTGTGGCATGGAAAGTGGTGAAGCCTGAAGAAAATTTTTAAATCACAAATTATAAAATAAACCAAAATATTTTGTTATCTAATTTGTAAAGCGGCTTATCGCTCTATCTAACCAAAGATTTTTAGATTTTTTTAAATATATTTCCGTTTAACCAAATTCGATTGTATATTAGTTTCAGAACAGATGCGGAATGGAATAGCTCCGCCAAGGTTCTTGGAAAGTGTACTGCTACGTTTTTTCTGGTGATTCAAATAATAATTTAAAAAATCGTCCTTGAGAGGTTAATGGCGATCGTTGACAGAAAGTATTTGTTTCAACGCTCACCCGAAATGATTGGTTTTGTTTCATTTATTTAGAATTGAGTTAAGTGCCTATAGCCCACTGTAGTTGGAGCTTCTTCTATTATTTGTTGGTAGGTGGCCCGCGCATTCGTTTATCATACATACTGGTACATATACATACATTACACATATATATATATATATATAAATGAACATGTAGGTAAGCATGTATACATCTTCACTACAGTCAATACGTATGAAACGAACAAGACTTGTCTGCTTTATAACACTAGACAACAACAGTTTTAACAGTTTGCAATTTTATGTTAGTGGGTAAAGATTTTTTTGTCGGTGCCAGCAAGTGGGCAGTGTGATAAGTATGGTAACTGGGGAAATTTAAAATTACTTGTATTCTGAACAACGACAAAGTCTAAAAACAAGTAAATCGAACCGATTGTCTTTCAATGGTGGTTGGATTCAAAAGACTTAAGCAACGAACTTGAGAAGAGCATCGTACACCAAAAGACTTAAGACACAAACACGAAATGAAAGGTAGGTACGTGAAGTGAAATGACTATGTTGGCAGATAAGCGGATTTGACCGCAACGCTGGGGATTTTAAGGAAGTACAAAGGACAAGAAAATGTAATTGGGGATAATTTGACATTTTTGTGGAGATTTCGTAAAATATTTAGGTCTAGTATATATTTTTACACCTTCACTCTACAGAGTTAGAGGGTTTATATCATTTGGGACAGATGATATTTTGGTATTTGATAATGTTTTTATAATCGCTTTAAGTGTACTAAATATGACGGGGTATGCCACGCCCCTTCCAGTACCTCCCACACAAATCACGCAAAACTACGTAAAATTAAAGCTGTTATAACTTCTATACTGACGATCGTGAAATTACGATTACTGTGAAATTTGATATTTTAAAAAGCTTTTATAGAGGTTACATTCACATGGAATATGGACGATATTGACACACCACTCCTGATACCTACCACACAAAGTGGCATAAACTTTGTTGGTTACAATAAAACCGACATATTTGATCATGTTTTTAGAATTATTGACAACTGACGCAAACTTATAGTACCTCCCACAAACATACTCCGGCGCTAAGCAAAATCTAAGTCCTTCCACACACATGTTCTCTAAGAGTGAGGGTATATATAAGTCGGTTTAGCCGACTGACGCTTTCTTACCTGTTCTAATTGATGTTGAACTTTAATCTTTAACAAATGTACCGAAATTGTTCTGAAAATCACTTAAAAGTTATATAGATCGATAAACGAATTTGTCATTCGTTAAAATCTTCGAATTGCCGTGGTAATTCATATTCTATGTTAAAAGTGCAAAATTTGTATATTGAATTGAAGCAATGAGACCCAATTTCAGGACGCAACTGGTACTTTCACTCCAACGAACTCTTTATATTACAAGTGTGTCAACTAGTAGTCTTAGAATCTAAGAATCGGACATGAAAATCGATTCTTTGGTTGGTTGAAATTTTGAACTACACAGAAATATTGCATTTCAACGAAGGACGATCTTACAGTAAGAATGCGTGACTATAAACCTAGCATCCCCGGTGCGATATTCGCTTCGGCCAAAATTTATGTGTTTTTTATTTGCAATAAACGTCAAAATTTTTGTTGAATATGTGAATTTCTTCATCGAGTGAATATGAAAGATATTTTCAATAAGCGGTTTACAAATTTCTTCATTAATTCTTTGAATTTCTTCATCACACTATTTTTGAATAATATTTCATTTGAATTCGTGAATTAATTGAATATAAATGTTATTTTATCTGTGTATATAACCCACATTTGACTATATTATCCATATCCCCTAAACTGATTTTGGTAATATATCCGCCTGGATAAAACCACTACAAATATATATCTTAATTAAGGTATGTCAGGACTATCAAAGACAAAATCTGTTAAAATATAACAAAATCTCACCGTTAAAATTGACTTATCGCCCTAAAATCGTGTCTATATGAAATTTGGTAGATATCACATTTTTTGCCCTCGAACGAAATAAACCATCAAACCATAAGTTTTTGAAAAAAAAAACAAACTCATATTTGACATCCAAATTTCCACAGTGGGGAAAATATGTTTGCAAAATTTTGGATTTTTACTAAAATGTTCGCCATTTCTTTATTTATGGCAGATGTAGTAAAACTTTCTGAGTAAGAAGTCAGCATAAAATATACAAGAGATTTTCCAAATGTTTTTAACACCAAGAAGTAATAGGGCAAGACCCACCTTTAAGTATATCGGCTTAGAATCGATATAAAAGTATTTTTTTTAGTCCAGCGACGATCGCTATTGAATTTGGAAATCGGTTCAGATTCAGATGTAGCCTCCATACAAATATCCCTCCAATTTACCCTATTATTGCTCTATATATTGAGTTGGGGTTTATTTTGGGGTTTTTCCTGCCGGAAAATTGGACTGCAAAAGATTTTCATCAATCAATTTTTATATAAAATCTCCCAAATGAAACACCTGGGTTTATTAATTAAAGCGTGGTATAGGCTGGAGTGATGTAGGGTATCATATAGTCGGCCCCGCCCGACTTTCACCTTTCCTCACTTACTCCGAAAGTACCTTTAATATTTGTACTCTCATTTTGAAAATATAAGTTTCGATAATACCCAATTAAAGGTACTTGTGATGGCACACAACTTCAAAGAAAAAATCGATATTTTCGAAAAAATTCTTTTTGCTGGCACAAAAAATTAAAAAATTAAAAAAATCGGAAAATCATTTTGCTTTATTTTTTAAAAGCTAACATTCTAACGAAGAAACCTTGTCAATGAGTCTATGGATAAATGTATTAAATTAAATTAAGAATTAAAAAGAAACATGATTTTCTAAATCTGTGGTAAAATATTAAAAAATTAATCTATAGAAAAATGTAGAAGTTATGGCTCTTCTTGTGACTAAAATAGTTTTATCAAAAAATTGGTTAAAAAAGTGACACCATTTTTTGAAAATTCCTTACTTCTATAACACTGTGGAACAAAACAAAACTTTTTCGAAAATAACAAGGTTCTGACATCGGTTTCTGATGGAAGGGGTAAACAAATATATGTAATAATTTTATAATTTTAGAATGGGGTGAATATTTCCCCCCTTTTCACATTCTTATGAAGTCATAGGAAACCTTCTGATCCTTACAATTTAAGTGTAGTGTACTTAAAACACTACGAGGAACATTTAAAAAACATAAAACAAATTAAGTTCAAGTAGTATCGTTAAATATTGAATTTTCTGTTTTGCTGAAAAAGTCTAATTGTTGTGAAATATGTGATTGCTTTGCTACATCTGCGGCAAGCAAACTATAGTAAAGTGGAAGACACCTATCTGTGGACTCCGAAACACTGCTCATTTTTTAAACAACGATAGTAGAATTTTTAATGTAGGTCAACGAAAGTCAATGCAGTTTGGTATTACCATGCACTGGCTAGACCCAAGTGAGCATGGATTTGAATAGATAGATAGTCGAAAGCTGTTCGTATAAATAGCAATACGACCAGCATTACTTCATTGCAAATTAGGAAGTTATGTACAACTTCCTTTACGACTCGACACTAGGGTGTCCAAAAAACGGTTAACGGTCATCAAGGCATCATATAAGCAACTTAGCTTTTCAGTTTTTTCTTTGTTTTGTCAAAAAATGCGAAATCGTCATATAAAGTCGCCTGTCTTTCGCCTTTTCGTGCAATTTTGGGGTTTCGGATGTGGTTTATTGTTCGGTCATATAAAGTCGCCTGTCTTTCGCTATTCGAGCAATTTTGGGGTTTCGGATGTGGTTTATTGTTCGGTTTGTTCTTCGTTGTCACAACATACATCTGAATCTGAACTGTTGTCTAAGTTTGGTTCTACAGAAATTTCGGGGAAAAGACGTTTGTATAATACACTTGCAAATTCCTTTGTATCAGATTTTGATGAGTATTTTAACGAAAATTTTCCGGAAATTAAAAACAGCAAAATGTATTCAATGTTTTTACTCTTCTTTCTTCCAGTCTCGCCATCAGCCTTTGGCACAAATCCTGGGCGTATGTGTCTTCTATCTTTTTTAAATTGTTGAATAGAAATTTTTGTATTGCTTCAGCTTCTATGAGTGTTGCTGAGTCCTTTGGCAGTTTTTTAATTGCGTCTTTTTCGCATAACGAAAACGTATTATAATAATAGTTTCATTGTTCAACCTAATTGAAAAGCACTTCGTATGTCATGTGTCAAATGCTGCACTGATACGACGCATTTACATATGTGTCACAATTTACGTAAAATGGTAGTGTTTCTGTGCAGAAAAAACCGCTTTTCTCTGTTAACCGAAAATGGCAATTTTACAAAAACCGGCCGACGGTTGCAGGTGACGAAACCGGTTAACCGGTTACGGTTTTGGACACCATGCTAAGATTTTAAGATTTTCTTCGAATGGGCCTTGTTTTATTCGATAAGATTCCAGCGATTATAAAATAAAACAGGATATTCTGTTATTTAATGAACAAACAACTTTTTCGCGCTTGAAAATAATAATTTTATAAATTTTAAGTCTACAAAGAGAGTCATCATTTATATATTTATACATAGCTTCTTAACACGTAGTGTTACTGTTTTCTTCCTTAAAGTGTTAGCTATTAAAATCTAATTTTTATATTTTTATGGGTTTTTCATACCAGCCAAAAAAGATAAAAAACTATTTTTTTCTACTTTTTAGAGACTTCTCCTGAATAACTCTTTCTATGTGAAAGTGAAATTCGCAACATTTGAAGCCATCAGAATTACGTCTAATTCGACATATAAGTGAGCATATAATTCCAAAATGAGAATACAAATATTATAGGTAACTCCGACGAAAATCTGAATTTTAGTAAAAAAAAACAAATAAAAATATTTTTACACACATTTTTTATATATTTGGAGAATATATTACCATGTCATTTGTAAATTTTTTCCCATACAGTTTTTAATGGAGTATTTTTTGATTAGCTTTGAAAAATTATATTGCCATTTTCTTTTTTGTACATACACTTTTCGCAAAATTTTGGGGTTGAAAAATAAAATTCAATTCACAAGTTACTCAAAACAGACAAAGAAAAATTAATAATTAAAAAAGTTATATTCATTCAAACCATATAGCTCATAGGTTCAGCGTTCCTTATATTCTTACCCGACTTCGAGCGGCTACCCTCGTATTGTGAACTACACCAACAATGACGACAGTGTGAACAAGTAAACGTTAGTTAGACTTCGTCGGTTAACAAACGCTAACAGCGTCGTCATCACCCAACGATGATCATCGCTGCCGCTGCTTTGAAGGGGTTGTCCAAATCGACGATCAATGTAAGAGACTCAACAGCTCATCAGCATCGCAGGCATTGTTTTACTAGACTGGCTTCCGTCGTAAAGATCACATCGCCGATCGCATCGTATCGCATCGCACATAGCATTGCACAGATTTGAGAAATACGCGCGCGCGCTTTCAATTTCAATACAAAACGAAAACTTAGTACAAAAATAAAAAAAATCAATTTTAAGAACAGCGCTAAGTAGTGTTCATAGTTTGTGGGTTAAGAAACGTTTTTGCAACAAAAAAAATAAAAAAAAGCAAACAATAATTTGTTCCAACAAAAAAGAAGGCAAAATACGAAACAAAACGAAAAAACGTGCTTGTTTTTTTTAGAATATTGTGCAATTTTAATTGTGTCCTCAAGCCATTCATTCGTTTGCTTTGGGTGACGACGACGACGACGGGGCTCAAGCAACGAGTCTCAATCAGCGCGCCACAGTGAAGAAGTTGCCAACCAACACAACACGAGCGAGCAACGTTTTCATATCTGTTGTCACAAAACACCAACGATTGTTGCAAATTGAGCGTTGAGCAAAAAGTAACATTTTTTCGTCACAATTTAAGCGATTTTTTTCCGGCCTGCTAGAGACGTAGAAGTAGCAACATTTGTGTCGTCTTTATAGTGCATCGAGTTTGCAAATGAGTTAACAACCACGATCAGCGATCAATTGTGGCCCAGACTCTTCTGCATCCACAAACTGCCAACACTTTTTGCCTAGACAGCCAGCCATTCACTTGAGACTCATTCACCAGTCCCAGCAGCGATAAAGTCAAGCCAATAAACAAAGAAGCCACCAGCGCGTCGCGTCTTCAAAGCTATAGAAAAAGATTTATTAGAAACTTAGCCAAAGATTTGCTGACGATTGTTTTGCAGGCCGTCCGTCCATCCGAGCGGCTGTATATCTGATACCAGGCCCCCGAAGCATTCGCACAATTTGGCCATAAACAAATTAAGCAGTGCATTAATACACATTTCCAACGGATCGGATCATCAAGAGATTGTTACGGGGTCGGCGGTGGATCATCATTAATTTCGAATGCAAAATCATCGTCTACCATTAGACAACGCCACCAGTTGTAGGACTGACGGTGTGACTGTGTGACTACAACTACTGGTCAAACAAAGATCATTTGTTTGTTTTAAAACAACTCGTGTGAAGATCACCTCCAGCATCGCCATCATCATTATCACGACGATCATCATTGAAATTGGAATTGTTGCCGTTGCCGTGCCGTGGACGTTGTTATTGTTTTGGTATTAATCAAATGTCATCTGTGAATCGTAATCAAAACAAAGTAAAGTGCAAATTTTGAAACAACAACAACAATTCTTGAAAGTGTAAATACATAATTTGTTTTTAACAACATCTATCGACCAAAACCGCCAAACAAACAAAAAAAAACGCCATAAAAGCCGTAGCAGTGAAAAATAAAAAATAAAACAATTTCAAAAATGCAGTCGTACCTTTTCAAATTGCTTATGATCGCCTGTGCAACGGCCTCAGTGAGTGCTGCGTCAACGGATCGCAATCCAAGAGTAAGTGTTGTAAAGTGTTCAATTAAATTAGCGAACACTACTAAGCGTGTGTGCGGTACAGTGTACACCGATCATATGCACGCATTAGAGAAACATTCAATGAATATGCAAAAAAAAACATAAAAATGTTGTGTCCGAGACCTAAAAAATTATTTTTTGCGTGAATTGAGGCATATTGAATCATAAAATGAACACAAAAACTTGTTATGGATTTTTTGCTAAAATTTAAATTTTCGTTGAATTTGCCCTTAATATTTGTACTCTCATTTCGGAAATATATGGTTACAAATTTCACATAGAACAGTGGTTTAGGAGCAGTCTCCAAAGACTTGAAAAAAAAAATATTTTCTTTTCAAAAAAAAAAAAATATTTCGTTTTCGAAAAAAAAATATTTTCTTTTCGAAAAAAAAATATTTTCTTTTCAAAAAAAAAAAAATCCTGGCACGAAAAACCCATAAAAAAAGGGAAAACAATATAAAAACTATTTTATGTTTTTATGGATGTCGATTTAGTAGTTATGACCCTCATTGTAGACGCAGAAAAAAATAAAAAAAAACATGTTTTCTATTTTTTTATTTGAAGAAAATCTAAGGATAAATGTAGAAGCTATGACCTATTGCAGAAGAAACGGAATTTCAAACAAAAATGTGTTCTTTTTTACCAAGTTTTGCCTTAGTTGCCATACGTGAAGAGGACGTGTACCCAGCAAAAAAATTAGAAGTACTTCCGTAGAAAACATATTTTAAAGACATCTTAAAATCATAATTTTCATTTTCCCCGCTTTTGAGGAAGTTATTTTAAACAACTTCCAAAAACGTGGATAATATGTTAATATCCCGTAACATTTTACGAATAGCATTTTAACAAGTTTAACACAGATGTAAGGTGTCCTCTTTGCACCCAGAAGGTTTCGGGTTCGGAGAAAAAAACTTTATTTGTTTTTATACCCTCCACCTCCAGGATGGGGGTATACTAACATCGTCATTCCGTTTGTAACACCATGAAATATCAACCTGAGACCCTATAAAGTATATATATTCTTGATCGTCATAAAATACTAAGACGATCTAGCCATGTCCGTCTGTTGAAAGCACGCTAGCATCTAAACGAAAGGAGCTAGGACGTCCAAATTTTCCATAAATGCGTCTTATAGTCGTAGATCGGTTGGGATTGAAACTGAGCGAAATCGACCCAAAGGGAAAAATGTTTCCCTCACAAGGATAAAAATACCCATAATATTTCTTAATATTTTACAGTATTTAAGCCCATTTTTTCAATATGTCTGCTTGTACTTACTTGATATTGGGTGTGTGCATTCCCCCTATAACAAAAACGTGCTCCAAAAAGTGATTTTTATTCGTAGCGGGTGAAATGGGGCACAAAGGGATAAAAATGGTACCTTTCAAACGGCAACAGCTAGAAACACGAAATTTGATGTGTACATTAGGGCGTACCTCAAAAAAAAGTTCGCCGTACACCTTCGAATATGAAGTATTATTGAAAGGTAGTTTCAAAAAAAAAATTTTTTATTTTTTATGCCGAACGTAGAGGTCGCGCTTTTACATTTTTCTATATAACTTCTGCATTTATAAACGGATTTTAAAGTGTGATACATCGATGTTTTTGTCTCGACGAAATTTTTTTGTCTTTGAAGTCATTGAGCTCAAGCACCCCCTTCTGGTACTTACCCATCATATCTCAGTTGCACTGTACCACTCTAATATCAGAAAATTAAAGCTCGCATAAAATCATGAAACTCTTCCTAAGGAAGTATGTCGATTTTCAAAAAAAAAATCGGCCGCGTCGAGACAAAAACATCGATGTATCACACTTTAAAATCCGTTTATAAATGCAGAAGTTATATAGAAAAATGCAAAAGCGCGACCCCTACGTTCGGCATAAAAAAATAAAAAAAAAATTTTTGAAACTACCTTTCAATAATACTTCATATTCGAAGGTGTACGGCGAACTTTTTTTTTACTTGTAACCTGGTACGCTCTAGTGTACATTCCTCTAATTGAGCAGATACATAATATAAAAGTATTTTTTCCAAATTCGTACTTTTAAGGGGTAAAATGGGAATAGAGAGATAAAATGGTACCAACCAAACGGCTGTCCCTAGAATAATCAAATTCGGTGTATCCTCTGATTGCATAGACACGTAAAATACACGGTTTTTTCAAAATTCGTACTTTTTGGGGTTAAAATGAAAAAACGGGGATAAATATAGTACCAATAAGTACCAATTCGTATAGACCCGGAAAATTAACGGATTTTTCAAAATTCGTACTTTTTGGGGTCAAAATGGAAAAAAGGGGATAAAAACAGTACCAACCAAATGACCGCAGCTAGAGTCATGAAATTCGGAGTATACATTCCTCTGACTGCGTAGACACGGAAAATAAACGGATTTTTCGAAATTCATACTTTCAAGGGATACAATGGTACAGAGGGATAAAAATAGTACCAACTAAATGATGGAATTATAATTGCGTAGAAACGTCAAATAAAGAGGTTTTAGATAGTCGTACTCTTAAGGGAGGAAAATGGTACTAACCAAATGGCCGCAGCTGGAATCATGGAATTCGGTGTATACATTCCTCTGGCTGCATAGACACGCAAAATGTTTTTTTCCAATTTCGTACTTTTTCTTTTTACGGCAAAAATTGGTTGAATCATGAAGTTAGGTTATTTTGCACTATGTACGTTTGATAATGGATTTTCAAAATTTGTATTTTGAAATAATTAAAATATTATATTTATTTATTTATAAAATTATTTTTTCAATATTTGTATTTGTTTTGTTTTGGCTATATTAAAAAATTAATATTTTCCTGTAATATTACTGCACTTCTACGAAAATCGACATCCTCTGTGGAATGCATTCCATGGTGGAGGGTATATAAATTTCGGCCCGGCCAAATTTAACGCCGTTTTACTTGTTTTTATTACTTTTATAAATAAACAATGTTTAATTTTGTATAATTTTATCAATTTAAAAATGTTTACTTAAAAAATACAAATATATTGCTTTATTAATGTACTTTAAATATTTAATTTTTGATTAGTTATTAATCCTACATAATATCAGTAAAATTATGTAGTGTTAATTTATTTAGTGCTAATTTAATATTATCTTGTGTTATATATTAATTCATACTAAATAAATATTTTGTTAAGTTTCCTAATGTCAGTTCTAACGAACAAAATGGATTGCTTTAGTTATTCAGCACTCACAACAGAGGATAGCTGAGATGGTTAGAGTGCCGGAGTAGCAACCAGAAGGTCCGCTGTTCTACCTCCAGTAGCGGCGGATTTTTTAAATCAGAAATGGAAACTTTTGAAAAAGTGGTACCTCTGCAACACTTTAAAATAACTTTTAAGTATTTCAAAATAAAGGGCATCCCTTCTATGGCAACTCCATGTTAAATTCATTGGTGAAGATCGCAATTTTCACTACTTCCGAATCACGAGATGAACATCTTTTTCACTTCTTTGATGCTCTCTTTTTGCTGGGTACTTATAAAAGAATAGCCATGTTTTTTCGTTAGGATGTCAGCTATGCTAAAATAAAAAATATTCTGTTATCTAATTTGTATGTGGTCTTTTACCGCTTATTAAACAAAAAAATCCATAGATATTTTACATATAGAAACTGTTTACTTCGTTGGAATGTTGGCTATCAAATCTTTGGATAAATGTAGAAGCAATGACCCTTTTTGTAGAAATAAGGGAATTTCAATGAATCGGGTGTCATTTTTTACCAATTTTTTGCTTAAATTTATTTAGTCATTCGTGAAGACGAATTTAATAAAATATTTAGTTAACCGCTAAATGGGACAAAGGGGGATAAAAATAGTACCAATGATACGACAACAGCTAGAAACATGAAATTGCGTAGACACGTAAAATCGAAATTCGCACTTTTAAGGGATGTAATTGGAAAAGAGGTATACAAATGTTACCAACCAAACCGCTGAAGTTGAAATCATGAAATTCGGTGTATACATTCACCCGACTGTGTATACGCGAAACATAAAGAAATGTTTCGAAATTTTTACTTTTAGGCGGAAAATGTGGCGAATGGGGATAAAATGGTACCAACTAAACGGCTGCAGCTAAAATAGAGAAAATCGGCGTGACTGCGTAAACTCGAAAAATAAAGAGATCTTTCGATATTCGTACTTTTAGGATCAAAACGGTCCTATGTTTCCAAAATGATAGTACAATGTACCTTAGGCGAAAATTGGAATTTTAGTAATTAAAACAAGTAAAAACGGCGTTAAGTTCGGCCGGGCCGAACTTTATATACCTTCCACCATGGATTGCATTCCACAGATGCTGTCGATTTTCGTAGCAGAGCAGTAATATTACAGGAAAATAGAATTTTTTTTAACATAGCCAAACCAAAACAAATACACAAATAAAATACTTTTATTATTTCAAGGCAAAGCTACCAATACGTTTACACTATATATATCGAAATAATACTTCAAGTCAATTCAAAACATAAATATTCTTATATTTATATTTTCAAAAAAGCGTAATTACCATAAATATTGGTAGATAGTGGGTGCTACAGTGGGTTATATTTCCATTCCATTTTAATTCCAAAAGTAACAAATTTTGAAAAATCCATTATCTCACGTACATAGTGCAAAATACAAAAATAATACAAATTTTTACAGTAAAAGTAAAAAGTACGAAAAATCTTTTTATTTTGCTTGTCTATGGAGTGACAGAAATGTATACACCGAATTCCATGATTCTAGTTGCGGCCATTTGGTTGGTACCATTTTTATCCATTTTTCTGTTTTACCCTTAAGAGTACGACTTTCTAAAATTTCTTTATTTTACGTGTCTACGCAATTAGAGGGATGTACACACCGAATTTCATCATTCTAGCTGTAGCTGTTTAATTGGTACCATTTTTATCCCTCTGTACCCATTGTATTCCTTAAAAGTACTAATTTGGAAAAAATCTTTAATTTTTCGTGTCTACGCAGCCAGGGGAATGTATACTCCGGAATTTCATGACTCTAGCTGCGGTCATTTGGTTGGTACTATTTTTATCCCCTTTTTCCATGTTAACCCCAAGAAGTACGACTTTCTCAAATCTCTTTATTTTACGTGTCTACGCAATTAGAGGGAAGTACACACCGAATTTCATCATTCTAGCTGTAGCTGTTTAGTTGGTACCGTTTTTATTCCTCTGTTCCTATTGTATCCCTTGAAAGTACTAATTTGGAAAAAATCTTTAATTTTTCGTGTCTACGCAATCAGAGGAATGTATACATCGAATTTCATGACTCTAGCTGCGGTCATTTGGTTGGTACTATTTCTATCCCTCTATACCCATTTTACTCTTTAAAAGTACGAATTTGGAAAAAATATTTTTATATTAGATATATCTACTCAATTAGAGAAATGTACACACCGAATTTCGTGTTTCTAGCTGTTGTCGTTTGATATGTACCATTTTTATTCCGTTTTGCCCTATTTCACCCCCTACGAATAAAAATCACTTTATGGTGCACGATTTTGTTATAGGGGAATGCGCATACCCAATATCAAGTAAGTAAAAACAGAAATATTGATATTTTTAGTCCTTGTGAGGGGAAAATTTTTCCCTTTGGGCCGACTTCGCCCAGTTTCAATCCCCATCGATCTACGACTATAAGACGCATTTATGGAAAATTTGGACGTCCTAGCTCCTTTCGTTTATATGCTAGCGTGCTTTCAACAGACGGACGGACGGACATGGCTAGATCGTCTTAGAATTTTATCACGATCAAGAATATATATACTTTATAGGGTCTCAGATCGATATTTCAAGGTGTTACAAACCGAATGACAAAGTTAGTATACCCCCATCCTGGAGGTGGAGGGATTAAAAAATTATTTATTAGTTTCTAACTTTAGAAAGGCAAAATACATCAGAAAATGTTATACATGGTCCTTTTCGTCGTCTTAGGTTTTGGATTTCCGTGGAAAAAAGTAATGAGTATATGTATTTAGTCCAGATGGTTTTGTTGCTGATTGATTATTTAAGTAAACCATTTAGAGCCATACTAATTTTCAAAATAAAAATCCAACCCACATTTCTTGTTGACGTCTTCAATTGTATGTTTGAACCCCAACAATTGCGATTTTGATGAAATTAAGTAAGGTTAATAAGACTTGTACCTTATGTTATGCTGACCTTGAAAAGTGAAAAATTTAACCCCCAGAAAATAGTTAATCCTCAATGAGTTAAAATTAAACAAAATTTAGAGAAATTTTACTTCGTTCAAACTTGAAAGTAGGTCATGTTTGAATTTTTCCTAAAATCAACTAATTTTTCCTCAAACTAAATAAATTTTCACTAAATCTGATTATAATTATTATTATATAATTTTATTATATAATTTTATTACATAATTTTATTATATAATTTTATTATATAATTATTATCATATTTTTCCTCAATCCAAGTGATTATTTACTGAAACTCAAATTTTTTAATTTTTTCTCCAAATTGACGAAAATTTTACTGGCTTTTTCCTCAAACCAAGTAAATTTGTACTCAGGCTGAGGAAGAATTTACTTGATATAAAGAAGAAGTGAAAGTGAAATTAAATTCAATTAAACCAAAACTTTGGAAATTGTATTCAATACTTCGAATAAATTAGTTAAATTAAATTAGTGAAACTTAGTTTCATAAGATTAAAGAATTATATCATTGTATTTAAGAAACAATTCTTAAAGAGTGTATACATATTCGTGTTATGAAATGTCTTTATAAATATTATGAAGTATTTCGTAGTTTTTATGAAACCGAATAAAGTCGACACACTGAAAATGTAGGTGTGAGTTATGAAACATAACTTACACCTACATTTTTAGTGTGTCGACTTTATTCGTTTGAATGCTAGCAATTCTCATTTCTCCTATGTTAACTCTGACATAAATATGTTACCTATTTTGGTCAAAAGCATATTCCATGCAAATATTTTCGCAATGAGGGAGTGTATCGACAGTTTAGTCAACAAGTTTTGACTGTTTTTTTGTTTATATTGGAGACTTCAGTGTAAATTATTTATATTTATGAAACTTTTTCATAAAATTAATGAAGTTTCTACATAAAATCTATGAAAATGTTCATAAATCATATTATGAAAAATAGTGAACTTTTATGACAGAAGTTCATCGAATGAATGACTGCATTTCATAGTTGCTAAGAAATGTTTCAGAAATTCTATGACACTTTTCATTGATTTGTACTTTATGGAACATGTTTCATACATTTTATAAAGTATTTCTTTGAGACAAAATCATAAATATTGTCTCAAAGATAATTATTTCTGTGTATTAGATCCACTCCTAATGAAATGAAATGAAATGAAATTATATTTATGAATACATTTCATTATACAAATATTTTATCGGTAATGACATATTTCATAATTTTTAAGAATTGTTTCTTTAATACAATGAAATTTTTCTTTCATCTTTTAAGTTTCACTACTTTAATATTTTTTTATGAAATATGAAATGTTTCTGAAAAAATTATATGAAACATTTTATTTTATTCGTGAACTTCTCATACATATTAAGAAAAAATTCACTAAATTTATGAAAAACCTTTTTTGTGAAATCGCTTCATAAATATTATGAAGAAAAAGAATTTTCCTAATACTTAAGAACTAAGTATCGGCCAATGAACGAGAATTGCTTCTTATATTTTGCTTCAAATATTTTCTACTGTTTTTTAATGTTCATTACACATACATACACATGTATGCAGAAATTGACATAAATTTGTGTAAATACAATAACTTAATTTTGGAAGAACCAAATTTCATCTCCCTACTTGCCAATATATTTAGAATCTCCATCATTGTGTATATTATGTCTGGTTATAATTTGATCAAATCCACAAGGTGGAACAAATTGTCATTATCAATAAAAGTGTATAATTTCCGGTTCAAAAGTTTCCGTCATTTTCCTAATTTGAATTTTTTCATACATAAAATTTCTTAATTATTTTCTGTAATAAAACCTATGACATTTTCTCTATTAGAAAGTTTCTTATTTTTAGTTTTGAATTATTTTGGAATGCAGTACGCCAGCTGTTTCCATTTTCCAAATTTTCATATTTGTTCACCAAAAGGCGTTTTGAAGAATATTAGGATCTACCTAAAACATTTCACACTACCAGATTCTTTATTAGATTCAGAGAAATGTTTACAAGTAAATTTTATTAGATAACCTGGACTATGGATTTTACTCAGATTTAGGAAGAATATAATAATGTACACATCTTGTGAATGTGCACTTCCAGACGTCAGAATCCCTTAATATCATTTAAATATAACAAGTTTATACATCACGTTTACCCACGACTAGGCAATAGTATTATGTGATAAATAAAATCAATTCCATAGAAGCGCCTTTAAATGTCTTTATAAAATTTGGTACATATATTATTGAAATGTCACATCCAAATGAAAAGATTTCAAATATATTTTCTTGTCTATGAAAATTAATACGATAAGCATTAAATTCCATTGGATAGATTGCATATTTGCAAATGTAATTTAAATCCGAAAAAATGCAACATTCTTTGATGTTCATTCTCCGCATTTTATTAACCTCTACAGATTCCATATCAATTGAATACGAATTGCTATGCACCAATTGTGGTTTGCCGGCAAAATACTTGTATCGCTTACCATATCACATACATATTTACAAAATAATGTGCTAAGGGTTAATATGATACTGTGGCATCACCACATCAAAGAACATGTCCACATTGTGAAAAATGTACAGAAATTGTTGCAAGGTGTGTGTGTTATAATATTTTGAAAATACAATCTTTTAATAGTTTATTAGAATATAATAGTTGAAGGTTTATCTTGTATATATACTGATTGACTAACTAAGTCATTTATCAGCACCCAGACATAAAGGCTGAAGCCAGGGCCATGAAATTTGGATGGTAGTTCCAAAATATGACGCGTACTAAGAAAAGATTATTCGTAATTTTAAAATTCGGTGTGGACATTCCTCGGGCCAGAAGTACAATGATTTTTTTGTATTTTTAAAGAAAAATGGAACAGAAAGGGATAAAAATGGTACCAACCAAAGGTTTGGAGCTATAATCGTGAAATCTGTTGTGTACATTTCTACGATCACGCATAACCGACACATAAATGGATTTTCAAAGTGTGTGGAAAGCGGGACAAAAAGGGATAAAAATTGTACCAACCAAAGTATTGCCGCTAGAATCGTGGCATTCGGTGAGAACTTTCCTCTGGCCACGTAGATGCGCAATATAAATAGATTTTTAATCTGTACTTTTAAGGACAACGCAACAATAAGGGATAAAAATGGTACCACACAAGATGGTGCAACTAGAATCGTGTAATTCGGTGTACACATTCCTCTGACCACGTAGACGGGCAATATAAGTGGATTTCTATACGCTCCACCTCCAGGATGGGGGTATACTAACTTTGTCATTCCCTTTGTAACACCTTGAAATATCGACCTGAGACCCTATAAAGTATATATATTCTTGATCGTCATAAAATTCTAAGACGATCTAGCCATGTCCGTCTGTTGAAAGCATGCTAGCATCTAAACGAAAGGACTAGCTCCATCAAACTTTCCATAAATGCGTCTTATAGTCGTAGATTGGTTGAGATTGACACGGGGCGAAATCGGCCCAAAGGGAAACAATTTTCACTCGCAAGGACTAAAAATACCCATCCCTAATATTTTAGCGTATTTAAGGATATTTTTTGAGTATACCTGTTTATATTTGCTTGATATTTGGTATGCGAATTCCCCTTATAGCAAAAACGAGCACCATAAAGTGATTCTTATTTGTAGGGGGTGAAATGGGGCCAAAAAGGGATAAAAATAGTACATATTAAACGACAACAGCTAGAAACACGAAGGAGTAAAATAGCAATAGAGGGATAAAAATGGTACCAACCAAACGGCTGCTCCTAGAATAATCAAATTCGGTGTATACAATCCTCTGATTGCATAGACATGTAAAATACACGGTTTTTTCAAAATTCGTACTTTATGGGGTTAAAATAATAAAGAGGATAAAAATAGTACCAATCAAATCACCGCAGCTAGAGACATGAAATTCGGAGTATACATTCCTCTGACTCTGTAGACAGGGAAAATAAAAGTTTTTTTTTCCAAATTCGTACTTTCAAGGGATACAATGGTACAGAGGGATAAAAATAGTACCAACTAAACGACTACAGCTAGAATGATGAAATTCTAATTGGGTAGAAACGTCAAATAAAGAGATTTTAGATAGTCGTACTCTTAAGGGGGTAAAAATGGTACCAACCAAATGGCCGCAACTGGAATCATGGAATTTGGTGCATACATTCCTCTGACTGCATAGACACGCAAATAAAAAAGTTTTTTCCAAATTCGTACTTTTCTTTTACGGAAAAACTGGTTGAATCAAGAAGTTAGGTTATTTCGCACTATGTACGTCTGATAATGGATTTTCAAAATTTGTATTTTTGGAATTAAAATGGAACGGAAATACAACCAACTGTAGCACCCACTATCTACCAATATTTATGGTATTTAAGCTTTCTGAAAAAATATATATATATATTTAATTTTTGAATTGACGTATTGCCTTATAAGCGTGGTCTGAAATTAAAATATTATATTTATTTATAAAATTATTTTTCAATATTTGTATTTGTTTTGGTTTGGCTATATTAAAAAAAATATTTTGCAAAATCGGTACCAATCAAAATATAGCAGCTAGAATCGTGAGGTTTGCTGTGTACATTCCTGTGACCGTGTATATGCGCAATATAAATGTGTTTTTTGGTATTTTTACTTTTAAAGTGTGAGCGAGACAAAAAGGGACAAAAATGGTACCAATCAAAGTATAGCAGCTAGATTAGTTGTGTGTATATTCCTCTGACTTTATATAGCAGAAATGAAAAATAATTGCGATAATTATACACTCCACGAGAGTATTATGGCTTTGTGCATTTGTTTGTAACACCCAAAAGGAAGCGAGATAGACCCATTGTTAAGTATACTGATCGACTTAGAATCACTTTCTGAGTCGATTTAGCAATGTCTGTCTGTCTGTCTGTCTGTCTGTCTGTCTGTCTGTCTGTCTGTCTGTCTGTCTGTCTGTCTGTCTGTCTGTCTGTCTGTCTGTCTGTCTGTCTGTCTGTCTGTCTGTCTGTCTGTCTGTCTGTCTGTCTGTCTGTCTGTCTGTCTGTCTGTCTGTCTGTCTGTCTGTCTGTCTGTCTGTCTGTCTGTCTGTCTGTCTGTCTGTCTGTCTGTCTGTCTGTCGGTCTGTCTGTCTGTCTGTCTGTCTGTCTGTCTGTCTGTCTGTCTGTCTGTCTGTCTGTCTGTCTGTCTGTCTGTCTGTCTGTCTGTCTGTCTGTCTGTCTGTCTGTCTGTCTGTCTGTCTGTCTGTCTGTCTGTCTGTCTGTCTGTCTGTCTGTCTGTCTGTCTGTCTGTCTGTCTGTCTGTCTGTCTGTCTGTCTGTCTGTCTGTCTGTCTGTCTGTCTGTCTGTCTGTCTGTCTGTCTGTCTGTCTGTCTGTCTGTCTGTCTGTCTGTCTGTCTGTCTGTCTGTCTGTCTTTCTGTCTGTCTGTCTGTCAGTCTGTCTGTCTGTCTGTCCATCTATTGTTGTAATCAAACTACAGGTCGCAATTATAGTCCGATCTTAACAAAAATTTGCACAAGTAAGTTTTCTGGTTCAAGGACGAACTCAATTTAATTTGAAGCAAATCGGTTCAGATTTATATATAGCCCCCATACAAATGTCGCTCCCGATTTGACATTTTCCGCTCTAGAAACGACATATTGTACCCAATTTTCTTTAAATTTGCCACAACATCTTATAATCCAACTAGAAACACCTATGCAGAAATTTGGTAAGATCGGTTCAGATTTAGATATAGCCCCCATACAAATGTCGCTCCCGATTTGCCATTTTCCGTTCTAGAAACCACAAAAGGAAGCGAGATAGACCCATTGTTAAGTATACTGATCGACTTAGAATCACTTTCTGAGTCGATTTAGCAATGTCCGTCTGTCTGTCTGTCTGTCTGTCTGTCTGTCTGTCTGTCTGTCTGTCTGTCTGTCTGTCTGTCTGTCTGTCTGTCTGTCTGTCTGTCTGTCTGTCTGTCTGTCTGTCTGTCTGTCTGTCTGTCTGTCTGTCTGTCTGTCTGTCTGTCTGTCTGTCTGTCTGTCTGTCTGTCTGTCTGTCTGTCTGTCTGTCTGTCTGTCTGTCTGTCTGTCTGTCTGTCTGTCTGTCTGTCTGTCTGTCTGTCTGTCTGTCTGTCTGTCTGTCTGTCTGTCTGTCTGTCTGTCTGTCTGTCTGTCTGTCTGTCTGTCTGTCTGTCTGTCGGTCTGTCTGTCTGTCTGTCTGTCTGTCTGTCTGTCTGTCTGTCTGTCTGTCTGTCTGTCTGTCTGTCTGTCTGTCTGTCTGTCTGTCTGTCTGTCTGTCTGTCTGTCTGTCTGTCTGTCTGTCTGTCTGTCTGTCTGTCTGTCTGTCTGTCTGTCTGTCTGTCTGTCTGTCTGTCTGTCTGTCTGTCTGTCTGTCTGTCTGTCTGTCTGTCTGTCTGTCTGTCTGTCTGTCTGTCTGTCTGTCTGTCTGTCTGTCTGTCTGTCTGTCTGTCTGTCTGTCTGTCTGTCTGTCTGTCTTTCTGTCTGTCTGTCTGTCTGTCAGTCTGTCTGTCTGTCTGTCCATCTATTGTTGTAATCAAACTACAGGTCGCAATTATAGTCCGATCTTAACAAAAATTTGCACAAGTAAGTTTTCTGGTTCAAGGACGAACTCAATTTAATTTGAAGCAAATCGGTTCAGATTTATATATAGCCCCCATACAAATGTCGCTCCCGATTTGACATTTTCCGCTCTAGAAACGACATATTGTACCCAATTTTCTTTAAATTTGCCACAACATCTTATAATCCAACTAGAAACACCTATGCAGAAATTTGGTAAGATCGGTTCAGATTTAGATATAGCCCCCATACAAATGTCGCTCCCGATTTGCCATTTTCCGCTCTAGAAACCACATATTATACTCGATTTTCTTTAAATTTGGCACAACATCTTATAATCCAACTAGAAACACCTATGCAGAAAGTGGGTAAGATCGGTTCAGATTTAGATATAGTCCCCATACAAATGTCGCTCCTGATTTGAGATTTTCCGCTCTAGAAACGACATATTGTTCCCGATTTTCTTTAAATTTGACACATCATCTTACAATACAACTAGAAACATCTATGCAGAAATTCGGTAAGATCAGTTCAGATTTAGATATAGCCCCCATACAAATGTCGCTCCCGATTTGACATTTTCCGCTCTAGAAACAACATATTGTACCCGATTTTCTTTAAATTTGGCACAACATCTTATAATCCAACTAGAAACACATATGAAGAAATTAGGTAAGATCGGTTCAGATTTAAATATAGCCCCCATACAAATGTCGCTCCCGATTTGACATTTTCCGCTCTAGAAACCACAGATTGTACCCGATTTTCTTTAAAATTGGCACAACATTTTATAATGTATGCAGAAATTCGGTAAGATCGGTTCAGATTTAGATATAGCCCCCATACAAATGTCGCTCCCGATTTGTCATTTTCCGCTCTAGAAACCACATATTATACTCGATTTTCTTTAAATTTGGCACAACATCTTATAATCCAACTAGAAACACCTATGCAGAAAATGGGTAAGATCGGTTCAGATTTAGATATAGCCCCCATACAAATGTCGCTCCTGATTTGACATTTTCCGCTCTAGAAACAACATATTGTACCCGATTTTCTTTAAATTTGGCACAACATCTTATAATCCAAGTAAAAAACCTATGGTGAAAGTGGCTAAGATCGGTTCAGATTTAAATATAGCCCAAATACAAATGTTGCTCCCAAAAGATTAACCGATTTTGGCCAAACTATACATATTATATTTCACCTATTTCGTTCCAGGTTTCAATATACCCCCATATAAATGTCCTTTCCGATTTAACATTTTTTGTCAAACACACACATTTACAGGATGCAAAAATCCTGCCCGTTTTCATTTTTTCACCGAATTAAATTGTATTCGGATATAAAGTGGAGTGTATCATAGAGTCGGCCCCGCCCGACTTTAGCCTTTCCTTACTTGTTTTCATTACAATAATACGATTTCAATATGGTTAATAGGGAGACAAAATAGTAAAAAGTTCACCTTATTTGTATATATATATATATATATATATATATATATATATATATATATATATATATATATATATATATATATATAATTTCTTCGTGCGGAATAGAATCAGAACAATTCAATTTTGTTTTAATCCAGTTAGTAAACGTGTATTTTATTATTTAACAAATATATCCTTTTGCATAAATCAAATACAGGACCGAAATGAAATTCAAGAGTTTTAGAAATTTGATCCTCCCTAATATACATACGAAGGCGGAAAAGCTTGATACATATTAGAGCATGACTACTAAACTCGTGAAAGATGTCAGCAAAACAATCGCCTAGTTTATTGACAACCTATCAAAAACACTCCGCGTGTGAAGACTCGAAAGAAAGTGCATAAATAACTCTTCAAATTGCTTCCAAATCAACCTTATTCGATATATGTTTTAAACTTGGAACGAGTTCAATGTTACTTTATACAAAATTATTAATCTTAACACTAAGTTCATTTTATCTTCAAATAAGGGTGTGTTCGAAACAAATAGCTCTTGAAATTTATGTAATAAAATCATTCACTTTGTTTACAATTTTTTTTTGTTATTAACAAAAAATAATGATCAAATTCATTAGTTATACAATTGAGTAATTTTTATCTTTATTCGACCTTTTGGTAATAAATTTGAGTAATTAATAACCTCGAGCTTGATTATAATCAATTATATTCAATTAATTATTTATTACTGACATTTATACAATCCCTCAAAAAATTATTTATTATTTGAAATTTTGTAATTGTACTCTCTTCTACACCCAAAAAGAAAATACCACAATAATAGGAATAGCCAGAGATAAAAATCGTTATTTATTTAGTTACAAACCATGTTTGCCATAAATGTCTACACAGAAAAATATTTGTAAGTATTTTTTAAATTTGGTTTAAATTATTTTTTTAATATAAAACACCGTGGAAGGAAAGGGAAATTAAGTAAGTTTTACAGTTTGCTTATTTCAAAGTCATAATAAATAGTTCATTTACTAGAAATAGAGTAGTAAATTTACTTAAAAACATTTCATTGGATTTAGTACAAAAAATCTTACAATTTCATACTTTCATTCATACTTGTGTGGAAGAAAATTTCCAAGGTTTTAAGTAAGAAAAATATTAAGATTTTTTTGTATGGAACAAATTTCATTTAGGAAATTTGAACTAAAAAACAGGTAAGGAAAGGTTAAAGCACAGGTGTTTCTAGTTGGATTATACGATGTTGTGCCAAATTTAAAGAGAATCGGGTGCAAAATGTGGTTTCTAGTGCGGAAAATGTCAAATCGGGAGCGACATTTGGCTATATCTAAATCTGAACCGATTTGCCTCAAATTAAATAGCGTTCGTCCTTGATCCACAAAACTTAGTTGTGCCAATTTTTGTTAAGATGGGACTATGATTGCGACCTGTAATTTGATTACAACAATAGATAGACGGACAGACAGACGGACATTGCTAAATCGACTCAGAAAGTGATTCTAAGTCGATGGGTATAATTAACAATGGGTCTATCTCGCTTCCTTTTGGGTGTTACAAACAAATGCACAAAGACATAATACTCTCGTGGAGTGTATAATGAGTTTTTTCTTAAAATTAAGTTAATGTGTTTACTGAAATTTATACCGAGTTCTTCATACATTTAAGTATTAATGAACTTATAAAAAATCACTTCAATTTGTTTAGAAAATTCTTGAAAATTAATCTAAGAAGCAATTCTCATTCGTTTGCCGAGACTTATTTCTTAAATAATTCAAGTATTATTCTAAACAACCACTGCGAAGGCGCCTATCTTGCCTTCGCAGCAATCATGGAATAATAGGTCAACTATTTATGGCAGAGGTATAATGAATTTTTTGAGAAATATTTCATGTTGCCACTTTTTGTATCAGTTTTGCGTACCCTGAAGCAAAATCATTTCTTTGAATTATTTTTTAGATAAGTTGAACTCATTTTAAGTTAATTTTTTTTCCTTCTTTCAAGTAATATTTTCCTAAGTTTAAGTAAAAGTTTACTCGTTTTGAGGAAAAAATCAGCAAAATTGTCCTCAGTTTAAGTAAATATTTACTTGATTTGAGTAAAAGTGTACATAATTTTAAGAAAATTTCAGCAAAATTTTACTAAAATTTAGTAAAAATTTGCTTGATTTTAGGAAAAATTACTTAGTTTTAAGTAAATTTTACTTGAAATTTTGCAACAATTTACTTGGGTTTAGGTAAAAATTACTTAGATTTAGGAAAAATTTAGAAAATTTTACTTAGATTTAGTAAAAATTTACTGGGTTTCCTCAGTTTGAGTAAATATTTACTTGGTTTGAGGAACATTGCACTAGAATCAAGTTCAAAGCATATACTACTTTCAAGAAAAAGTTTGAATTTGATATGAGGAAATATTGCTTTAGTGCTATCGAAGATAAATTTTCCTAAATTTTAGTTCATTTTAACTCGTTATAGGGTTTACTTTCTTCTGAGTGTGGGTGGTTTTGGGCGGATTTAAATAAAAACTTTTTTTGATATTATTTGACAATATTCCACTGTGTGTCGGCAAGAGAAAATGTTTCGTGATTCGCATAGATTTTTCGCAATGTAGCCTATGTGTCGGATGTTAAATATAATTATAGTGAAAACATGGTGAAAAAATGTGCACTGAAATAGGTAGAAGTTTCTACGGAATTCCCGTACAAATATCCCGGGACACGGGAAATAGAAAATATGCAAATTCCCGCCATTTTTTCCGCGGAAAATCCCGGGATGCAAACCCTAGTCCTATATCACCGACCGGTGTGACCCATTTTCACCTTAGGTGCTTCTAATTGAAATTTAACGAGTTCAACCAATTAAATTAAAATCTATAAAAGTATGTGCCGGACATTTTATCGGGGCTATATCGAAACATGGAACAATGCGACATTCACCACAGGTATTTCCAGTACAAATATAAGATGTTTGCCAAATTTCAAGAAAATCTGTTAAAATATAAGGTTTCTAGAGCGAAAAGAATAAAAAAGGGGAGCGAAAATTTTATTAAAGATATATATTAGGGCGGGTTGATTTGTATGGATGAAAAAAATAAAAATCGTATGGTAAAAACGTAATCTACATTAAATTCTAAGAAAATTCTCCGAAGAAACCATGGGTCTAAAAGAAAATCCTATTCCGCGCCTCTCGATTTGAAAATTTATATGCCCGCCTTTGCCAAAAAAATAAATGTTAAAAAAAATAGCTTTTTCCAAAAATAAATCAAATTTTCTGAATAAAATTGATTATTCAAATTTTTTTATTAAAAAAATATTCACCCAAGTAAAAAGTTTGTATATAATTTTATATTTAATATTTCTATAAGGAACATAGATAAAATAATTTTCTTTCATAATTTAATAAAACAGATTGGAAATACAAAAAAAATAGCTATTTTTTCTAACATTTATTTTTTTGGCAAAGGCGGGCATATACATTTTCATGTCGAGAGGCGCGGATTAGGATTTTATTTTAGATACACGTTTTTGTTTTTTTTTACCAATCAATAAAAATCAACCCGCCCTAATATATATAAATCCGAACCGTTCTGGTCCAATTCCACAGTTGAAATTACCCATTTGCAGTCGCAACCATCTACACAGTCGGATGAGCCTACACCCTGAATACCATGATTCCAGCATAGCCGTTTGGTTGGTATCATTTTTATCCCTTTTTTCCCATTTTATCCCTAAAAGTACAAATTTAGAAAAAAAAAACGCATCTACCCAGTCAGAGGAACGTTCGCCTCGTTTTCCCCTAAATTTACAAATTTCTTAGTGGAGGGTACGTAACGTAACAGGGACCGTAACGGACCGGTCGAACTTCATGGCGTGTTCCCCCTGTTATTAGGCCTATTCGATTAGCCTTAATAGTTTATTATGTTTACTGGCAAAGTGCTGCCACATTTTTTCCTGATCCTGATCAATTCTCCCACCTTATTATGTGTATTAATTGTAAACTAGTAATTCCAATCGCTCAGACTTATTGTTATTCTTGCCTGTTTAGAAATATTTAATTTGTTTTTTTTTTCAACATTCACACTAGTATCCAAATAACAAAATCATACATTTTATTTCATCAAATAGAAACCACCTAAAATTAAGTTAATTATATATTTCATAAATATTCATACATAATGTGGTTTAATCGCTTAAATAAAATGTTATTAAAAGCGCCAATCATTGGCCATTATCAATAATTTAGATTAGCTAATATTATAATTTGCGAATAATTTATCATTGTTCAATTCATTAGTCAATTCATGAGACAACAAAATCCAAAAGCAATCATAAACTCAATTCATTTGTTTATGTTTTGTTTTCGTTTCATTTTTAATTTACTTGTCAATTTTGACAGTTAAATGAGACCATGTGCCATTTGTTGTTGCCAATAACATAAAGTCAATTAGTCAAGACGATGACGTGCGTATCCGAATTGCCTTCGTGCAATATTCAACGAATGGTGAACTGGATATTTGACATAGAAGTTGCTCGAAAATAAATTAAATCTAAGAGTACCAAATTCCGGTATTCAGGATTTCCAATTTTCGGGATTTCCAAAATCAAGATCCCGGGATTTTTCGGGATAAAACCCCTAAATATTGGGCTGGGTGCATTTCAGCTACAGCCGTTTGGTTGATTGTATTTCCGTCCATTTTAATTCCAAGAGTGAGTTATTTTTCGTGCCTACGCACTCAGAGGAATATATAAACCGAATTTCATGATTCTGACTGCGGCCATTTGGGTGTTACATTTTGTATCCCCTTTTTCCATTTTACCCCCTTAAAAGTACGACTCCCGAAAAATGTCATTATTCTATATGTAGCCGTTTGGTTGGTACCATTTTTATCCCTCTATTCCCATTTGGAAAACGTACTTTTACAAAAGGGTGGTTAAATTGTAAGGGCCGATGTTGAATGTGAACCACACCTAAACGTCAAGTTTTTTCTGCATTTCATTTGACTTTCTCAATTTCAGACTAACTCAATTTGAACCATGGATGGACACACAATCGAGCAACGCGTTAAAGTTATTCAGGTTTATTATGAAAATGGGCGTTGAAATCAAAATGCATATCGTTCACTTCGAAGAAAATCATCTTCAGAAATGAGGCTCATTTTCACCTCAGTGGATTCGTCAATAAGCAGAATTGCCGCATTTTGGCGAATGATAATCCATGAGTGATTATCGAAAAACCAATGCACCCACAAAGAGTGAATGTTTGGTGCGGTTTATGGGCTGGCGGCATCATCGGGCTGTATTTTTTCAAAAATGAGGTCTTTGCCATCGTGAGATGATAACGAACTTTTTATGGCTCGAATTGGAAGATATGGATGTGGACGATATGTGGTTGCAACAGGACGGTGCCACTTGCCACACAGCTAACGAAACAATGGCTTTTTTGCGCGACAAATTCAATGGCCGTGTTATCTCACGTGTTGACGATGTCAATTGGCCGCCAAGATCATGTGATTTGACACCGTTGGACTTCTTTCATTGGGGTTATTTGAAAGATAAGGTGTACGTCGATAAGCCAGCAACAATTCAATTTAAGAAAAAACTTACTGGAAAATTTCCTCAGTTTGAGTAAATATTTACTTGGTTTAAGGAAAATTGAACTAGAATCAAGTTCAAAGCATGTACTACTTTCAAGGAAAAGTTTGATGTGAGGAAATATTGGTTTAGCGCTGTACGAAGTTCAATTTTCCTAAATTTTAACTGATTATAGGGTTCACTTTTTTCTCAATGTTATAAGAATTTTAAAGAAATCGAATCATAAATATAACGAATTGTTATTTTCGACAATTTGATATAATGGCACAAAGTCCTATCATACCCCTTTATACGAGGTAGGGGAAAGGCCTATATATTTTCTAAAAATCTCCTTCATATAGGAGGAGTGTTTTAGGAACTATCAAAAAACTTAAAATATTTTAAATTTTTTAAATAAATATTCTGTTCCATTTGTGAATAGCTAGCATTCTAAAGAAGAGAATAGTGGTTATTTTAAAAATATAAATTAAAATACATATATTTTTCATTCTCTAACACCTATCAAAGAAAACAAGTCCTGGTTGATGAAAATCTATGAATAAATGTAGAAGTTATGACAATTCTACACCTTTTTCAATTGTAATTCAAAGGATATCACTTGAAATTCAATATACACCAGTTGAAATTCAAAAATTCCATTTGCAATTCAAAAAATATCACGTGAAATTCAAAAATTCCATTTGAAATTCAAAAAATGTCAATTGAAATTCAAAACTCGTCATTTGTAATTTAAAAGACATCATTTGAAATTCAAAACTCTTCATTTGTAATTCAAAACTCGTAATTTGCAATTCAAAACTCGTCATAAGTAATTCAAAAGACACCATTTGAAATTCAAAAGTTTTCATTTGAAATTCAAAAATTATTCCATTTGTAATTCAAAAATTATTCCATTTGCAATTCAAAAAGGGTAAACAAAATTATTTAAGCAAAATATACATTAAGTTGGGTAGCATTTATTTATTTCTGTAAATTTTAATAATTTTAATTTAATTAGTTGCTTATCATTTTATTAAATCTGTTTTCAAAACTGCAGAATATCCAAATTTGCAGAAAAAATAAATGCTACCCCACCTAATGTATATTTTTTTAAATAATTTTGTTTACATTTTTGAATTTCAAATGGAATAATTTTTGAATTTCAAATGAAAACTTTTGAATTTCAAATGGTGTATTTTGAATTACAAATGACGAGATTTGAATTACAAATGACGAGTTTTCAATTTCAGTTTGAGTTTTGAATTTCAAATGATGTCTTTTGAATTACAAATGACGACTTTTGAATTACAAATGACGAGTTTTGAATTTCAAATGATATTTTTTGAATTTCAATTGATATTTTTTGAATATCAAATGTAATTTTTGAATTTCAATTGATAGCTTTTGAATTTCAAATGGAATTTTTGAATTTCAAATGGTGTGTTTTGAATTACACTTGAAAATGGTGTAGTAATAGTATGTGTGGTATTCAATCAATTTAAGAAAAAACTTAATTTCTTTTTCTTATCATGTTAATTTTTAAGCAATATCAGTATAACTGCGATGGTGATTAATTGGTATAAAATTTTAATTTTTGGATGTTTTAACAAATAAAAACAATTTATTTGGCAATGGATGATCCCAAAAAAATTTCGACAAGTCGCCAAACCGATGTCTTCCGAGTTGTATAAAATATGGCACGTTTGTTCTCCTCTTTGCTGTGCATTTTTTGACGTTAAAATTTTGGCATTATTCAATGTAGTTTGAATTTTATGATTCGCCAAAATGTACAGTGTTTCTAGAAACAGATGCATTGCTTCAAGTTGAATTAATCTCCCCATGTATCATCGAATTATAAAACTATAATCGGAAAGCTCTTGAAAACGATGTAGTACATTGTCCATGTCCTGGTGGAACAAGGAAGTTCAAAATAAATTTTATCTTTGAATATCCCCTTTTGAATTTTTTGCAAAATTTGTCAGAAAATAGCCCACAATGTTCTATAAAATATGTCAACATTTCAGGATGTGATCGCCGGGATGGTCCCTTGAGGATTTTATAAAAAACGCATTAAAAAGTAATTGAACTTAAAGTAGTGCATCTATTTCTAGAAACACTGTAAATTACCAACTTTGACAATTATAAAACTACAAACTACATTGAATAATGCCAAAATGTTAACGTTAAAAAACATGTCATTTTATATAAATCAAAAGCGTTGGATCCAAAATTGCCTTTTTTGTGTCGATTTATTTATATCACCCATAATAGCTGGTAACTTAATGAAGAATGCAATGCAATATTTGTCGAATCTATGGATAAATGTAGAAGATATGACCCTTTTTCATAAGTACATGTCGTCTTCACGAATGACTAAAACAATTTAAACAAAAACATCGTAAAAAATTAAATAATTTTTTTTAATTCCCTTTGTACTTCTGCATTTACTCATAGACGTTCTAGGCTTTGTTTTCTTCTCTCCAGCTGTTGCAAAATGAAACAAAATGTTCTGTTTTATAACACTGTGCGACAGTCCAAAAAGTCTGGGAGGTATTGTCGGATGTAACAGGATTCTGCATTTGAAATTTGCCAGACACCCCCAAAATCTTGAGTAACGGGTAAAAATCCGGTTTTTCTTATAAGCCAGTAACATAGTTAGTTATCAACCGATTTTAACTTTCTCTCCGAATTTGAAAAGAAGAAACCTTTGATTTTCGATAGATATATAGCTTAAGATAGATATATACACTCAGAAAAAAGTGAACCCTATAATAAGTTAAAATGAACTAAAATCTAGGAAAATTGAACTTCGTATAGCGCTAAACCAATATTTCCTCATATCAAGTTTAAACTTTTCCTTGAAAGTAGTACATGCTTTGAACTTGATTCTAGTTAAATTTTCCTTAAACCAAGTAAAAAACTCAAACTGAGGAAAAATTTTTACTAAATTTAAGTAAAATTTTGCTGAAAATTTCCTAAATCTAAGTCAATTTTTACTAAATTTAAGTAAATTTTTACTAAATTTAAGTCAATTTTTACTAAATTTAAGTAAATTTTTACTAAATTTAAGTAAATTTTTACTAATTTTAAGTAAATTTTTACTAAATTTAAGTAAAATTTTGCCGATTTTTCCTAAAACTAAGTTAATTTTTACTCAAATCAAGTAAATATTTACTTGAACTGAGGACAATTATACTTGATACAAGGAAAAAAGTGAACTTAAAATAAGTTCAATTTAACTAAAAATAATTCAAACAAATGATTTTGCTTTCCTAAATCTAAGTCAATTTTTACTAAATTTAAGTAAATTTTTACTAAATTTAAGTACATTTTTACTAAATTTATGTAAATTTTTACTAAATTTAAGTAAAACTTTGCCGAATTTTTCCTATAACTAAGTTAATTTTTACTCAAATCAAGTAAATATTTACTTAAACTGAGGATTTTTTCCTAAAAACAAGTAAATTTTTACTTAAACTGAGGAAAAAATTTAACTAAAAATAATTCAAACAAATGATTTTGCTTCCGAGTATGCAAAACTACACTCAAAGGAAAAGAAAGCAGAAAGACTGCTGTAAGAACAGATTTTCTGCTGAAAAAGAGATAGCAGATTTGTATCTGCTGAAATAGCAAGCAGCTGTTTGCTGTTTTTAGCAATAAAGAAAAACACTTTCTTGATACTTTAAACCGAACAGTATAGCCAGTTAACAATTTTATTAACAACACTTTTTAGAATCAATGTTATTATAACGGAATTTATTAACACTGAAAGATATTGCGATTGTCGTTTTGATGATACGCATATTGCCCCCAAGCTAATATAAAACGAAATTCGAGTTAAATTTGTTTTCGCCGTCAAGCTGAAAGGCTTTTAAATTAAAAACGCTTATTTTTTACTACTTTTATAATTTAATTAACAGCAGCCATTTTTAGCAGACTGCAAACACTTTAGCAGTGTGAATGCTGATGCAAGATTGCAGAAAAACTGTTGTCATGGCAGAGAAACTGTTGTACTAGAAAAATTTGTCTGCTGATATGCAATCGCTGATGATAGACAATCGCTGCTGTCAATAACATACACTTTTCTTTAAGTGTAGGACAAAAATGGCAACATGAAATATTTCTCTAAAGTTTCATGATACCTCTGCCATAAAGAGTTGAGGTGTTACACCATGACTGCTGCAAAGGCAAGATTGGCGCCTTCGCAGTGGTTGTTTAGAATAATACTTGAAGTATTTAAGAAATTAGTCTCTGCAAATGAACGAGAATTGCTTCTTAGATTAATATTCAAAATTTTTCTAAACAATTTCAAGTGTATTTTTTATAAGTTCATTAATATTTAAATATATGAAGAACTCTGCATAAGTATACACATTAACTTAATTTTAATAAAAAGCACAATTTTTAGTTAAAATTTCCTAAATGGATGTTTTCCATACAAAAAATTTCTTAATATTTTTTTTACCTTGGAAATTTTCTTCCACGCAATGGTAAGAATTTTTTATTAGATGCAATGAAATGATTTTAAGTAAATTTACTACCCTATTTCTAGTAAATGAACTATTTGCTATGGCTTTGGAATTAGGAGTTTTTTTGGAGTTTGGTTTTATTGAGCCTTTCAAACAATTTTTTAAGAATAACAAAAGTGATTTGTAGGATAACTTAAGATTATAATGTAATGTCTTAATTGACATGAGAATTTGGACAGCACCATGCTTTATCATGAAAGGATATTAAACGGTTTGTGTTGTAGGTGTAATTCTTAAAACGTCCTTGCTCCCGGGACTATACATTTTTGGAGAGTTGTTCTCATTATATTAGCTTACTATTAAATTTACAAATTCGAAATATATGTTTAAATAAAAAAATAAAAAATTAAAATCTAAGAGTGTATAAAAGAACGTGTAGCTGTGAAGTAAGAATGGTTTATCCTATGTGTATTCCAAGGGGAGCTTTGTCATAAAATATATGGCGAATATTGTTATCGATACTAAAGTCCGATTGGCGATTGTTCACATACCCAACAGGAGTAAGATAGTTCGTATTTATGGTATGGCGGTAACTGTTTGTTCCAGAGTTTTCTAGAAAAGAGACCCACCAATCTCCGTGATTTTTGAATTACAGTTCTGGCGTGGTCATTGAATTTCATCAGTTTGTTGAAATTTACGACGAGGTACTTCATATTATCCTTAAATGGAATTTCCGTCCCATCTACGAAAAGTTGAAGTGTTTTACTTTCAGGAACAACAAAACTTTTACATTTTTTAGAAGCGTTTCGTAAGCAAATGGCCTCGCTTTTTGATGCATTTATCCTCTTGTCCTATAGAAATGTTTGACCTTTTCCAAATGATGAAATAAATTATCCAAAGCTTTTAAAGGTGATTCAGCGTGGGAGTATAGTAGTGAGTCGTCGGCGTATAACAGACCTATCGAATTGGAATTAGGAAACTTTTCTCATACTCAGTTAATTTTCCTACTTTTAAGGACATTTTTACTAAACTGGAGTAAAATTATTGAACTAAATTGGAGTATGGATTTTACTCAAATTTAGGAATGCTATTTTTGTGAGTGTAGCTTAATTGAGATAAATATATAGCTTAAGAAATCTGTGTACTCTTGTACAGCAAACACACTTTTTAAGAATTTTTTTCAATTTTTCAACTTACGCAATGTTTTTGCACATGACTTTGTTTATTAACCGTACCACAAGCAAACTTATTTAGTTTAGTAACAAATTTAGTAAGGAGAAAAACGCTGCTTTATATTAAAAAAATCCCTCAGTAATTGACTGAGTTACTGAAGTTTATGTAAATACCAAAGTTATGTAAATCCAGTTCATATCTCTCCAATTGAAGTCCATATTTTACCAATTGAAGTCCAATAATAATACTTAATACTCATCTAAATAGATAAAAAATTGTAAAAAAAGCATGGCGATATATTTTAATAATAAAATCCCCGATTTTGGAACACATTTTCCCTACTTCGGAAATTCGGATATTTAAAAAAAAATTATATAAATTATATTCATATAATTTATATGCTATAAATTCATCTTCAGTCAAATTTAACGAGTATGGTAAATAATATGGTAATTGATCTAATTGTCCGACAGACAAATACAAATTATACAGTAGTATACCAAAGTCATTTTAAAGTATGGACATCACCCAAACAATTCTCATTGCAATTCAATTCGGTAAAAAAGTGAAATCTTGAAGGATTTTTGCATCCTGTAAATGTATGTGTTTGACAAAAAAATGTTAAATCGGAAAGGACATTTGTATGGGGGTATATTGAAACCTGGAACGATGTGACCCGCTTTCACCATGTCTGTTTATTGGTGAAATATAATATGTAAAATTTGGCCAAAATCGGTTAAACATTCGGGAGCAACATTTGTATGAGGGCTCTATCTAAATCTGAACCTATCTTACCCACTTTCACCATAGATGTTTCTAGTTCGATTATAAGATGTTGTGCCAATTGTAAAGAAAAACGGGTACAATGTGTGGATTTTAGAGCGGAAAAAGTGAAATTGGGAGCGACATTTGTATGGGGGCTATATCTACATCTGAACCGATCTTACCCAATTTCTGCATACGTGTTTCTAGTTGGATTATAAGATGTTCTGCCAAATTTAAAGAAAATCGGGTACAATATGTCGTTTCTAGAGCGGAAAATTTAAATCGGGAGCGACATTTGTATGGGGCTATATCTAAATCTGAACCGATCTTACCCAATTTTTGCATACGTGTTTCTAGTTGGATTATAAGATGTTCTGCCAAATTTAAAGAAAATCGGGTACAATATGTCGTTTCTAGGGCGGAAAATGTCAAATCGGGAGCGACATTTGTATGGGGGCTATATCTAAATCTGAACCGATCTTACCCAATTTTGGCGTACGTGTTTCTAGTTGGATTATAAGATGTTCTGCCAAATTTAAAGAAAATCGGGTACAATATGTCGTTTCTAGGGCGGAAAATGTCAAATCGGGAGCGACATTTGTATGGGGGCTATATCTAAATCTGAACCGATCTTACCCAATTTTTGCACAGGTGTTTCTAGTTGGATTATAAGATGCTGTGCCAATTTTAAAGAAAATCGGGTACATATGTGGTTTCTAAAGCGGAAAAAGTGAAATAGGGAGCGACATTTGTATGGGGGCTATATCTTAATCTGAACCGATCTTACCCAATTTTTGCATAGGTGTTTCTAGTTGGATTATATGATGTTGTGCCAAATTTAAAGAAAATCGGGTACTATATGTGCTTTGTAGGGCGGAAAAAGTCAAATCGGGAGTGACATTTTTATGGGGGCTATATCTAAATCTGAACCGATTTCCTCCAAATTCAATACCGATGGTCATTGGCCAGAAAAAATAACTTCTGCCAAGTTTCATGATAATCGGACAACAATTGCGACCTGTAGAGTGCGAACAAGCTTAGATGGACAGCAGATGGACAGACGGACGGATGGACGGACGGACGGACAGACAGACATCGTTAAATCGACTCAGCTGGTGATTCTAAGCCGATCGGTATACTTAAAGGTGGGTCTAGCTCGATTATTTCTTGGCGTTACAAACATTTGGGGCGAAACTAACTTATAATACCCTAGCCCACGAAGTGGTGTAGGGTATAATGAGAAATCTAGTAATACTACCAGAAAAATACTATTGTAGCAGTGTGTAATTTGTAAAGGGTTTTCTCGCTATTTAATCTAAATTTAAAAAATCTTTTGTGTCTACAAAGAGGTTCATAACTTAATAATATTAATCCTTGTTTTCTTTGTTAGAATGTTAGCTGTTAAAAAATAGAACAAAATGTTTTTTCCAATTTTTTTCGAAAAAATCAGTTTCTATATGAAGTTCGTAACATTTGACGACATCATAAGTACCTTTAATTGTACATATGAGCGGGGATGATCTTACCTATATTCCAAATTCGGCGAAAAATAGAATTTTAGTAAAAAATTAGAAAAATATCCATACACAAAATTTTTATTGTTTCACAGTGTTATTATTTGCCTGTAGCGCTTTTGTTGGCTGCAGCCCCTCACATCCAACTAGTTTGATGCCTCAATTGTACCTAAAAATCATGATTTTAATACTATGTTCGTCTCTTCTTTTCCCCAGAAACGTCAAATATATCGTGAACAAGTATTACCACATGCCGGAGGACGCATACCGGATACAGCCTTTGAAACAGATCGACTATTTCTGAATCAGCTGCAGAAGGATGGCATCGCAGTGCCAGATGGTATACTGCCGGAGCAGCGTAATCCACAGGTAAGGGAGACCCATTCAATCAAATCAAATCATCGTTGTAATGAATTACCACTGCGTTGCAGGTCTATCCCTTTTTCAATCGACCCTCGCGCAAAGTCTATCGCATAGCGCTGAGTTCCGATGGTCGGTATATACCGCAAGAAGGACGTTATCACTACCAGGAATTGCCATCGATTGAAACCACCTATTTGTATCCCCAGGTGCATGGACAAAAGGTCACACATTCGTCGGAACCTGTAACGCTACCCGTCTATCGGCCCTTCCGTATTCACAATCCCCTATTGAATCAAGTTAAACTACAGCCCAAGGATAAAGGTATGGTTGGATGGGATCGTAAGGAAAATTTACACCAATAAGTGTGTGTAAAGAGCTATTATACATTTTTGTATTTTTTTTGTAACAGAAATACGCAATGAAAATAGTCATTGTATTAACGAAACGATTTCATTCGATCACTTTATTACATTATTATCACATTATTAATACAACGAAATCTGTGATAATTGTAAAGCAAGCTCACTTTCAAGTGAAATTTTCGTCAATACAACGACATTAGCGTCGCTATGAATTGGTTTTGAATATTAAAATGAAATCTTTATGAAAATCGCTGGCACTGCCAAAGAAGTAACGTTTTGAAGGCGATTCAAATAATTTTGATTTATTTTTACACTTTACGTGAGACTACTGTGTCCGTAAAACAGCGAAATCTACTCCATGATGGACGATATATAAACTGTCCTCTGTCCTGCCGAACTTATTTATCATATTTCAAAAATTTCCTTTTTTCCAGCTCAATTCCAAAATGTCTCGCCTTTGACCAATAAACCCTCAACTAAAGCGAAATCCTATCAAAACTTTAATATTTTGAATAGTCCTCTGACGTCGTTATCTGGGAAACCACCATCTAATGGTGTCAGTGGTGGAGGACCCAAGAACTATTTGTCCGACTACTCGTACTCGAGTCAAAGCCATGTAAGCATTTTCCCATTTTTTTCTATTCACTGATTTGTAATTAAAATAGTGATTTATCTTCTTCTCCTTTTTATTACAGCTTTTTAATGATTTCGATGATCTGTTCAATAAATTCGAAATTTACGATGGTGATGCCAAAAAATCACCAAATGAATTCCCCACATCCACTACGAATGACCAACGTCATCATCATCACAGTGTGTCGTATTAATTAAATGAAAAAATCCTAAATTGTAGTCGTTGTATTGATTATTAGTTTTGTAGGAAATTTTGTTAAAAAAATCAACAACATTTAAGTTTATACACAAAAAGAATATACATAGATAGCATAACTAGCCACATAAGTTAATTGTTAAGGTGAGCAGTTAGTAGTTGGAAATATTATTGCTGGGAAGACGTAGTGGAAATAGAGGTAATCTGGTATCTGTGAAGTTTTTGCCTAATCTTGTTTCTAATATTACAGCGATTCTTGTTGGAATATTTACTACCGAATGTCATTTCATAATAATAATAAAAAAATTAAAATTCAAGAAACGGATTGAGACTTCTTCCAAAAACTACAAACAAACAAACGTTCGAAAAAGTTGAAGTTTTCGGAGACGATTGCACAATGCAGCAGTGTCCGAGATCTAAACATTTATTTTTTTGGCCATACAGATTCATAAAATCAACACAAACAATTTTTTATGGATACAATTGTTTTGGAAAAACAAATACTAAAACTTCAATTTTCGTCAAGGTCCTTTTAAAATGTTTACTCTTATTTTGAAAATGTAGGTCTGATATTGACATTGCTTTTTAGATTTTTTTATTTTTTTGTAGACTAAGGGAATTTTATTTTATGTTTTCTTTAAATAGCACGAAAACTCCTTTAATAAATAGAAAACAGGATATATATCTGGCATTTCAACGAAGTAAACAAGACTTATATGAAGAAAATCTACTGATAAGTTATGATCCTTCTTTCAGAAATAACGGATTTAGTAAATAAATTTGTGTTCTATAAAATATAGATTAAAAATGGTCTTGCTCCTGGACAATACCCCAATTCAAATCAAATATTGATTACAGACCAAAATAAAACAAACGAAAAAAAAAAAACAAGTAAGAAGGCGTTAAGTTCGGCCGGGCCGAATCTTATATACCCTCCACCACGGAGTGCATTCCATAGTATTAACAGCAGATTAAAGCCATTGTAGCCATTGAAAGTAAAAATTTTTAAAAAACGTTTTATTTTTCGTGTCTACGCAGTCAGAGGAATGTATACTCCGAATTTCATGATTCTAGCTGCTGTCATTTGGTAGATACTATTTTTATCCCCTTTTTCCATTTGAACCCCAAAAAGTACGAATTTTGGAAAGTTCTTTTATTTTACGTGTCTACGCAATCAGAGGAATGTATATATCGAATTTCATTATTCTAGGTGCAGCCGTTAGGTTGGTACTATTTTTATCCCTCTATCCCCATTTAACCCCTTAAAAGTACGAATTTAGAAAAAATTCTTTTATATTATGTATCTACCCTATTAGAGGAATGTACACGCCAAATTTCGTGTTTCTATCTGTTGTCGTTTGATAGGTACCATTTTTATCCCTTTTTGTCCCATTTCGCCCCCTACAAATAAAATTCACTCTATGGTGCCCTTTTATGCTATAGAGGAAATGCGCATTGCAAATATCAACTAAATACAAGCTAATATGTTCAAACAACATGCTGAAATACTCTAAATATTAGGGGTATTTTCAGTCCTTGTGAGGGAAAAATTTTTCCCTCTGGGCCGATTTCGTCCACTTCCAATCCCAACTGATCTACAACCATAAGACACATTTAGGAAAAATTTGAACCTCCTAGTTCATTTCGTTCGGCCGCTATCGTGCTTTCAACAGACAGACGGACATGGCTATATCGTCTTAGAATTTTACCACGACCCAGAATATATATACTTTATGGGGTCTCCGATGAATATTCCAAGGTGTTACAAACGGAATGACAAAGTGAATATACCCCCATCCTGGAGGTGGAGGGTATAATAAAAAAGGAATTTGAAATTGAAAAATGTGTGTAATTGTTTTCAAATAAAGTTTGTGGAGATGATATGTGCCAGTTAGTATGATAATGGTCTAAGTCACACTTTATCCGTTTTGAGATATGCAACGGTTTATGTTTGAATCAATTGGAAAATATCTTCCACCGAAGCAAAATTTTTTTCTTAGAATATCCTACTACTATATCGAACTTTTATAAAAACAATAAAAAATAAATTGCAGGAAAGTATAATTTTTTTAATATAGCCAAACCAAATACAAATATTGAAAAATTAATTTTATAAATAAATATAATATTTTAATTATTTCAAACCACGCTTATAAGGTAATGCTACCAATACGTCAATTCAAAAAATAAATATTCTTATATTTATATTTTCAAAAATATTTTCAAAGCCAAAAATATTGGTAGATAGTGGGTGCTACAGTTGGTTGTATTTGCATTCTATTTTAATTCCAAAAGTACAAATTTTGAAAATCCATTATCAGACGTACATAGTGCAAAATAACCTCACTTCATGATTCAACCAATTTTTGCCGTAAAAGAAAAAGTACGAATTTGAAAAAAAAAAACTAACGAATACACCGAATTCCATGATTCCAGCTGTGCCCATTTGGTTGGTACCATTTTTACCCCCTTGACGTTTCTACGCAATTAGAATTTCATCATTCTAGCTGTAGTCGTTTAGTTGGTACTATTTTTATCCCCTGTACCTTGAAAGTTCTAATTTCAAAAAATTCGTCTATTTTCCGTGTCTACGCAGTCAGAGGAATGTATACTCCGAATTTCATGACTCTAGCTGCGGTCATTTGATTGGTACTATTTTTATCCCCTTTTTTTCATTTTAACCCCAAAATGTACGAATTTCGAAAAATCAGTTTATTTTCCGTGTCTACACACTCAGAGGAATGTATACTCCGAATTTCATGACTCTAGCTGCGGTCATTAGATTGATACTATTTTTATCCCCTTTTTCATTTTAACCCCAAAAAGTACGAATTTCGAAAAATCCGTGTATTTTACTTATCTATACAATCAAAGGAATGTGTACACCGAATTTCATTATTCTAGGTACAGCCGTTTGGTTGGTACCATTTTTATCCCTCTATTCCTATTTTACTCCTTAAAAGTACGAATTAAAAAAAAATACTTTTATATTATGTATCTACTCAATTAGAGGAATGTACACACCGGATTTCGTGTTTCTAGCTGTTGTCGTTTAATATGTACCATTTTTATCCCTTTTTTGCTCCATTTCACCCCCTACAAATAAGAATCACTTTATGGAGCACGTTTTTGCTATATTCAAAAAACATGCTTAAATACGCTAAAATATTAGGGATTATTATGAGTATTTTTAGTGCTTGTGAGGGAAAATTTTTTCCCTTTGGGCCGATTTCGCCCCATTTCAATCCCAACCGAACTACGACTATAAGACGCATTTATGAAAAATTTGAACTTTCTAGCTCCTTTCGTTTAAATACTGGCGTGCTTTCAACAGACGGACGGACATGGCTAGATCGTCTTAGAATTTTATGACGAATATATATACTTTATAGGGTCTCAGGTCGATATTTCAAGGTGTTACAAACAGAATGACAAAGTTAGTATACCCCCATTATGGAGGTGGAGGGTATAAAAATAAACAACGTTGGTAAATCTAAGGGAACCACTACTTGCAATGACTGAGACCACTTTCATTCTCCTCAAATTTGAAAAAATTAAACAAAAAATTATTTTAATTCAAAAAAGTAATATTTCCGCACCAAAAATGAAAATAATAATAATAATATATAAATATTTATAGGCACTTAGAAAAATAACATTCCTACATCTGAGTAAAATCCATACTACAATTTAGTTCAACAATTTTACTCCATTTCAGTAAAATTTGCCATAAAAGTAGGAAAATTTACTAATTATGAGTAAAGTTTCCTTCTTTCAAAGCCATAGTAAATAGTTCATTTACTAGGAATAGGCTAGTAAATTTACTTAAAAGCATTTCATTGGATCTAATAAAAAATTTAAAATTACAATTGAGTAAACTCATACTTGTATGGAAGAATATTTCCAAGCTTTTAAGTAAGAAAAAAAAAATCAGAAATTTTTTGAAAAAATTCCATTTAGGAAATTTTAACTAAACATGTGTTTTTTTCCTAAAATTAAGTTAATATGTATATCGTTCATTCCATATCAACCCGTACGATTTTCGTAAAAAAATACGACCACGACTCCGATTTTAACGATCTTTAGCAGACATATTCTACTGTTAAAAATATTTTACACGTATTTTTTTAAACCGATTTTTTTTCGAAAGATAGGACCATTTGAAAATTAGAAAAATCAAGAAAAACGTGCCGAGGTATGAACATTGAAAATGGTGTAGTGAGAAAACGCGTGGGCACAATTCAAAGAATGATGGCTTATTTCAAAGGTAATTACAAGTACTTTTCGCCTTGGCTATTGACGGCTATTGACGGCTACTGACAACAATTTAGTGTATTTCCAATTTTTCTTCTTTTGTATTTTTCACTATGAAAACACTATGTAGTCGCCCGAAAAAAGTATTTTCTGAACAATTGGTCATATATTTTGAAAAAAAAAAATCGTTTTTTTCGTCTTCTACGAATCAAATATTTTATAAAGTTTAGTTATCGCACAAAGTTTCAATGAAATCGGAAATGGTGATGTAAAAAAGGTGTTCGGTTTGACATGGAATGATCGATATACTGAAATTTATGCCGAGTTCTACATACATTTAAGTATTAATGAACTTATAAAAAATCACTTGAAATAGTTTGGAAAATTCTTGAATATTAATATAAGAAACAATTCTCGTTCGTTTGCAGAGACTTATTTCTTAAATACTTCAAGTATTATTCTAAACAACCACTGCGAAGGCGCCTATCTTGCCTTCGCAGCAATCATGGATCAGATTCAGATTTTATTAAATTCCAAAAACTTAAACAATTCGGTATAATCTTACGACTAACATTTGTACTTAATTTCTAACGTATATACTAATACATTTCTAGAACTATGTAACTAATACTTATACTATGTTGCAGCGTACTGCAACATTTCCATAATACATTCTTATCGCTATACATTTATATTCTCCCAAAAAAGGAATAAGAAAAAGGGAGTTACTTAAAGCAGCAATCATGGAGTCATAGCTCAACTCTTTATGGCAGAGCTATCACGAAACTTTTGAGAAATATTTCATGTTGTCATTTGTTGTTGTATCAGTTTTGCATACACTGATGCAAAACCATTTGCTTACATTTTTTAGTTAAATTGAACTTATTGTAAACTCACTTTTTTTCCTTGTATCAAGTAAAATTTTCTCAGTTTAAGTAAAAATTTACTTGTTTTAAGGAAAAAATCAGCAAAATTGTCCTCAGTTTAAGTAAATATTTACTTGATTTGAGTAAAAATTTACTTAGTTTTAGGAAAATTTCAGTAAAATTTTACTTAGATTTAGTAAAAATGTACTTGGTTTTAGGAAAAATTTACTTAGACTTAGGAATATATCAGTAAAATTTTACTTAGATTTAGTAAAAATATACATGGTTTGAAGAAAAATTACTGGAATATTCCTCAGTTTGAGTAAATATTTACTTGGTTTGAGTAAATTTGAACTAGAATCAAGTTCAAATCATGTACTACTTTCAAGGAAAAGTTTGAACTTGATATGAGGAAATATTGCTTCTACATTTTAGTTAATTTTAACTCATTATAGGGTTCACTTTTTTTCTGAGTGGGTTGTACGTCTAGAAACTTTATATTGAAATTATTATTTACTTTTCAAATAATTTCATTTTATATGTTATTCAAATTATAAGATTCACTTAAAGTGGACATTATAAATAAAAAAATGTTTGTTTACACCTCCACACATCAATGTCAGTGGTATAGTGCGACTTAGACCACTTTCAGACTAACACTAAAGACAAATAAGAAATGCCATTGTGGCGGTCCATTTTTTATAAATGTCAAAATGGAAAGTTCTTAAATTAGAGATCTGATCAAAGTAAAGAGAAAACTGTTTTGGATACTAACTGGCACATATGTTCTTCAACAAAAAAGGTCACTATACATACAGAGCCTTCAAATATACCTTGTCTTCTTCATTAGGATATCAGCTATTTTATACTAAAACAGGATTTTTAAAGGGGTTTTTGCTATATTCATACAAAAATTACTTTTCTTTTAAATCTCTTGAGCCTATAAATATCTTTTACATACTAATATTTTTTCTTTATTACAATGATAGCTATTAAAGAATAATAATTTTTCGGGTCTTTTCTCTTTTTGTTGTTTTCACGAAACAACAAAAATAAATCTTTTCTCAAGTTTTTGGCGATTGTTCCACTGTTTTTATGTGAATCAAACAATCGCGTCTATAACTGTTGTAGACTAACTCCAAGGTACAAGAAACTCCATCAGAAAACATATGGAGCGTCTTACCGAAACTATTAGCTATTAATATTTTTATTTAAATCGAACAGGTACTTTTTTATATATTTTTTCTATAATACTATGTATAAGCAATTTGTTGGAGATTCGACATTTATATATGTTTTTGATAACACAAAAAAAAACTTTATTTTCAATCCACCCTGGCCTTTGCATTATTGCCCAACGTTGTTCAACGCAAGGCAATATATATAACACTGTGTATATAACACTGTGTAACAAAAAAATTGTCGATGGGCTATATATATATCATTTTCTGCTGTTTATTGGTTTCTAAACTCGAAAACGATATTAAGTTTTTTTTTTGAATATTTTTTTAATTTTTTACTTATATTACAATTTTCGCCAATGGAACTTTAAATATTTGAACTCTCATTTTGGCAATATAAATTCGGTAAAAGGGTTTGCATTTTCCCGTACATTTTACTTCCCGGGAAACGGGAATTATTTTTTCAATTTCCCGGGATCCCGGGACAGCACGGGAAATCACCAATATATCGTTTACCATGAGTTAAGTTTATTTTTTTATCTGACGAAACCTTTCACAGGGTGGAAATCATGATAGTGGTAGTCTGCTGCCAAATAATAAATGTTACCATGCCATTTGTAAATAAATTTTAAATATAGATTGTCTTGAGCCAGGAGAGCTTCCCACTTCAGTAAAATAAAAATGTTTTTCACAACTCAAACATCACTTCTGCTCAAGTTTCAAAATTAATTAAATGTTTGCAGTCAAAATTTGAAAGTGTATATTTGAATTAAAAGCAGACAGTGCATTTATGACGTCACCAGATATTTCTTATTTTATTGGAAAATGTGGACGCGACGGATAACGATCGTTCACATTCAACAGATGTAGTTAGTAGAGCATTAAATAAAATGTTTGTCTGTCTGTTTACAATATTTTTACTTGCGTTTTCTATAGCATTGTTTAAAATATTTTCAAACGACTGACTTAATTTATTTTGGGCGTTCCATTTTCTGGGTTTTTAAATTTTTTCATATGTAGTTTGGGTGTATATCCGAACGTATTTGTCATCGAACTGCAATATTTGACATACCAAATTAAAATCGATATGAGCTAAATTATTGTACAACATTTTTATTGTGGAAATGATGGAAAAAATATGAGAAGAAATATGTAAAAATTTCTACCGAATTCCAGTACGAATTTCCCAGGACACGGGAAATGAAATATGTGAATTCCCGGGAATTTCCGGGTTGCAAACATTCGGTAACATCCGATTAGAAGTTCAATAAAATCTACTTATGATGGCTACAAATATTGCGAATTTTCACTTAGTGGTTTGGGGACAGTCTCCAAAAATTGAGAAAAACATTTATTGAACTGGGATATTGTCCTGGCTCAAGACTATTTTGCATCTATATTTAATAGAATACAAATTTATTTACAAATGGCACGGTGACATTTATTACTTGGCTGCAGACTACCACAATTATGATTTCGAGCATGTCAAAAGTCTTTTCAAGTGGCAAAATGGTCTTGAGCCAGGACAATATCCCAGTTCAAATCAAATATTGATTACAGACCAAAAAAATACAAACGAAAAAAAACTAAAAACATTTATTTTCGAAAAAAAAATTTTTTTTGGCTTATCGCCATAAAAAATCTTTAAAAAAATAGTTAACATTCTAAATCGGTCTATTTATAAACGATAAATGTAGAAGTTATGCCAGTTATGCCACCTTTTGTAAACGCAAAAGTCTCAGAAATTTATAAACTTGTTGTTAAATATCCTTAACTTTTGTAAATTTAATAAAATAATACATTTTTATTTTGTAATAGCTGGCGTCTTAACGTATTCAAACCTATGGATAAATTTAGAAGGTTCTTGTAGAAACAAAAACTTCTTAAAAATTACACAAGAATTTTTGAAATTCCCATACTTCTAAAATACGGATCAAACTTTCCACATATCAAAAAATTCAGTCAGCACGGTTTTCGTGCTATTTGACCAAACAATTAAAAATGTTTCATTTTTTTCACATCTACAAAGAGGACCATAATTTCTAAATTTTTATAAAATTCGCAACATAATAAGTACGATTAATTGGACTTATAGCAGGTTCGAAAACAAGAATATATATATATATATATATATATACATATATATATATATATATATGTGTTTTTATCATTATCAAACTTTAAATTTAAAGTCAAGTCTATTTAGGAATGTTTTTTCTTTAAGACATTAAAATGATAAATTTTCATTCAGACTAAAAAATAATATTTTAACACTGTCTCCACTGTTTTTTCTTTAAGACATTAAAATGATAAATTTTCATTCAGACTAAAAAATAATATTTTAACACTGTCTCCAAAAATAATATCATTGTGTGTATAAAAACTGACTTGAAATAATTTTATATTAAAACTTTTAGACTTAGCATGGATACAGTGTAATAAACTTTTTAAATTTGTATTTATATTAAGTCGATTTTGCAGCCAGTCTGAAAAGGCTATAAGTAAAATTTGTGGTTATCGTGTCCAAAAATGTCAATATAAAATGATTTTCTTGAAGAATTGTTTTAATACAAATATAATTTGAATAATTGTTTTAATACAAATACTGTAGTTGGCGAGATAGTGTGATGAAATATTTTTAATTTTAAGTTAAAAAATTAACTATTTATTACTATTTACTGACTTAATGTAAAATAGCCCTATTGACACGGTGTATATGTAAAAAGTTCGAATAGATATCTGCCGAACATTTGACAAAAAGACAATAGACTAAAGATTATACATACATCACTAATTCCCATTCTACTCGAAACGCAAGTGATCGAATTTTGATCACGCACAATTGTTTTCCAACACCTGGTCACCTTAAAGCATAAATATGCAGGTGTGCAGTATAAATCGATTGGTATAAATCCAAGCCCTAATTTCCAACATATCCATCAATCGATTTGCCAGATCAACATCAATGGATTTCCATCACACACCGAATAGCCTTATTATTGTATGTATTATATATAGACTTAGTAAATATTATCATAACATAACATAACATATTTTTATACTATACCATCATTAGAGCTTAATTAATCAGCATTGCAAATTGTCATTCAAAATACTACCACATACAATTTGGAATAATTCTAATAAACGTTAAGCGAACCAAAAACAAAGTTGATTTTATGTTGTTTCTTAACCAAATGCCAGTTTGGCAAATTCACATTCGATTGTTTCTGTTGCCGTTAAATGATAATCACGTAATTCTGCTGATGTCTGATTACATTCGACATACTCGAATAGTATCTAACAATGGTATCGATGTAATAAAGTCCAAAATTATTGAAAAAAAAATAAAGCAAACATCAAACAGACAGAAAACCTTCCAAGAAGCAAATCAATGAAAGTAAAAGTCCACCATACACACAACGTACCCGCGCTCGCTTTGTCTTGGATAAGCCAGGGTGCTGTACGGTGTAAGGTAACCCACCGAACGATAGAAGAATGTATGCTTTGGGAGTTTTTGTTGGCTGGACTGTAGCGGATGACTGAGACGGAGGAGCCGTGCATTGGCGTATTGTGGCATATCATTGGAGGGTAACAAACATAATTGCGAAAAAGAGCTTTTTATTTGTCTTGTGATAGCAAAACTGAACTCTTTTAGACAAGACAATGTAGTTGTTTTTGCTGTTCGTGGTTTGGCCACCAAAAAAATTAAAAAACAAAATAATAAATACAAAATGCTAACGCAGCACAGTGTCTAGCCAAGCCCTGTTTCCTATTTAAGAATTTTACCATTTAACCATTTAACTATTTAACTATTTAACTATTTAACTATTTAACTATTTAACTATTTAACTATTTAACTATTTAACTATTTAACTATTTAACTATTTAACTATTTAACTATTTAACTATTTAACTATTTAACTATTTAACTATTTAACTATTTAACTATTTAACTATTTAACTATTTAACTATTTAACTATTTAACTATTTAACTATTTAACTATTTAACTATTTAACTATTTAACTATTTAACTATTTAACTATTTAACTATTTAACTATTTAACTATTTAACTATTTAACTATTTAACTATTTAACTATTTAACTATTTAACTATTTAACTATTTAACTATTTAACTATTTAACTATTTAACTATTTAACTATTTAACTATTTAACTATTTAACTATTTAACTATTTAACTATTTAACTATTTAACTATTTAACTATTTAACTATTTAACTATTTAACTATTTAACTATTTAACTATTTAACTATTTAACTATTTAACTATTTAACTATTTAACTATTTAACTATTTAACTATTTAACTATTTAACTATTTAACTATTTAACTATTTAACTATTTAACTATTTAACTATTTAACTATTTAACTATTTAACTATTTAACTATTTAACTATTTAACTATTTAACTATTTAACTATTTAACTATTTAACTATTTAACTATTTAACTATTTAACTATTTAACTATTTAACTATTTAACTATTTAACTATTTAACTATTTAACTATTTAACTATTTAACTATTTAACTATTTAACTATTTAACTATTTAACTATTTAACTATTTAACTATTTAACTATTTAACTATTTAACTATTTAACTATTTAACTATTTAACTATTTAACTATTTAACTATTTAACTATTTAACTATTTAACTATTTAACTATTTAACTATTTAACTATTTAACTATTTAACTATTTAACTATTTAACTATTTAACTATTTAACTATTTAACTATTTAACTATTTAACTATTTAACTATTTAACTATTTAACTATTTAACTATTTAACTATTTAACTATTTAACTATTTAACTATTTAACTATTTAACTATTTAACTATTTAACTATTTAACTATTTAACTATTTAACTATTTAACTATTTAACTATTTAACTATTTAACTATTTAACTATTTAACTATTTAACTATTTAACTATTTAACTATTTAACTATTTAACTATTTAACTATTTAACTATTTAACTATTTAACTATTTAACTATTTAACTATTTAACTATTTAACTATTTAACTATTTAACTATTTAACTATTTAACTATTTAACTATTTAACTATTTAACTATTTAACTATTTAACTATTTAACTATTTAACTATTTAACTATTTAACTATTTAACTATTTAACTATTTAACTATTTAACTATTTAACTATTTAACTATTTAACTATTTAACTATTTAACTATTTAACTATTTAACTATTTAACTATTTAACTATTTAACTATTTAACTATTTAACTATTTAACTATTTAACTATTTAACTATTTAACTATTTAACTATTTAACTATTTAACTATTTAACTATTTAACTATTTAACTATTTAACTATTTAACTATTTAACTATTTAACTATTTAACTATTTAACTATTTAACTATTTAACTATTTAACTATTTAACTATTTAACTATTTAACTATTTAACTATTTAACTATTTAACTATTTAACTATTTAACTATTTAACTATTTAACTATTTAACTATTTAACTATTTAACTATTTAACTATTTAACTATTTAACTATTTAACTATTTAACTATTTAACTATTTAACTATTTAACTATTTAACTATTTAACTATTTAACTATTTAACTATTTAACTATTTAACTATTTAACTATTTAACTATTTAACTATTTAACTATTTAACTATTTAACTATTTAACTATTTAACTATTTAACTATTTAACTATTTAACTATTTAACTATTTAACTATTTAACTATTTAACTATTTAACTATTTAACTATTTAACTATTTAACTATTTAACTATTTAACTATTTAACTATTTAACTATTTAACTATTTAACTATTTAACTATTTAACTATTTAACTATTTAACTATTTAACTATTTAACTATTTAACTATTTAACTATTTAACTATTTAACTATTTAACTATTTAACTATTTAACTATTTAACTATTTAACTATTTAACTATTTAACTATTTAACTATTTAACTATTTAACTATTTAACTATTTAACTATTTAACTATTTAACTATTTAACTATTTAACTATTTAACTATTTAACTATTTAACTATTTAACTATTTAACTATTTAACTATTTAACTATTTAACTATTTAACTATTTAACTATTTAACTATTTAACTATTTAACTATTTAACTATTTAACTATTTAACTATTTAACTATTTAACTATTTAACTATTTAACTATTTAACTATTTAACTATTTAACTATTTAACTATTTAACTATTTAACTATTTAACTATTTAACTATTTAACTATTTAACTATTTAACTATTTAACTATTTAACTATTTAACTATTTAACTATTTAACTATTTAACTATTTAACTATTTAACTATTTAACTATTTAACTATTTAACTATTTAACTATTTAACTATTTAACTATTTAACTATTTAACTATTTAACTATTTAACTATTTAACTATTTAACTATTTAACTATTTAACTATTTAACTATTTAACTATTTAACTATTTAACTATTTAACTATTTAACTATTTAACTATTTAACTATTTAACTATTTAACTATTTAACTATTTAACTATTTAACTATTTAACTATTTAACTATTTAACTATTTAACTATTTAACTATTTAACTATTTAACTATTTAACTATTTAACTATTTAACTATTTAACTATTTAACTATTTAACTATTTAACTATTTAACTATTTAACTATTTAACTATTTAACTATTTAACTATTTAACTATTTAACTATTTAACTATTTAACTATTTAACTATTTAACTATTTAACTATTTAACTATTTAACTATTTAACTATTTAACTATTTAACTATTTAACTATTTAACTATTTAACTATTTAACTATTTAACTATTTAACTATTTAACTATTTAACTATTTAACTATTTAACTATTTAACTATTTAACTATTTAACTATTTAACTATTTAACTATTTAACTATTTAACTATTTAACTATTTAACTATTTAACTATTTAACTATTTAACTATTTAACTATTTAACTATTTAACTATTTAACTATTTAACTATTTAACTATTTAACTATTTAACTATTTAACTATTTAACTATTTAACTATTTAACTATTTAACTATTTAACTATTTAACTATTTAACTATTTAACTATTTAACTATTTAACTATTTAACTATTTAACTATTTAACTATTTAACTATTTAACTATTTAACTATTTAACTATTTAACTATTTAACTATTTAACTATTTAACTATTTAACTATTTAACTATTTAACTATTTAACTATTTAACTATTTAACTATTTAACTATTTAACTATTTAACTATTTAACTATTTAACTATTTAACTATTTAACTATTTAACTATTTAACTATTTAACTATTTAACTATTTAACTATTTAACTATTTAACTATTTAACTATTTAACTATTTAACTATTTAACTATTTAACTATTTAACTATTTAACTATTTAACTATTTAACTATTTAACTATTTAACTATTTAACTATTTAACTATTTAACTATTTAACTATTTAACTATTTAACTATTTAACTATTTAACTATTTAACTATTTAACTATTTAACTATTTAACTATTTAACTATTTAACTATTTAACTATTTAACTATTTAACTATTTAACTATTTAACTATTTAACTATTTAACTATTTAACTATTTAACTATTTAACTATTTAACTATTTAACTATTTAACTATTTAACTATTTAACTATTTAACTATTTAACTATTTAACTATTTAACTATTTAACTATTTAACTATTTAACTATTTAACTATTTAACTATTTAACTATTTAACTATTTAACTATTTAACTATTTAACTATTTAACTATTTAACTATTTAACTATTTAACTATTTAACTATTTAACTATTTAACTATTTAACTATTTAACTATTTAACTATTTAACTATTTAACTATTTAACTATTTAACTATTTAACTATTTAACTATTTAACTATTTAACTATTTAACTATTTAACTATTTAACTATTTAACTATTTAACTATTTAACTATTTAACTATTTAACTATTTAACTATTTAACTATTTAACTATTTAACTATTTAACTATTTAACTATTTAACTATTTAACTATTTAACTATTTAACTATTTAACTATTTAACTATTTAACTATTTAACTATTTAACTATTTAACTATTTAACTATTTAACTATTTAACTATTTATCTATCCCGCAAGTCAATCAAATGTATCTAGATTTTTGTTGTTTTACCACACTGTGCCATCTCCACCGCTCGCATTATATGGAACGCCGACCGAGTACACACATATGAGCTACCAAGTACTTGCCTATTGCAGCATAGTTTCCATCAACTCATGTACCACACCACCATCAACTGTAACAACAACACCCAGTTAAAGCTTTTTAGGCGGTTTTCAAGCCATCATCTCGTCCAGCACCAGCGAATGCATTCAAAGTCTTTCAGTTACCACTCGCCAAATCAGTTGAAGTTTTCAAGTCTAACGGCAAAGAAGCCTGAGTGAGAAGAAGTAGATTCGTGAAGTTTTCCCACAAGCAAATCAGCCAAAAAACAAGGTCTGTAACTAAAACAAAAGAATTGGAACTTGGAAAACCTCGGAATTGGAAAGTTGATAATTTTGATTTTGTGACTTCAGACTACCGCCCGTCCTTCTGGAAGTTGTCGTCATGTATTCGCAACGTTTTCTTGCCACGATTTGCCTGTCGCTGATTTCGGCCTATGCCGTCTACGCCATTCAAGTTCAGGTAAGCGCCATTAACTGCATTTCAGGTTTGCTGGCTTAAACTATTACCAAATTTTGTTTGGCATTTAAATTTAATGTGTAATTTTAATATTTCCACAATCATTTCCTTATAATGTTTGCTCCCCAAAATATTTGCAAAACAACGAAAAATGAATCGAATTTATTTCAATTTTGAAACCCATAATTTTCCAACATTTAATTTCGCATTCGCATTCTCTTTTGACCTATAAATTATGGATAAATTTGGTTCGTTTTTTGGTTGTTTGTTTGTGTATTTCGAGTTTTTGTACGGCTGCGTTGTTACTTTTCGGCTCGAGGTTTAAAACAATCTTTTTAATTGTTTCATAGCCGCTAAATGTGTTTTTTGATATCATTTGAAAATTATGCTGCGACTGTATGAGTTTGAGATTTTCGAATCCATTTTATTCGTTTTTACGAACCGGTCCGTGTGTTGTGTGTATTTGGTTGCAAGCCATGTTTCACTGAATAAACTTGGCTTTTACATTGGATTTCCGTTATGGTTTCGTACTAACCCACATTTGGGTAGGCGAAGAGAAAAATTAAAGTAAATAGAGGAGTTTATGCCATAAACCGATAGTTGTTCCTAATGTAGGTCTAAATGGTGTTTACTATAGTGAGTGTGTATAGTAGTCAAATTGGAAACACTTAGTGCACTTACGGCCAAATTCAGAATAATGTGAAAGGTTTAGGTGAAAATTGAAGTGTGAAGCACACAGTGAAAAAGGTTTATTTCAAATTGTTATTAACCCATTTTAACCCCAAATAGAACCTAAGTTTATCTATATTTAAAAGATCTATGGATAAGTGTAGAATTTATGACCAACTTTGTTGACAGTAGTTCAAGCCGTCTGTAAGCTAAACGTTTTTTATGTTGCATTTTTGTCTAATTTTTTCTGAAATAATAGACCTTTGAAAACACTTTAAATGGTGATTCTCGTCTTAGAGTAACTTATTGGTCGAATTATTGGACGTTTTGTTTTTTTACAGTGACAACTGAAAACTTTTTCGTATATGGTAGTTAATCTTTGTAGGAATATTTTGAAAATTTTGGTTGTGAAAAAACCATCTATTGTATTGAATTATTTCACAAAAATGGATATTGATGATTTAGGCATCATTCGAAAGTTATAGATTCCTTCTATTTACTATACCCTCACTCTACAGAATACACTGGAAGAATTATCTTCACACTATTTATGATTTTGTCTTAACCTCAGTGAAATTTTTCATTAAAAAGTCGCCCAAGGAAACACTTCATAAAATGTATGAAACATGTTTCATAAAGCACAAATCAATGAAAAGTGTCATAGAATTTATGAAACATTTCTTAGCAACCATGAAATGCAGTTCTTGATTCGATGAACCTTTGTCATACAAGTTCATTATTTTTCATAATATGATTTATGAACATTTTCATAGATATTACTTCATTAATTTTATGAAAAATTTGCATAAATATTAATAATTTATACTGAAGTGTCCAATATAAACAAAAAAGGTCTGACTTGTTGACTAACCAATCAACACACACCATCATTGCGAGAGTCTTTGCAATGAGTATATCATTGACCAAAATCAGGGTAAATACTTATGTCAGAGTAAACAGATCCATTTAAATACAACCAATGTGTAACAATGTTGCCACCTTATCAAGTCTCTTAATTGTAAGTGTCTGTGGCTTAAAAATACAATTTTACAACGCCTTTTATTTCGATGATTCGTCTAGATACTTTTTCACAGAATTAGGGCGTAAGTTCAGCTTGAAGACATCATCTTTAACCTTCATCACTCATATAAATCAACAACAACGACAACATCTTTATCTAGATCGTCCATACTGTACATACATATTTCATCTAGAGTGATCAAACCCGATACCGAAAACCGGATCAACCGGGTTTTTCATCTGAGACCGACCGTCGGGTTTCTTAAAATCGCGGTTTTTGGAAAACCGGGAAACCCGGGTTTTTTATGTCGGTCTCAACCGGTTTTTAATAGTATATCCTTTTCGATGCGAATTTGTTTATAATATGCCACTTTTTATATTATCACGAGCCTCACAGAAAATTTTAGTAGGGGTAGCAAATTAACTACAAAACTTTACGAACACAGCAAAACTGTGAGTCTAAAACAAGTAAGGAAAGGCTGAAGTCGGGCGGGCCGACTATATTATACCCTACACCACTCCCTGCGTATGTACCTCGCTTTGATTACTAAACCCAGTTATTTCATGGGAGCAATTTTATGTAGTTCATATAAATTATACAGTTACTATAAATTTATCTTTAGTCATATTTAACGAATATGGTTAATAATATGGTATTCAATTATCCGACAGACAAATACAAATTATACAGTAGTAATAGGATGAATCGGACCGATATTTCAAAAGGGGCCTATAACAACATTTTGGGCCTGGTCCAAGACATGGGCCTATATTTTTCTCATTCACGACAGGTATTCCTAGATGAAAAATATAATGATCTGCAAAATTTGATGAAGATCTGATGTAAGATATAGTTTCTAGAGCTGTAATAAATCAGAATGGTGCCCCATTTAGGTTATACCAAAGTATGGACATATGTCCATCTCTCAAACAAGTAAGGAAAGGCTAAAGACGGACGGACTTTCTATCTCATTACAATTCAATTCGGCAAAAAATGTTAAATCGGAAAGGACATTTGTATGAGGGTATATTGATACCTGGAACGATGTGACCCCCTTTCACCATGTATGTTTATTGGTGAAATATAATATGTAAAGTTTGGCGAAAATCGGTTAAACATTCGCGAGCAACATTTGTATGAGGGCCATATCTAAATCTGAACCGATCTTACCCACTTTCAGCGTAGGTGTTTCTAGTTCGATTATAAAATGTTGTGCCAATTTTAAAGAAAATCGGGTACAATATGTGGTTTCTAAAGCGGGAAAAGTGAAATAGGGAGCGAAATTTGTATGGGGGCTATATCTAAATCTGAACCGATCTAACCCGCTTTCGCCACAGGTATTTCTAGTTTGATTATAAGGTGTTAAGCCAAATTTGAAGAAAATCGGGTACTATATGTGGATTCTAGAGCGGAAAAAGTAAAATCGGGAGCGACATTTGTATGGGGGCTACATCTAAATCTGAACCGATTTCCTCCAAATTCAATACCGATGGTCCTTGGCCAGAAAAAATAACTTCTGCCAAGTTTCATAACAATCGGACAACAATTGCGACCTGTAGAGTGCGAACAAGCTTAGATGGACAGCAGACGGACAGACAGACAGACATCGGTAAATCGTTTCAGCTGGTGATTCTAAGCCGATCCGTATACTTAAAAGTGGGTCTAGCTCGAATATTTCTTGGTGTTACAAACATTTGGCGCAAAACTAACTTATAATACCCTAGCCCACGAAGTGGTGTAGGGTATAATGACGAAGTTCGTCCTAGGCTTCACATAGATTTCTTATGGGCAGAAGAAAAACCAACACCGTTGACCATTTGCTGCTGATGTGAGCGAGCGTCACCAGCGTATTTGGAAGGAAATTGACGAATTAATTAGTGTTTTAAGGGGTGCTTTCAAGTTTACACTGGTCCGAAGTTGGCACATTTGTGGTGTTTTGTGAGGAGATAGCTTCGTTATTGGTATAAGAACGCATTGATATCATTGAAATCGTCTGAAAGGTTGATGAACTCCCCTTTGCGAATATAAGAGAAAAGTGAAATGTCTTGTATTTCATAATGTCTAAAAATACGCATAATCCTTTAATTTCATTTCAAACATATGATTTATTTTCTAATTTTTATGTATTTTAGCTTATTTTATTCTCTACAAGATATCAGAATCTCAGAATGGGGTAATAGGTTAAAAAATTATAGCTGTTTTTCAAAATGATTATCTATTTCAGCAAGATTTAATTTGTAGTTTTTGCGGTGAGGTTTTAAACCTGTTCTAAACTGATATTTTGGGAAAAATAGTTGCTGGACGAAAAGTAATGATGGGGTTTCTCTACATATGTAAATACATAAATTTAACAAGTGATTATAACGTTATTAAAACATCTCCAAATGATTTTTCCAAAATGGGCCAAAATGTCCCCCAAGCTGATTCAGACAGGAATGTAATATATATTATAATAATAATAATATAATATATATTTTATTTATTATGAATTACAATGCAAAGTAAATTTATATTCTAATTTTGGGTCTACCCTATAAATGGCCTGTTCGATTGGGCTTAATAGCTTATGATTAAGATAATAGAGTTGATAAAGTGGCAACATTGTTACCCATTGGTTTTTCTTAAATGAATCAACAAGAAAAATCTGGCAACAATACTAAGAGAGTAATAAGCTACTTTCTTGTTAAGCGAGAAAATTCCATACAAAAATTAAGCTAGTAAGCCCAATCGAACAGGCCTAATGAATAATTTCCCCATTTCTTATTTTTTCAAGAAAAATCCGACCGGTTTTTTCATAAAAAACCGGGCAACCGGGTTTTTTGAAACAACGGTTTTCGAAAAACCCGACTTTGCAGAAAACCCGGTTTTTGATCACTCTAATTTCATCATTTCAAACTGATTTCGTTTTCAAAACTAAAAACCCCACAAATTGTTTCATTCCGTCCTCCTATTTCGCCCACGTTCATTCAATACAATCGATCGTTTTTTGTGTTCATATCGATCGATCGATCAACATTTGCCAAACAAAAAGTGTGCAACAGATAATGATTGCATTCCATTATCGTAAATTATATACGAGCAGAAGGAATTTGTTACAACAAACAACGAAAGACGAAGACGATAAACCAAAAACTCAATCATGCAAAACTGCAACAACAACGAAACAATAACCAACAAACACAATTTCCAAAATACATAACATGGAAAACCGCTATAAATAATTCAAAACACTTGTAATATGAAAAACGGCGAGCCAAAAAGGTTAACCACAAGTCTTCATCATAATAATAATAGTAATGTTTTTTTTTGGTTCGCTTAAAACTAATCTAATAATACTAAAATCAAGTTGTCAAAGAATATGATGAATTACGATTAATTACCAACAGTGAAGTTGATTTTGGCTACATGAGGATGTTGGAACAAACATGGACTTGGATTTGGATTCAAACAAAAAGAATTAGTTTTAGATGTTTTTTAATGTAATAGATTCGAATTCCAGCTATTTAAATCAAGTTTTTTCTTCTTACGAAGGAAATATTTTTTTTGGAAATTGAGAGGAGGAAATTCACACTTCGGCCATACACAAACTTCATATGCTCATTAGGGGTGGGTTAGTGCACGGCTTTTCGATTTTGATAAGCGGGAACCACTAATTTTGTAAGGTTTGGAAAAAAAATCATGATCCAAAAATGGGAGCGGTGAGTGTATGTGGGCGCTTATTAGCGTCAAAGGTGAGGGAAAATGGGGTAAAAATACTTAAAAAGTCCCAAAACTGGTAGTCGCCCCCAGAGGGGTTATATGTAAGATCAACCCCCATTAATTTTCCCTCCTCAACATTTTTTTGAATACACATTCCACTCATTAAGGTGACTCCCATAAAAAAATAATTTTTATAAAATTTGCTCTCACCGCTCTTACTTGCCAAAGGACTGGAGAAAAAATGTATGACCGACCTCCACTATTTTTTCAACTCCCGCATTTTCTCTGAACATACCAACCTCTTATCTTCAACCCTTAAGGTGTCCCCATACTATTTTTTGTTACGCCAGTAAGGCCCGGACTATAAGACCGACCTCCCTTCATTTTCTCTCCTCATTATTTTTTCCGAATACACTTACCCCCAATTTCCACTCCTTAATGCGACTCCCATACAAAAAGTATTTTTATAATATTTGTTCCCGCAGCTCTAACTGCCTCAAAGAGGACCCTAAAGTAATCAAATATCTGATCCAATATTTTTTTAGCCTCAATATTTTCTCAGAACCCTTAAGGTTGTCCCCATACATTTTTGTATACCCTCCACCTCCAGGATGGGGGTATACTAACTTTGTCATTCCGTTTGTAACACCTTGAAATATCGACCTGAGACCCTATAAAGTATATATGTATATATTCTTGATCGTCATAAAATTCTAAGACGATCTAGCCATGTCCGTCCGTCCGTCTATCCGTCTGTCCGTCTGTTGAAAGCACGCTAGCATCTAAACGAAAGGAGCTAGAACGTTCAAATTTTCCATAAATGCGTCTTATAGTCGTAGATCGGTTGGGATTGAAATGGGGCGAAATCGACCCAAATGGAAAACTTTTTCCCCCACAAGCACTAAAAATACCCATAATAATCCCTAATGTTTTAGCGTATTTAAGCATGTTTTTTGAATATGTCTGTTTATATTTGCTTGATATTTAGTATGCGTATTCCCCTCCCCTTATAGCAAAAACGTGCACCATAAAGTGATTCTTATTTGTAGGGGGTGAAATAGGGCAAAAAAGGGATAAAAATGGTACAAATTAAACGACAACAGCTAGAAACACGAAATTCGGTGTGTACATTCCTCTAATTGAGTAGATACATAATATAAAAGTATTTTTTCCAAATTCGTACTTTTAAGGGGTAAAATGGGAATAGAGGGATAAAAATGGTACCAACCAAACGGCTGTACCTAGAATAATGAAATTCGGTGTTTACATTCCTCTGATTGCATAGATAAGTAAAATACACGGATTTTTCAAAATTCGTACTTTTTGGGGTTAAAATGAAAAAAAGGGGATAAAAATATTACCAATCTAATAACCGCAGCTAGAGTCATGAAATTTGGAGTATACATTCCTCTGAGTGTGTAGACTCGGAAAATAAACTGATTTTTCGAAATTCGTACTTTTTGGGGTTAAAATGAAAAAATGGGATAAAAATAGTACCAATCAAATGACCGCAGCTAGAGTCATGAAATGCGGAGTATACATTCCTCTGACTGCGTAGAAAATATAATTTTTTGATATTAGTACTTTCAAGGGATACAATGGTACAGAGGGATAAAAATAGTACCAACTAAACGACTACAGCTAGAATGCTGTAATTCTAATTGCGTAGAAACGTCAAGGGGGTAAAAATGGTACCAACCAAATGGGCGCAGCTGGAATCATGGAATTCGGTGTATACATTCCTCTGACTGCATAGACACGCAAAATTAAAAAGTTTTTTTCCAAATTCGTACTTTTTCTTTTACGGCAAAAATTGGTTGAATCATGAAGTTAGGTTATATTGCACTATGTACGTCTGATAATGGATTTTCAAAATTTGTACTTTTGAAATTAAAATAGAATGGAAATACAACCAACTGTAGCACCCACTATCTACCAATATTTATGGCTTTGAAAATATAAATATAAGAATATTTATTTTTTGAATTGACGTATTGGTAGCATTGCCTTATAACCGTGGTTTGAAATAATTAAAATATTATATTTATTTATTAAATTAATTTTTCAATATTTGTATTTGTTTTGGTTTGGCTATATTAAAAAATTATATTTTCCTGTAATATTACTGCACCGACGAAAACCGACAACCTCTGTGGAATGCAATCCATGGTGGAGGGTATATAAAGTTCGGCACGGCCGAACTTAACGCCGCTTTTACTTGTTATTTTTTATATTTTTTTTGAAAGAAAGACCTAAAATTTATTTTATTTTCGAAAATAAAACATAATATAGAGTCATTTAATGGTCTCCATGAATCTTTTCGGTCAACGGACATCCCCGGTATGTCCCCTCCAATATTGTAAATTTTTCAATACAAAAATAATATTATCAAAATTTTTCAAATTGCAAAGCTCCTGTTAGAAAATGTTTAGTATATTTTCTTAGCCCCTTATGTTGACTTCTTTCCTGCGATAGGTAAAAAAATGACGACCATTTTACTAAAAAAAAAATCCATAATTTTAGAAATTATTTACCCCACTTTGGAAATTTGGGTATTTTTTAGAGAAAAGCACAAAAAATTATATTACATATATAATTCCAAAAATTTCGTTATGATATCTCAATTTGTTATAAATTTTACGCAACATTCAATATGAATTTTTTTAAATTTAAATTTTTATGAAATTTCTACTTTTGCATTTTGTAATGAAGTCCATGGAGTATGACCCTATATAATGACTAACATATTATGAAAGCCCTTGTTCTGCCCTTTCCAAAATGGTATAACTTTTTCATAAAAAGTGTATTTTTCAGTCTTGCAATTCGAAAAAAAACACACCTAATATAGCTATTGTAAATATTTTTCCTCCTTTTGTTTTTCAGACATACGGCCACCTATTCCATCCACCAGCTGCCGAGGAACACCATCACAAGGAGGAAAAACAGGATTTGAATAAAATACCCGGTGTTGCAGGGGTAGACTACCCTGTGTACCATGAAGTGCCCCACACATCGTTTTCGTGCGCTCATGTCCCAGCCGTACCGGGCATGTATGCCAATGTCGAGGCCGGCTGTCAAGCCTATCACGTATGCCATGACGGCAGAGAGGGTCATCAGGGCGCCTCGTTCTTGTGTACGAATGGCACAGTGTTCAATCAGAAGGAATTCGCCTGTGACTGGTGGTACAATGTCAAGTGTGAAGAGGCCGTGAACTATTATCAGTAAGTATGCTTATTGACACAGTGCAATAATATTATAGCGTTTTCGCACCGCATGCGAAATCTAGCTGAAATGACATAAGGTCGATTTACAAATGTCAGATACCATACAAATTTTACATTTGTAAATCGATCTTATGTCATTTCAAGCTGATATCGATTGATTTCGCATGCAGTCTCAAAAGGCTATTATAACCTTAGGTCTGTCCAATGGGGCTTACCAGCTTAATATTTGTATGGCATTTACTCGCTTAACAAGAAAGTAGCTTACTACTCTCTTAGTTACCGAGTAAGGTGGTGCCAGATTTTTATCTCTGATTTATTTAAATAAAACCAATGGATAAAATGTTGCCACCTTTTCAAGTTTATTAATTAAAAGCTAGTAAGCCAAATCGAACACGCCTCTTGTCACACTGCTTTCGAAATCTACCTGAAATGACATAAGTCCGATTTAAAATATGTCAAATTTGTATGGGATCTGACATTTGTAAATGAATATGAAATTTGACGTACAAAATCCAGAAAAATTGACTATCGGTGTATATCGGAACGCGCCATTAGGGAATTTTTTTAAATATGTTTTTTTTAAAGAAAATTTTGCAAGTCACAAAAGCTTAAAGATGTATATTAGGCCTGTTCGATTGGCTAGATTACAATTAAGATTCTTGATAAGGTGGCAAGGGGCTACCCATTGTTTTTTCTTAAAATCGAACAGGCCTATTGTTCCTTATCAAATCGTTGTACAGTGTAATAAATGGATTTTTAACATTTTGTTCGATTCTTTTATTTCAGTTTGAATGCCGATCCTGAACACAATCCCTATACACCCAAAAAGAAAGTTGTCGAAGAGGAACATCTGGCTCATGCTGATGCTCATGCTCATGGTTATGAACACGGACACGGTCACGCTCACCACGATGGACATGGCCATGGATTTTTAATACACGCCTAAGTGTGGATTGTTAAAGATTTATTTGGAATATCTTTCACTTGTTTTTGTTGTTTTGGCATGAAATCATAGACAATTTTCAATCATTTTTCATCTTCTTTTATTGTAAATAAATTTTCGTTTCGTTTAGAATTGATTTACGAAAACTGTTATTTGTAGTTCCGCCCATACACTAGGGAAATGGACGTGACTCAATCGCATTAAGTGAATCACGCGTGATTGTTAGTAGTAGAGGAGCTAGAAGGTTAAGATCTTCCCCAAAATTATCCTCATAAAATTCCACAATATATGTAGTTCTGACTATAAGAATTATGTCAGACATTAACTAACAACACTTTTCTCACTTACTATAATGCTCTCTTCGACCAAAAATTGAAACTTTGACCCACTGCAAAAAGGAACTCAGAACAGGTGGATTATAAGTTTATTCTGCAAAAATGGCCTACTCAACGTACCCTTTCAGAATTATAAGGTCGCTGTTCTGATCCTTTCAAAAAGTCCTTGTTTGTTGGACAGTGTAATTACATTACTGTTTGATTGAAAGATTGGTCACACTGATCTGTTGGAGTTTAATAAAAATGGTTTTAAATTCTTAATAAGTGGCGAATTGGCAATTGGTAATTTTTGCTACAGAGATTATTGCGTTTTGGGGGAATTTTGGCGGAGCAATGAACTATTTGAGATATTAAAATGCAATTTTGTATACATTTTATTGGCACAGAGAGAAATGTATCTTAATCTTATGAACCAAGCATGATTGACAAACATAATAGAAATATAGAAAATTTATTATCGGCTAAAATTAGCGAAACCTTTACGCTGTCCACAGATGTGGAATAAAACTGTGAAAACCTCGATTAACTGAAACAAAATCCCTACTAATCCCAATTATTGTATATACGAATTGGTCTGTAAAATTTTTTTCTACTAGACTAATGGAATGGGGGAGTGTTCAGCATGTTATCGATAACTAGCTTAGTTATCGGGCGTTAAGTTTGGAAAAATCTATTTTTTTGTCTCAATGCAATCAAAATCTAAAATTTGAACATAAAAATTGAATAAAATCGAAGATTTTTAGTTACCGATAACTGCCTTAGTAATCTATAATTTTATTTTAATCGAAATTTTAAACTATAAAGAAATTGAATAAGAAAACCAATCCATTTTAATTTTTTTCCACAAAATGTCGCCCACAATATAAAATACAGCAATAGATTATATGGCCTACTGTGCCGCAATTCTGTAACTTTTCTAACGATATTGTCGTTATCGTTAATTAACGATAACTGTCGGTTGTTTTAGCGAAATTGCTATTCTCTAATTTTTAGTTAACGACTTTTTTCGATAACATGTTTTTGCAAGTTAACGACTAATATCGGTGCAAATATGAGAATGTCAAAAATGGATTAGTAAACAATACAAAAGTAAACATTTTTCAAACAATTTTTTGGAGTATTAAATATGGAAAAAAAAATTTAAGTATATATTATTATAATTAATAATAATTATAATATGTATTTAATAAACATTTCTACAAACATATGTATGTATTTACAAGTGTAGGAAAAAAAATACGCGGTCTGCGAGCCACACCGGCACAACATTAAATTAAAAGGCAATTTCGATGTCGTTAGCTTTACTTTATGAAGATAATTCTTTAAAAATACACTTTTTCTCCTAAAAAATCACCTTTTAGGCATGTTTTATATAAGAATTAACAACACTGAAATAAAATATGTAAACACAAAACAGCTGTTTGTGTACTTAACGATATTCGGTACGATTTTACTACGGAAATATTTTTGTAGTTAGCCTACCGACAATTTTCATAAGTTAACGATAATAATCGGTAAGAAAATGTTACGGAATCACTTTTAACGGCAATTGTAGTAAACTAACGAATTTTGACAACTTAACTACCGAAAGATGTTGTTAAAAAGTTACAGAATTGCGGCACTGAGCACTGAATTGTGTTTTTGGGATAATAATTTGAAAATTCTTCACATTGGGTGGGTGGTGATATCAACGCCAGTTTTAGAAACAATTACTCTACTTTTTCTGCCTATTTTTAAAGTTTATTTTTTTTAATAGTTATCGAAAGTTATCGAGAATTTTTACCTTTTTTTCGCTTTTGAGCTAAAAAAACGAAAAGTAAAAAATTGATTTTTTTAAATTACACTTTCGATATTTCGGCAGCAAAGATAGTTATCGAAAATTGTAATCTTTGTTTTTCGTTTTTTTTTTGAGATTTTACAAAAAATCAATTTTTTAGTTCGATTTTTCCAAACGTTAACCTACGATAGCTCGATAACTAAGCGAGTTATCGATAATGTATATACCAATGTATACTTCTTCTTGTTCTGAGGTCCTCTTTCCAAAAATATATTCAGATTTTGAGGCTTCTGATATCATACTCTTGCCAATACAAGAGTTATGATAGATTATATTTCCGACATATTTCCTTTTCAATAACAAAACCACAAATTCTGTTGTTAACTGTTCCCTAATATAATGGAAATACACACATTTATTCAATTCGATTTAATTTTAACCTACCCTTCTATGTGTCTACCGGGTCCCCATTTTTTATTTTTCTACTTTGAGAAACACCAACCATCGCATCTTGTACGTGTGCGTATGAGCAACATGTTATATCTTCATAATCTAAAGTCTTTGTATTGCACATCGCTGATGTAAACAAAAGACAGCTGTTTGCACTCAACAAGAAAGGAAAACAATTCACTCTTTTGCAATGTCCAGTAAGTTTTCAGCAAAATTGTGTCTGAATGAATTAATGCAGAAATGGCAACAACTACAAGAAACACCCAACGTATTCTCCTATCGTCTGAATGTAACCGAGCACAAATATCTCCAGGGAACACATCGATTCTATGCTGAGGTAAGATGACACATAAATAACACTCAAGAGAAGATTAATCACGACACTGGATACTGATCAGTTAAATTCCGAACGCACCAGTCTTCGACGGGCACCACAAACTATATTGTCTACGGATCCGCCTTTCAATGAAGAGAGATTCAATTTTAAGAAAATTAACCCTCAAGAATGCATAATGCATCTGCCGTTTGAACAGTCCGACATATCGATGATCATCAACAACAGCCCTTTGACACGATATCACACGCTCATCTGTCCCGATGTACATTTGGGTTTGGCTCAGCGTATTACCCTGGGTGCCTTGCGTTTTTGTGTGAATTTTTTGATGTCGTTGCTGGAGGAAGATGAACGAAATTTCCGTATTGGCTACAATAGTCCAGGAGCATTGGCTTCAGTGAATCATTTACATTTACATTTGATGTTTATCGAAAAGGATTTGTACATCGATCAAGTGGTGAGTAGTTTCATTGAGGATTATTAACAACAAGAACCGTTTTATTTATTTAGTTTTTATATTTATATCTTATAAAATCAACTCTTTGCAGAGATTGGATGCTATCTGTCATTCTGATATTTATCGCCTCAACAAAGACATGCCCACTGAAGCTATATGTTTCCGAATCAATAAGGAAGACACAGAGGAAGCCAAAAACTCAAAAATACAAAAGTTAAATCAATTCGTACAATGGCTGTGTACAAACAACATGCCACATAATCTATTCATGACTCCCGAACGAAACGGCGAAACCAAAGCTAAGAAAACACTGAAAATTTTTGTCTTTGTACGGCAGGAGTTTTGTATTGTGAAGGATATAAATACCTACAACATAGGATTTTGTGAATTATCGGGTTATGTACCGGTAGGAGGTAAGGTATTCTGCCGACTATGACAGCCACAGAATTAATCATTTATTCTCTCGCCATAGGCCAACATATCTACGACCAACTAACCGAGGCGGATGTTATACAAAAAATAAACAAAGAAACGGGTGACGTTTTTAGTAAAATTTACACTTATTTTAATGGAAAATAGTATAATTTAGAATTTAGTACAAATAAAAAGAAAAACTTGTAGCAAAAGTACTCATAATGGCTTCTTTGTCGCAAATTAAACGACTGACTGACTGACTATTCCTTGATGTCGGCGAAGCCTTTGCCCAGACCAGCTCTACTAATTACTTTAGTATTCGCTGTAATACGATACTCTACAATTTTATCGCCTCCTTGGAATTTTAACAATTCAATCAAATCGTTCAGTGTGTCTGTGGATATGCTGGAGTGTATTCTTGTGAAGAATTGCATTAGGTGATGTAAATTGTGGCTGAAAGAAGATAAAGAAATTGAAATATAGTTGGGTTATCACAGAGAGCATAACACTTATACTTACATCATCAGCAGTATAGGTCCCAGTAGTTCGGATGTTTTATATAAATGATGTATGTAGGCTTTGGTGTGTTTTTGACAGGCTAGACACGAACAGTATTTGAGCAGTGGCGTGAAGTCTTCTTTTAAGCTGTAAATTATTTAGTAATTTTTCTAATCATTTTTCTGCATAAATGTTTGATATTTTCTTTTGAAATTGAAATAAACTTAGTTAGGCTAGGATCAGAAAAAGTGATTATTCTGAGGAAATATCACAAAGGGGAACATCCGAAAAAATATAGTTTGTTGAAAAGCGTCGTTTCAAGCATTTTTGAAAATTACAAAAGCTTTTGTTAAACCAACGTGGAGGTATCTAATTACCAATCATAAGCGCAATCAGGAATATTGTTTGAATTCCGCCAACGATTATTTGGAATAGCCAGCAAATATATTTTCGGTTAAGAAATTGTCAAAACAAAGGCTAGATGTAAACTCTAACGAGAAGTTTTGTGATATCTTGAATTAATTCCAGCAACTTTATTGACAATCATCATCACCCGGATCATCATCGAAAGTAAAGAATATACACAAGCAAAACTTTAGTATTTTGTTTTGTTTCATTTAAATTTCAATCCATATGAAATGTTTATAGTTTTCTTCCGTTTCAATGGAAATAGCTAATCCAATTGCCTCATTTTCAAAACAATGCAACAATTTTTGTAGGTACTTTTAAAATTAACTAACATACGACTTACCTTTCTTCCGTTAAATCTATAAACGGTGTCTCCGTTACATTGCCGTCGCCGCCGTTCACTTCAAAATTGAATGACAAAGCTTTAAAATTCACCGCTGCACAGTAGCCATAGGACGAGTCGAACATATCAACACCCAATCGTATCAATTCCAACATCAGCAAAGGCGTAAATGCTCCAGGCAGCATAAGCGGTTTTTCCTCGTTCAACTCTTTAATACAGTGCGTCATTATGGGCAGAATCTGTTCGGTGGTCACTTCCGACGCCGTCAACCCATAGTTGTGAAAACCTTCGAATATGAAACCTCCATAAAGATCAACACCATTTGCCTTGGCATGTTTGATCGACTGGGAACGATTGTACGTATTATAGCCACCCACAATAGGAGCAAATAAACAGCATTTCTTTAACGTCTCCGACTGTGAATGTTGATCATAGCAAAAGTCCATGAAACTTTCGGTACGATCTACGGACTTTTGTATTCGCTTTTTGGCACTCTCAAAGTTGGTGTCAGCATCATTAAGGCCCTGGTAGATGTCGGGTTTGAACGTCTCGACAAGTTCGATAAATTTTCGAGCCGTCAAAGTTTCTTTGCCACGGCGCGTAAACAGAGGCACCATATCTTTGTCATTGGAACCGCTTGGCATCAGTTCGCAAGGATCACGTATGGTTAACATGGTTGGATAATCTTTGTAGCCCACAAAGCTGCCTAAACCTCCTTTGAAGAGTGTCAAGGCCTCTTTCATGTGGTCCATGGTGGCCAAAGACATTTGCAACAACTGGGGATCCGGCGACACATAATCGAATACTTCGCGTGAAAGATAGGGAATACTGCCGCCCTGGAAAAGAGAAATGGAAATGAAGATTAAAGATCCAATTGACAAATCAATGTACCACCCACTTTCAAAATAACCCAAAAATGATAAATGACATTATTTTATTGTATATACTTTTGTTGCTTGAATTAGTAGAGGTGTCTTGAATTGTTTTCCCGTTTCTTGTTGGACCATTTGACCCAAGCGTCCCGAACTTTTGCTAAGATGTTCGATAACAAATTTCATGTTTACTCTGTCTGTGAAAAGCGGCCAACAAAATAAGTTATTGCTCTAAATTGCCTATTAAAATTAAATTTGTTTTGCTTATTATTGTTAAAACTACTGAACTCTATGAACGACTGACCGCGTTTTGCTGCAAACAAACACATGTTTAATGATCAGCTGTTCGAAAGACAGAGTTGTTCAGTGCATTTGACTCTGAAGCAGTGTTGCCAATTTAGCCATTTTATGAGTAAATCGAGAGTTTTACCTATACGGTTTTTCCATTTCTAGCATTTTCAGACTGCATGCGAAATCCAGCAGAAAAGAAATAATTACCTTCACCGACTGAATGCGAAATCGAGCTGAAAAGTCATAAAATCGATTTACAATTGTCAGAACCCATAGAAATTTACCATTTGAAAACCGACCTTGTATCATTTTAATCGATTAATTTTCCATGCAGTGTGAAAATGCTATTAAAGAGTTCGTGTATGTGTATTTAGTTGAAAATCGTTGATGAATTTTGAATATTTTTAGTGAATATTTACAAAGTGGCGTTTTACACTTTGCTTAATGTGTTTTTTAATAAATACACAAATGGTACGTTTACGATACAAACGGATGTGTAAAAACATTATCACATTTGTTTAAAAAATGCGTTTGATTGCCAAAACACGCAGTGTTTATAAGTTTTCTTAAATAAACTTTTTAAATACGTTGAGAAACTGATAAAAACCTGATAATCAAGTGTAAGTGTACAAAGGTACGAAACCACGGCCTTTTACCCGTAAGTTAAGATTTTGGGATTGTGATGGATTATTGTATAATCGATCGAAAAGACCCAAAAATGGTTCAAAATGTGTGGAACTTTTGAACTGCTTCGCAAAGGAACAACGACCACCACCAGTAAGTTAAGATTTTTGGATTGTGATGGATTATTGTATAATCGATCGAAAAGACCCAAAAATGGTTCAAAATGTGTGGAACTTTTGAACTGCTTCGCAATAGTTCCAAATTTCTATAAATCCTTCCAAAATCGACTGAAACGGACCTGGAACGAAAAATTGGCTAGTTTTTCCATGGAAATCTAATTTATACGAAATTTTTATATTACAAAAGGACTTACACCGGCAAGAATATGATATCCGAGGCCCCAAAACCTAAATATATTTTTGGAAAAGAGCACCTTAAAATAGGCAAAAATATGTATACTTGATATCTACAACTCACTTAGTTATCGATTTATTGGAAGCTAAAATTTGGAAAAATCGAAAAAAACATAGATTTTTTGTAAAATGTTGCCAAAAAGAAAAACAAACCGAAAAACTTTAATATTTTTCTTAGATAACTATCTCAGTTATCGACATTGTAAATTAAACAAATAAAAAGACGATAAGTTCGGCCGAATCTTATATACCCTCACCACGGAGTGTATTCCACAGTATTATCGGTATATTAGAGGCTGTTGAAATTACATAGAAGTGCACTACCATATTAGGAAAATTGTGATTCTTCATTATTATAATATATATAAAAGTCCTCTACAATATATAAATATCAAAATAATTTTTAGTCAGATATCTTCAAAAATGTTCCCTAAATATTATTAGGTAGAAACAATTTCCCTCAAGCCCGATTTTCCCCATTTACAATTTCTTGATTCCATCTACAGCCTAAATGTCTGTACCATTTTGATATGAAAAGTTCTAATATTGATAATCCAATATGATTCAGAGTGGAACATACACTCCTAATTTCATGATTTTAGCTACAGCCGTTTTATTGGTACGAGTTTCACTCCTTTTTCCATTTTGGCACTAAAAGTACGAATTTAGAAAAATTCGTATCTCTTATTTTCCGCGTGTACGTAGACAGACGAGTGCAAATACTGAATATCATGATTCCAGCTACGGCCGTTTGATTGTAGCCAAATTTAATTCCATTTAGATCCTGATGCTACGAGTACCGGAAGATCTCTTTATTATTCGCGTCACAGTGGTTAAGTAAGTGTACGCACCGAATTTTATTGTTATAACTGCAGCCGTTTTGTTGGAACCATTTTTATCACCATGCGCCCCATTTTCCGGCTAAAAGTACAAATTTCGAAAGAAATAAGGCACATTTATGGAAAATTTGAACCTTTCAACAGACAGACAGGCATGACTAGATCGAATTTTACCACGACCCAGAATATATATACTTTATGGAGTCTTCGATGAATATTTTAAGGTGTTGCAAACGGTTTGACAAAGTGAATATACCCCCATCCTTAGGTATAAAAATCGAAATCGAATCATTAAAAAACGAAAAAATCAGGTACAAATTCTCGATAACTTTTTCGATCGAAAAAGCTGACTTATAGAAAAAATTATAATTTTTCGATACCTGGTGTAGTTATCGAAATGTTCCCGAAAAAGATAACCTCACCCGCCATTTTCGAGTTTTGTGTTGTGGGTGACAATTTCTGGAAAATAATGAAATGATTGGCCCAGAAGCCCAATTCAGTAGGCCATGCAATTAGAGTAAAATCGCTATTGCTGCATTTGTGAAAAACTTAAAACGAAAAAATCAGATACAAATTCTCGATAACTTTCGAGTTATCGAAAAAGCTGACTTATAGAAAAAATTATCATTTTTCGATAACTGGCGTAGTTATCGAAATGTTCCCGAAAAAGATAACCTCACCCATTTTGAAGAAATTCAAAATTATTAACCCAAAAGCACAATTCAGTATTCAGCACGCCATGGAATCGGACTAATATCGCTATTTTCGAGTTTTGTGTTGTGGGTGACAATTTGTGGAAAACAATGAAATGATTGGCCCAGAAGCTCAGTTCAGTAGGCCATGCAATTGGAGTAAAATCGCTATTGCTGCATTTGTGAAAAACTTAAAACGAAAAAATCAGATACAAATTCTCGATAACTTTCGAGTTATCGAAAAAGCTGACTTATAGAAAAAATTATCATTTTTCGATAACTGGCGTAGTTATTGAAATGTTCCCGAAAAAGATAACCTCACCCATTGTGCAGAAATTCAAAATTATTAGCCCAAAAGCCCACAGCACGCCATGGAATCGGACTAATATCGCTATTTTCGAGATTTGTGTTGTGGGTGACAATTTGTGGAAAAGAATGAAATGATTGGCTCAGAAGCTCAATTGGAGTAAAATCGCTTAATAAAACTTAATATGAACGAAATTTGTTTCTTCTAATTTTCTATTTTGAGTCCACTGGAACGAAAAAAAAAAACGATATTTTTTTTTTCAAATTTCAAAATCACTGAGTGTACAAACGTTGTGCCTCTTATGCCCAGTTTTTCGATCGGTATTTTAATATCTCATTTAAAGGTCTGAAATATGTTTGATATTGAGTAAATAACCAAATAATTCCCTCGAAACACTGTGCGCTGTCGGCCCCACCAAAGAGCGTAGTTTTACGCTATTTGGGCCCCACTCTCTCTCGCACACATAAGCAGCTCTCTTTCTTCATTTGGAGCTTTGCAATAAAAAACATTTTTTATTCGGCACACCTTTTCTCTTGAGAATAATTTTGGGCTCTCCCACTCCAACGCCACCGCTAGTAACACAAAACCAACATCTCATATTCTTTCCAGGCACATCGAACGAGAAAAAAACGAAACCAATTTAAAGCCAACAAACAAAACACAGCCAACAACAGGCAAAGCAGAGCAGAGACAAAGTAATGCATGTGTATCGCAATTTCTTCTTCTTCTTCGGCATAATAATATTTATCTTTACAGTTTTTGTTTTGACTTTTAATTCGATGCGAAACAAGGAGAAGCAAGAAAAACAAGCGAACGAACAACAAAACGAATGAACTTGTTACAATAATAATAATAAATGAAAAAGTACATGTATGGAGCAATGACAGAAAATTATCCAAAAAGGAAATTCAACAAAACACACTCACACAACAACGTATACCAGCACCACCACTACTACTACCCCCGCAAGTAAAACTACTTCCACTAGTGCGGCAGTAATAACGTGATGATGAAAAGGCAATGGCAAAAGCAGCAGCGACTACAACTACAACAATTCAAGTGCCAAAAATTTCTTTACATTTGTTTTTGTTTTCTTTTTTGCTCTTTTCATTTCAGTTTTTTGCTTTTGCTGTTTGTTGCTGCCTAATAATAATGGGGAAAACAAAAAACAGTGCAAATCGAGACGTTAAAGTTGGAAAGTCGGGTCGGCTGGTTGGTCGTCGTGTTATGTTTTCTTTTCTTTGCCGTTAAAACCATTTTGAAAACATAATAAAAAAAGAAATACATACATATAAAAAACAAAAGAGAAATTCCAAAGAAATAAATTAAAAAAATATTTAATTACAAAAAATATAGTACGTGCCTCGCGTATGAACGAACCACATCTTCCGTTTTGTAGTGAACGAACGAACGCCGAGAAAAGCAAAAAATAAATCGTATGTTCCAAACACATTTATTTTTCTTCCCTTTCCCGTTGCTTATTATCCATATCGATTGATTTTTCTTTCAATTAAAAAAAGAAATTAAGAAAAAAATTATAATTTTTGTGTTCCGCTTTTCTCCTTCATTTACACTACTACTAACTATGCTTCCATCGTCTCCGTAATGATGGACAATTGTGTGTTTTATTTCTCTTTGCCGTCGCCGTCGTAGTTGTTGTAACTAAAGAAAGAATTGAGCTAATGAACCGACATCTCCCTCTCCCACTATCGCTCTCTCATACCATTTCGTTTGTGTGTTTGCTCTGCGTCTCTCGTTCTTATTTGCTTTTGGGTTACATTGTGAGTGCAAGAGATGACAGTAAATTTGCCCGCTTTTCCCCAATTATTTTGAATAATTTGTGTTTTCGCTGTGTATTTACGATTATAATGGGACCGTCCATATCTTTCTTTCTTATTAGTAATAGTTGGCGTCGATGTCGGTGTCGCTACCGCTATAGTTTAGTTTAGTTGGTGCACATTGGAAATGTGTTACAGTGCAGTGCGTTTGAAAGTAGCGGAAAGGGGCGATTTAAAAACATGTTCACATCATCAGCCTTATTACAGCTGTCGACAGCTGTTGAAGTGGCAGCAGTATGTTCTATTTTACCGTAAAGGTCTTTTTAGACGTGCAAAACATTTGCGTAAAAGTCGCTTTGCACAAATTTTTGGCATATGTGGGGAAACAATAGAGTATGTCAAAAGGCCATTTTAAACACACAACATATTTGCGCAAAATGCAGATTTGCACAAAATTATGTATTTGTGGGGCAACACGAGAGTAGGTAAATTGTACAGTCTTACATTTTGTGCAACACGTTTTTGCCTAAACGTATTATCTCAGATTTTGTGCAAAATGTTTCTGCCAAATATTTGGTATATCTAAACCATCTATAACATAACATTTTCACAATAGGACTATTCGATTGGGATTAATATTTTACGATTAAGATGACTTGTTAAGGTGGCTTCAATGTTATCCATAGGTTTTTAATATCTTGCACGCTCAAACTGCTTATAAAACTTTATCATATACCAAAATATAGCGAATTCTCACTATCCGTGTGGAAGTTTCTTTGGTTTTTATTTAACATATGAATATGGACCATTTGTGTGGGAGGTACCAGAAGGGCTGCGGCAATTTCGCCCATCTTCGAACTTAAACTAAGTTTGAGAAAAATGTTAACATGTACAAAGTTTGAATTTATTCCTTAACTCCTTTCGAAAGTTATCATGTACACCAGCCAGACAGAGGACGGACATTGGTCCAAACATACTTAGGGTCTTAAGCCACTCCTTCAATGTGTTTTCTGTCCCAAAAGATATATACCCTCCTATTCTGTAGAGTGAAGGTATAATTAAGCTAGTAAGTCCAATCGAAAAGGCCTATTGTCGCGAACTACAATATAAATTTTTTTTCATCAAAACGAATTACCAAAAAAACCCTGGATAATTATCCAGACTAATAGCCTTCTCACACTGCATGTGAAATCTAGCTGAAATGACTTAAGGTCGATTTACAAATGTCAGAACCCATACAAATTGGACATTTGTAAATCGACCTTATGCCATTTCAGCTAGATTTCGCATGCCTTATAAGAATAAAATTATTTTTTCAAAATTTGTTTTTATACACACGTTGATATTTCTTTTGGCGATAGTTTTAAAAAATATTTTTTTTGAAATATTGACTTTTTATGTAGTTCACAGTTACCGCAGCTTAGATATCAAGAACATCATAATTTTTAGGAATTTTTAATTGGCCGTTTTTTGTATGTGACTTTCAAATGTGCTTCATGCACCCATAATGCGGATAATGCATATATCCGATCCACGATCTGACTACCTCAAAGTAAGAAAATTTTGCGAACCTTTTGTCGATATCTCGTTGTTATAGTCTTATCGGACGTTAAAGTTTGAAAACCCCGATTTCCTTTCGTTCCAAAGGACTCCAAATCGGAAATTAGAAGAAAAAAAATCAAAAAGTAGCTGTAACAAAATAGGCCAACTTCCGATAACAATAAATTATCGATAAGATAATAACAATTCTTAAATTAATAGAGCGGTAAAAAAGAAAAAAATGTTTAGTTTTATTAAATGTTGGGCTTCGGTTGTTACTTATTTACAGGTATTTTGTTAAAAATGAACTTGTTGGGCTAAACGTATTATACAATTAATCTTAAAGTGTAAACACCCCTTAAGCTAGCTACTTAAATCTGCAGCGGATAATAGCCTTTTCAGACCGCCGGAAAATCGAGCTTATTTACACCATTTGCACTTGTGATTCAAAAGCTAAAATAATATAAAATTAAAAAAAAATATTTTTTCCATTTCGACCTCTTTTTTGATTTTCCAATCTTTAGCTTCAGATATCTAAGCGAGTTATCTATATTTTTTCTTATTTTGAGCTCCTCTTTCCAAAAAATACAGTCAGATATTGGTGCCTATGATATCATACTCTTGCCAAAGTGGGGTCAAATTTGAATAGGATCTGATATTAGAAATCGACATTGCATCAATTTCAGCTCGATTTCGCCTGCAGTCTGAAAAGACTGTTAAGTTGAAAATTCCAACTTTAGAGGTGTTTACACATACAGTGCAATTTGAAAGTAGATTATAAACCTGTTCGATTTGCGCTGTTTACACTTTATGATTTATTGTACAACTTGGAAAAATATTATAACGAAAACTTAACAAATTTTGCATGTCATGTAAACTTCAGAGACCCATGTCGGAGAGATGTCGCGCTTAAAACAAGTTTTTATGGGATTTTTTCTATTCAAAGTCAAAATGATTAAAAAGAAACAAATAGAAATTAATTATTAATCACGACACGATTGGAACTCATTTCTCCAATGAATTCAAAATAAGTGTTAAGATGTAATTCCAGATTAATAGTCGATGTGATAATAGTGCCGTCTCGTTCGTTCTTATTTGAGGCGGCACTACTGTCGGAGCCAATTACGACTGTCTTGTCGGGCGACTGTCTGAAAGGGCATTAACAGAAAATTTTCGAATATATTAACTACGTATAAAATAAAATCTAGAAATAAGGAGGCCAATAAACGCCACCTCTTGGGATTATTTTTCAGCTTCATTGCTCATTTCATATCATTCGATCAATCTAACCTAATTCAAAAATTAAAATTATTAAAACTAAAAAGTATTTTTTCTGTCTACTTTGAGTTTTCTATACAAGCCAATTTGCAGATACTTTTGTTTTCGATAAACAGAAAGTAGTAGTTTTTACTCGTTTTTCCAAATGAATAAAAAAAAATAAAAAAAAAACATTTTTTTGAATTTCTTATTTCAACATTTCGATAACTAAGATAGTTCGAAAAACATTTTTCCGCTTATTTCACTTTGACCACATTTTTCATATTTTTTTCGATCTTTAAGGTGCTCTTTCAATAATATAGTCAGAACTGCACAACAAAAAATCATGTACAACAGCTGATAAGTATCAGTGTTGCATATGCACAGTGGCTGGAGAACAGGGCTGCATTTCCGAAAAAGACCCCCATTCGGTTGCCAGACAATTGAGTGCGTTTGCCAAGCGTTTTGCGACCTAGTTTGGTGCGATTTCTAATTGTAGTTCGTTGTTCGAACGCACTGTATCATCATAATTTGGTTGATATATACGACACGTGTGGTGTATGTACATGTAGATGTGTGTGTATGTTTGAGTGTGGGGATTGTATGTACATATTTGAACGGTTTGTTATATATTTTTTGTTTCCTAATTAAGTTTATAATTAAAATTAATTGAAAAATTACATTCATTGTGTACGACTCGACTCGACTTATTTAAAGAGATGTGTTGAAAAACAATTTTCGAGAGGCCCGAAATTTAACAAAAAATATTTCTGGTGCCCCTGTCTGGTGTTGTTGTTGCCGGTGATGGTTGGCTGGTGCACATACAAACATATGCATGTTCATATATATGTATGTGCACACAATCTGAAAACCTCAACTTGAATGAATATAATCCAATGATTTATAGCAGCATTTTCACACAAATAAATAGTATAGTTTTTATTTTTCGTCTCGATTTTTTGTTATTAGATTAACACACCAAACAAATTCATTTTCATGGGTGGGGATATGTATGTGGTATTAATTGATGTTTGTTGTTATATTTAATACTCGCACTATCGTTTTCGCTCTCTCCCTCTGTCTCACTCTCTCAGCCCGCCTACCTCACGCTCTCTGTCGTTTTCAACGATGATGGTGGGGTCGTTATGACTCCATTCCCATTCATTGAAAAAATTAAACTGTTACTTTGCGGTGGGCTTCAATTTGAATATTCAACGTCATTTCGTCATCGATTTCTTTATGTTTTTTTCTGTCTGTCTTCTTTTTTCTGAAAAATTATTCTTCACTTTTCATTGACAGAATACATAATTTTGGTTTTATTTTATTCAATTTATGCGGTTGCTTGCTTGTATGGGTTGTCGATAGTTCTTCACGTTTACTTATTGCCTTGCCACCAACCAATAACAACAACAACTATGCTCATAGATCCAACAACAACGACAAATATTGTGTCTTGTGAGTGTGTGTGAACGCACGTTACTGATTTGCTTCGTTTGGGTTGGATTGGAGTGTGTGTGTGTGTGTGGAGGAAAGGAAATGAAATGAAATTTATCCTTTTCTTTATAATTTATGCACATTGTTCGTGTCTAGGGTTGCCAATATTACTGGCATTTATAAGTGGAACAAGGACATTGGGAGCGAAACGTCACAATTTTACCTTGGATTTAAAAATTTATCTATTATAAGTACGTATGTTTAGCAACAATGAAATCAGTTTTGCTCGTTGAAGGTTATTGGAAAAATTGTTGACCTCCCTGAGAGCTAATATTTTTCACTAAGATCATGATACATACATGCAGGGAGGTCAATTTGGTTCGATTACGTGATCGCTCTCCCGGGAGCGTCAAGCATTAAAGCACCATTTGAAATGGAAAGTTCCATCCGCGGAAAGGTCTGCAATATCCAACCTGAAATTTTGAAATATTTGATTAGATCTTTATCAATTTCTGATATCTCACCAATGTCGTGTAGTAATTGCTTTCCAAAGACCCTGTACCTTGGGTTTATTTGAACTGGGCAGTCACATAAGGAGTGAACGACTGTCTCTTCTTCCACAGTGATCGTTTTCTGCGAGGTGTTCTAGACTTAAATCCGGGCTCAATCACGGCTTTCCTTACAGTTTCTGGATGGACTTATTTTTGTTTTGGTTTGAAGAGCTGTGTGCACTTGTTAACGCTGGTACGCTGCAACCATACTCTTGATTTGCAGCCATTCTCCATGATTTAGAATTGTACGTCGTCCTTATTTGTGGTTATTTTCAACGCAACCTTCATATTTAAAGCGGCCAATTACAGATTGGTTAGTAGAAATTCCAAAAAATTTAGTCTGATATTGGTGCCTATGATATCATACTCTTGCCAAAGTGGAGTAAAATTTGTATAGGATCTGAAATTAGAAATCGACATTTCATCAATTTCAGCTCGATTTCGCCTGCAGTCTGAAAAGACTGTTAAGTTGAAAATTCCAACTTTAGAGGTGTTTACACATACAGTGTAAATTAAAAGTAGATAATAGACCTGTTCGTTTTGCGCTGTTTACACTTTAGGATTTATTGTACAACTTGGAAAAAGATTTTGACGAAAACTTAACAAATTTTGCATGTCATGTAAACTTCAGAGACCCATGTCGGATAGTAGAAAGGCTGCATATGACTATCCTGCACATGCAATTTCAATGTAGGTTTAAGCTCCTCTATCGATAAGTATTTTCCAGGCATTATTTTATTTTTTTTACGTTGCAGTTTTCTTTAAATATAGTTTTTACTAACTGATGTACGCAGACATTAGTGACACTCTGTATTAGATTATTTATTCCTTTATAAATCCAAAATCTTTTTTGTTGATTTAAAAAAAGGTAATAAATTTTGAACAACATTTTGTTGTTCCGCTCTACTAAACATACATCTCCACTTTGCGGACAAAAACTTCGCCGACGGTAGGTATCCGTTTATGAGAGCTTTCTCTCTATCTGTATGGACTCGCCATCGATCTCAATAACGCCACATTTCACCAGCCTGATGTGAATTTTGCACAAACAACTCACATTACTCGCTTAAGGCCTTTTTAGACATACAACATATTTGGACAAAAAACCGTTTTGCACAAAGTTTTGCATTTTTAGGACAACACCGGAGTATGTAAGACGTATTATCTCATATTTGGTGTGTCTAAACCCCCTCTTACAAGTTCCAGCCGACTCAGTAATAGAAGGCACACGACCATCGCTTCTCTCTTATATCGCATCTCGGCGGCTATGCAAACATACAAGACTGTCGCATCTGGGAATCGAAAACCCTATATAGTAAACTAAGGTGGGTGAACCACATCAACAGGACAGAGAAAGCCCAAATAGACCTAAAATGGGGCCCAAAACCAAAGATGACACACTGGATATACAGAAGCGTAATCGGACCTATCATAACTCATGCCTCCATTGCCTGGTGGACATCAATGGTGAATTAAGTGCAACATAAAAATCCTCTAATGCTCAGTTTTTCAGCCAGAGATCATCTCATACTTGGGTTTAAAGCACACTCTCACCAACAATGGTTTTACACAATCGCGTAATGTAAAGAATGCTGCTTAAGCAGCGAAGTCGCTTTCCTGACATTAGCAAAGCCATTCGATGCCCAATATATACAGATTAAGTATGAGGAGGCGATCTGAACGCTTTCGCTCCCCCGGCAGTTAATACAGCCTCACCGTATGATTCCAAACGGATTTTATTTGTCAGAATCGGAGTAAATAAACGACAGAATACCAGAAAGAACAGTTCACACAAACTGTAACACAATGATTCCGTCCAGAGATACTTGAGATACCCCTGTGGGTGATCGGATCGGTATGCCGATCGATATACATAGAAGGCAAATATTGCAGCTTAACTGTCCTTACCTTCAACCCAATTGGGTCATATGAGGATTTCTCGTCTCCACTTTCACAGGGTTCACTACTCCTTGGCGGTGTTCTTTTTGATAATAAATATTGCATAACCGTCCTACCTGGAAATGAATGGGAAAACGTCTAGCTAGAAGTGGTTATGTTTAATTTTGCAATGACGGCTCCAAATTTGGTATGGGCTATGCTGCAAGGAACTAAAAGTCAAGTTGGCTCATAGGCTACCTGATACAGTAGAGAAATTGGGTTGCATAGCAATGTTGAGATGAACACCGGCGTCAACACCCATTCAGATAGACAGGCTGCCATCAGATCCAAGGACTTGTTGACCCCAATATTCAACTACAGTGCAAGACTGCGACACATATCTTCGGAAGATGGCCAAGAACGTGGATATTTGCCTTATTTGGGTGGCATGGTAAAGGAACATTCCAGGGAACTGTAAAGCTAACGAGTTTGTCAGATTGGTTCCACCTGTTGACATGCAAGGTATTGTCCTGACAGAGGTCACTGTGGCTGGCGGCGAGCGAAGATGTATACTTGAATTTCAATAGTTTATAGGCCTGTTCGATTGGGCTACTAGCTTAATTTTTGTATGAAATTTACTCACTTAACAAGAAAGTATCACAAAGAGAGTAGAGCTGCCAGATTTTGTCGTTGATTCGAAAAACCAATGGGTAGCAGCGCTGCCACCTTATAAAGTCTTTTAAATGTAAGCTAGTAAGTCCAATCGAACAGGTCTTATGTTGTTTTCGTTATTTGGGGATCAATGCCAAAAGGGGCTGTGAAGACTAGGAGGAGACAGATAGCGTTAAACACAATCCGGCTGTGTCTAGAAAACGTTTAATGACTTGGGTTCAGCTTTCTTTAAAGGCAGGCACGATATTTGATTGAGATTTGCGAAATTCCGAGTTCTTGTACATAGCGAGGATTATACGGCCCCAAACACACTTTCACGGACAACGGCGATTTTTGCAGATCTAGCCTCACTCCGGCGTACATGAGAGAGTAACCTGCACAACCGGTTAGAATTTATCGTAACGATATACTCCCGGTTACCAAAATTTTATTTTCTCATTATCTGGTTAGAGGTTAAACGCTAACCGGCACGTCTCCGCCGGTTAGGCGTTTATCGGGTCGAAAAACAGTTGATGTTTTTTGCTGTTGCTGCAATTAAAAATGTTTTCCATCAATTTGTATTTAACTGCATTTTTGCTGCTTCGGACTATATATTTCCTAACACAGACTTGTGCTCCTCATAAGCCTAAGAAGTTGGTGTTGCTTTTTGGATCATTTTCAATGTATTTTCAGTTTTTTCTACTTCAACACAAAAAAAAACATCTGATGTGGCACGGCATTGCCATTTGAATCTCATTTCAGTTGATAATTCTCAGTGGTGTTGCCATACTCACACATTTATCTGAGAACAATTTAACCGTTGAATGAGAAACCCATTTTGGTTAACCGGGACATTATCAAGACAAGTAATAACAAATTCAAATATATTTCAAACATTTAGCAATCACCCACGTGTATTCATTTCGTTTTCGTGTATCCAATGATTTTCTTATTTTAATTTTTTGCTGTAAAAAGCTAACATGGATTTAACATATGCATTCGCTGTTATTGCCCAACGTTGCGCCGATAATAAAAGACAAAGAGCGAGATTACTTGTCTTGTATATAGAAGATCTTTGTACGAGGCCCCAAGGACTGACTATATACATATATTCTTGGATTGAGGACCTCAAAATAAAAAAAAAATTCGGAATGTTATTGATATCTCACTTAGTTATGAGCTTCAAATCCAAGATTAGAAGAAAAAATTAAAAAAAAATCGATAACTTTTTAGTTATCGATAATTGTTTTAATAATCGCTAAAAAATATTTGTATTTTTTTTTGTGTATAAATTCAGTATATAATTCTTCTTGCTCGAATTCAATGAGATACTTATCATAACTAAGATATTTATCGAAACACTATTTTATTTTCACCTCATTTTACACAAAATGCAATATTTTTCGTCCGATATGCGAGATATGAGGTTCTCTATCCAAAAATATATCAGATTGTGGGGCCTCGAATATCATATTCTGCTCCATTCGCATTCGTTCCCCGTTAAGATTAACTGATATGAATTAACGTGTTAGCATTTGTGGGAGTTATCATCAACAGAAATTTAAAATTAACTTCTAGAATTTCTGCGATCTTAACTAGAAACAAAGATTAATTTCATATTTTATAAAAATGTCTGCGTATAAATCTAAATACGCCATTCGCTTTAAAAATACTCTACAATTGAAAAATTTTAATTGTAGAAATTATTTATGCACGTTGAGCAGCTTAAACAGACCTTGTTACACATCCATAATAATTGTAACCTTCAAATTCAATCAACAAAAAAGACTCACCCCATGTTCGGTTTGTGTGTGTATGTGAGTGTCACTAATGAAATGCCAGACACCTGGTAACCCTGCCACTGATTAGTGCTCATTTACCTGCGCTTGCACAATAATTATGTATGATGTGATGTGTTCAACCAGAACCAACGAGGAACGAAAATTCACAAACCTACTCAAACTCAACTCATCCTCACACAACACACGACCGACCACTCTGTCGCACACACACACACACTGTAGCCCATGCTTCAGAGCCTTGAGAGACGAACAACGGCACAGCCATACACGTATTCATCGGAACTAAATGAACCCAAGAATGTACAACTTAGAACTCACGAATTGTGAAACACCCCTAAACAAACGACACTAATCTATCTATCGCAAAGCAAGATCCAATCCGAAAATATAGCAACTAAAATACGGACGGTTTCCTATTAAAATTAACGAAAGACATACATACGACCGCCGCATGTGTGTACATATTATCATGGTTTGCATTAATATCTATCTAATGCTTTATTAAAGAAAAACATAATCCAAAAAAAAGAAAACAACTGAGAAGAAATACGAAATACAAATTCAAAATGGCAATTGCCAGTTGTTGTACTTGTACATCCATACTGTAATATACAGATGTACGTTTGCACAAGCATACATATGGATGTAGGTATGTACGTACGGCTGCATGTAGTATAGTAGAGTAGAAGTCAAATGAATGTTGAAATCATGTTTTATATTCTTTGCTCAATATCTTCACACAAAAGCCCCCAAAAATGTATTTGATATCAAACACACACAAACAGCAGCAACAACGACGACAACATCAAAACACAAATTTAAATTTCATTTGATTGTGGAGAAGAAGAATAACAACAACAGCACCAACCAGCACTAACAAATTCGTCGTTTTACATTGAACGGAAATTGAAAGAGAGTCGACCAATTTACACGTACGTACACAGGGTACATTCTCTTTTTATCACTACTACTCTCATTATAGCTACTCTCTCTGTTCGTATATCACTCATTCACGGGCGCTCTCCCTTCGGCTCTCTTACCCAAACGGCTTAAGTAATAAACCATATGTTGTAGCTGTGTATGTTTTCTTTATAAAAAAGGAAATAGCGGTGAACGGGTTTAGAAATGTGTGTATAAATCGACGACAGCAGACAGACAGACACACAAAACAGCAAAAACAATGTATGGAACTTCACAGCACAGCGAAAGAAAATTTTTCATGTTCATGTGGAAAATCGTATTTATTTTCTCCAACTTTGTTGTATACAGCAAGCACGGCACGGCACAGCACACACTCGTCTCGTTCGTATCGACGAATTGCACATTAAACCGCAACAGCACGTTTTTCCTGACTTTGTGTGTGCTTTTCTTTCCTTTGCTGCTGCCGCCGCCGCTACTGCTCTTCTCTGATTCGTATTTTATTTTTTTGTGTTGTTGTGTGTGGCGGTTTTTGCAAACGCATTGCCTTGTCTGTCTGTCTGGCCATGTTCGCCTGCCGTCTTAGCTGTTTTTATTGCTTGACTTTTGTTGCTACAACAACAACACCACCGTTGCGGCGCTGTCTGTTTTGTTGTCTCGTCTGGTCTGTTGTGTGCTGCGACACGAGGTACATAAGTACAACAAGGCAACGACAGGCTGGCATGGGCATACCAGCAAACAGACCACCAGTCAACCAAACAAACAAACATTCTCATAAAATTATTTGTAGTTGGTTGATTTTTGGCACATTAATAAGGAGTTGCCCCACCCCCGCTTTGATTTACAACAAATGCCCAAAATGTCCTCTACTGGATAAAAAGAATAGTATGCATATAAAGGATGTACAAATAAGACAGATCAATGAATGATTTAAAAATAATTTTATATTAAAAATAATAAAAAAATCCTTAAAATGAAATATTTAAAAGTACCAAGATAAAAACACTTATAAGTGTCGAAATATTTTTTTTTTTTGGAAATTTGTTTTAATTCAATCATCTAAATTGTAGTTGGCGAAAATTTTGAGTAAACAATTAATATCTCATTAATGTTTTTGGTATTGCAGCTTGTTAATCTGGCTTAAAGAAAAAAATTATTTCTTTATTTTGAGTGTTTTATATGCATGCTATATGGTAATTCCAATCAGAAATTTACATTCTACCCACTAACTCATTTATCTCACTATGTTGCCAGATAGTTTTTTGTAAGTTGTAATAAAAGTTGAAATTTTCAAATAATTTAGCAATAAAATTATATATAAAAAATTATATGTATATAAAATTATATTTCCGAGAACTGACTTGCAAAGTAAGAAAGAGGTACAACTCGAGACTACTCCCAGCTTATACCCAGGTTGAAGCCAAATTTTGGTCTAATGTTAGGTTATTTATCTTTAAGATAGATTTAAATCAGCATATGTTTGCAGTCATTTAACTAAATGGTCATTTAACCAGTTAACTAAAACTGGTCATAATAGCCTTTTCAAACTGTAATCAGTCGATTACAGTTTGAAATGACATAAGGTCGAGTTCCAAATGACAAATTTTTATGGGATCTGACATTTGTAAACTTATGCCATTTCGGCTAGATTTCGCATGCAGTCTGAAAAGGCTATAAGTACCTCATAAGAGCTGTTCACACTTAAAGACTTGTTGAACAACTTAGATTCACATTCTAGTTCTGTGAAGGCTTTCCAGATAAAAATATTATATCACTTAGTAGATCTAAGCCTTAAGTCAAAGAATATATTTTATCTAAAAATGCTAATTTTGTTAAGTTTTCGTCATAATTTGGGTTTGCATTTTCCCGTGCTTTTTATTTCCCGGGAAACGGGAATTATTTTTTCAATTTCCCGGGATCCCGGGACAGCACGGGAAATCGTCAACATACTGTTTAGCATGAGTTAAGCTTATTTTTCCAATGAAACATTTACATTTTATTAAAGTAAAATAAATATATATTTCACGACGAACCTGTTACAGAATTCATATAATATAACGCAATGTAATATCAATTCAAATATCTTTTGAAGCTTCAAAATTAATTAAAGAACAGATTTTTTATTTGTCTTTGTTTTCTTATTTGATTGGAAAATGTGGACGTGGCGGAAAACGATCGTTCACATTAATAGACAGTAAAGCATTAAATAAAATGTTTGTTCTTTGTCCTGCCGCTTCGAAAACTTTAAATTCTTCTTTTAGACAGCGATTTCGATTTTTTAAATATAATATTGTTACTTGCGTCTATAGCATTGTTTAAAATATTTTCAAACGACTGATTTCACTTATTTTTGGCGTTCGGATACACGCCCAAAATCTACTTTTCCCGGATTTTAATTTTTTTCATGTGGAACTTGACAGACAAAATCCGAAAAGTTGGATTCTTGGTCTATGTATATCCGAACGCAGTTTAAAAATATTTTGTCATCCAACTGCAATATTTGTTATACCTGATTAAAAGCGATGTGATCTAAATTATTATACAACATTTTTAATTTTATTGTGGAAATGAAAAAATATGCGAATAAATGTGTAAAATCTTCTACTGAATTCCCGCGGGATTCCCGTACGAATTTCCCGGGACACGGGAAATGAAAAATATGCGAATTCACGGGAATTTTCCCGCGGGAAATCCCGGGATGCAAACCCTAGTCATAATCTATTTCCAAGTTGTACAATAAATCTTAAAGTGTAAATAGTGCTATATAACTCTTGTTCAAAATGTAAAATCACTGACAGAAAATATTCACTATCCGATCTATTTGGTCTTGTATTTTTGATAAATTTAATATTTGTAGTATGTTTTGTATGGGACAATATTACCTTTGAAATACTATGATGTGCCAAAAATACAATTATGAAACCCTATTGTATTTTGTGTTGTATGTGTAGGCCTGTTCGATTGGGCTTACTCGCTTAACAAGAAAGTAGCTTACTACTCTCTCAGCGTTGCTGCTAGATTTTTCTTGATCCAATTAAGATAAACCAATGGGCAACAATGATGCCACCTTATCAAGCCTCTTAATCGTAAGCTAGTAAGCCCAATCGAACAGGCCTTATATCACAATTTGTTGTACAATAATAGGGCTGTTTTTCTTTAAGCCGGGATAACAAGCTGCAATAACAAAAACGTTCATAAAAATTTAATTTTTTGCTCAAAATAAAAAATTATTTTTTCACATTGTCGCCAACTACAATATAAATATTAGAGTGGCTTCTTTTGTGAGGAGGGAAAAAATGTTGTTGATGTTCCCGACTAAAATGAAAGATTGGTTCGTTTTATGTGTTCTCCCAAAATATTTCGCTTTTATCATTGTCCGTTCGTGAGCTGAACGCGTTCAAAATAACCTCCATAAATCAGTTTTTACATTTAACCCACTGAGTAATAACAGTATGAAAAAAATTGCGGCCCTTAATGGGTTTGAAAATTATAAAAATTGCAATTGGATATCAATGCCTCTGCAATGAGGCCCTAAAAACACAAATTGAACCAAGAATGTGGAAGTTATTGCGGTTTTTATAAAAAATGCAACAAAAATTCCACTAAAATAGTATAAATCTATCCTTTATACTGGGTCATATTGCAAGTTTTTAATATGGTTTGATACGGCTCGGACCAGATTTTACTTTCCATTTTTTTCTAATTTTTTCTAAATACCATTCTCATCGTGAATTTTATTCAAGAAAAACCTGATTTATAGATGTTATTTTGAATGCGTCCAACTCACGAACGGACAATGATAAAAGCGAAATATTTTGGGAGAACACTTAAAACAAACCAATCTTTCATTTTAGTCGGGAACATCCGCTTATTTTGAAGCCACTCTAATAAATATATGTATCAAAAGAAATATTCAAAAAAATATTTTGTGTTGACTTTATTTGACTTAGCCTCGATAACCATAACTTTGACTTACACTGGATAATTATCGAAAATTTAAAACACAAAATTATTTTTTTTTAAATTTGTTTTCACAGACACATTGATATAGCTTTTGATGATAATTTTAAAAAAGATTTTTTTATTTTGAGTGAAATTTTAAAATTTTATTTAGATTTTTGTTATCGCAGGAAACAAAGTTATTGTTGTTTAACGGTAAGCGAGATCGTTTATTACTCGCTTGAGGCCATTGTAAACACACAAAATATTTGTGCAAAATTTGTACTTGAGGGTTACACCAGAGTATCTAAAACGAATTGTCGCTAATTTTGTGTAACACGTTTTTGCACATATAATTTGTGCGTCTAAAAAGGCATTCAAGGTTTTATTGGTATAACTTTTTACATGGTAATGTGATTTTTTTTCAAACCAAATTATTTCAAATGCCGTTAACTTTCTATAAATCAAATTTAAAATTCTCAAAAATTAAAGTTATATATTATGTATTATTATAAATAATCCGATCGTAATAAAAATTATTGTCGGGTTTAAAACATTGAGAACGCGATAGGATTTTATGACATAACATTCATAACAGATTTGGTTCACAATTCCGATAAATGAAAATGCAAACTTTTTGCAGATTTTAATCCCGATTCCGCCAACAATCGTATTCTATGACACCCCTGCTTATTTTCGAATTTATAGAAACTCCCTTGTTATTGATGGCGCTGTTTTTTTATCTTCCGGTTTTTTGTTAATTTACTAAAGGCCTTTTAGACGTACAAAATATTTGCGCAAAAAGTCGCTTTGCACAAAGTTACATTTGCGGATCATCATCGGAGTATATGGAACGTATTATCTCAGAATTTGGGCAATATTTGGTATGCCCAAAACCCCCTATAATATTACAGCAGTTTAAGAAAATAAAAATTTTTAATATTAGTGTGTAAACTCCCCTTTTTGAGGTACGTGAAACTTGCATCCGTTTAGGGTTTCCGTTAGTCGGATACACCAGTTGTTTCATTGTTGATTTTCTAATAATTGAACTACATAATTCGCTTTTGTATACGCATACACACTTACATATTTATTTAAAATCCGTTAAACACTAAATTGCATTGCTCAACGCCACGAGAACGAACTTGCTATGGTAACACTGTCACAGTTAATGAGAACATCGGCCGCTCTCACGGCGGTTTTGTTGTGCTCATTTTATCACTCTCTCTCTTGCGCTCTTTGCGGCACAATGCTATTTGTTTGTGTGTGAAAGCACAAAGTAAATCTGAAAGAAGAAAATTTCACACACAGGCAGACGTGCACAGCACAGCACAGCACACTCGCCTGCATACATGCCGCACCAAAGAAAAAGAGAATATAATCACACAATCACAACACAACGCCACACACAAACTCAACGGAACAGAAATCCTATGAAAGTCAACTGCGCTGCCAGCGTAAAGATTTTATTATACTCTGGCGATGATGATGAGTTTCGTTTCGTTCGTTTCCTTTAGATCACACATTTTCTGCACTTCAGTATAAAATTAAATACAACGGGCGAGTTAGTGTGCGGTTAGTTGCGGCTTAGTGTAGAAGAGTGTGTTTTTCGAAGCAAGCAAGCAAGCAAAAAAGCGTATTGTGTCTTTTTTCTTGTGTTTTTGTTTTTTCAGAACAGTTTTTGTGTTTTGTTTTTCTTTTTTTTCGAATGTGTTTATATTTTTTGTGTTTTTTAATGGTAACACTAGAACCTTGTGTTTCATTTCGTTCTGTATTTTTGACACACACACAACAGTGTAATATTTCAAATATAATAATAATTACAATAATAAGAAACAAAAAGTAATAAAACATGAAAATATAAAAATAATGAGCAGAAAACATGGATAAACTTGAACTAAACGCCGAAGACGAGTTGGTTTCTTTATGGTAATTTACTTCTTACAGTTTCTATTTTCTTTTC